>CAWUFW010007927.1:600000-948402 GCA_963921515.1 Calotriton arnoldi
TAACATTTGAAATGCACGCACGGACACATTTGTTGCTAAAACCTAGTAATAAATACCTTTTTTGCTTTCTGTATGATTGCGTGTAATTTCATGTAATTCTCCTAAAATAATAAGGAATTACGCAAGGCAAATTACATGACTTTTGCACACTGCTGGTGTTTTGACACTGAATTCTCTTTGGTGATCAAGCTCTCAGTCCCAGAGCTCAACTGGTCTTCGTCTGTGCACTGCAGTGCAGGGCACAGACGAAGGTTGTGACCGCAAAAGTGAGTGATTTAAATGGAAATAATTGCAAACGCTCACTATCTCACAGTATGTGTTCTTTAATGAGAAGTCTTGCTATTCGCCTCTTAGACGTATTATGTCCCTGTTTGAGAAATGCTTGCACATTACTTATAAATTGCAGAAGTGTAGCTACTCAGTACCTGCCCATATAAATCGCTGTCAACAGCAGGTAAAGTCTTAATGCTCCACTCCTGTTCTCTCTGCAGCAGGGGCAAAGTTTGCAGAGACCCAGGGCACTTAGGTGACTGAAGCTCAACCAGCCTCAAAAAATCTCATAAGCGAGAAGGAGAGAAGGTGGGTCGAGATCAGGAACACTGTTTAGAAGGCAGTGTTGCATACTTCTCTGGCCTCTTTGCAATGACACCTTGACGGTCTAGTGAGGAGAGGAAGGAGCAAATCATGCTGGTCACCTGGCATGGAAAATCAGTGACTGGCACCAAAAGCAGGGGAGCCCCCTTTCAAGCCACAAAATATTGCCTATACCTACCATGTTTGGTAAAACTTTAATGATCTCTCATTGTTGTAAACAGTGACCTACCAAAAGGGAAGAAATGACATCCAGCGTGTATACCAATCACATTATAGTTTTTAACCCCTTCCCAACCAGTTGGGGTCAAATAAGACTAGTTTTGTCCTCATCCTGTTGAATATCTTGTTGTTATGGTAATCGCATTTGTAGAGCGCATGTACACCCATAGGTTCCTTGGCGCTAACTGGCGTGTTAAACAATACGTGTTGAACCGTTAAGGGCATAGTGCTTGAAAAAATGAAAATATTTCAAAGTGTGTCTAAAAGATAGAAGATCAGATTCCATAAGGAGGCTGTGGGGCAGAAGAGTTTATGGTACAATAAGAAAAGAAGCTGCCTCCACTCATGGCTTTCCTGATCTTAAGACTAATCAACTGAAAGTCAGATGCTGAGCACAGCGTGTGGCCATGGATATGTCTAATCACGCAATCAGAGATTAATTTAGGAGCAGCACCTTGAACAGCTGTAAATGTAATGCAGATGGATTTGAAATGGATCCTTTGCATGATAGGGAGCAAATGCATTCATTACAGAGGACGAACTGACAAACATCTGTGGGCCTTAAGGAGCAACTCCACTGCCACATTTCAGAATATTTGAAGTCTTTTCACCAGAAAGGAGGTAAGTCCCAAGTGAAGCAATGTGATATGATCTATCTCCAATAATAGCTTCAACCACAGTTTTTCTGCCGTCTTCCTTTAGAAAAGGAAGAAGTTTCTTCAAAATTCTAAGATGGAAGAAACAGGTTGAGACTATAACTGCGAACTGGTTGGACAGGGTCAGGGAGCTATCAGTTGTGACCCCAAGGTTCTTTAGTACTGGAGCAGCAGAGGTAACCCTTTTGGTGTGGCCAGTAAGAGTTTAGCAGAGGATTGATTTTCCATTAATTACTAAGACCTTGCTTTTTCTGCCTGAAGGTTTAGGCAAGTGCTTCACATACAGGACCAAATAAATTTGCATAAAGCATTGGAAGGTTTCATGGAATGGAGCATTATTACCAAGACACAAAACAATTTGTGTATCATCAGGATCCATTTAAAGTTTAAATTAGAAAGGACTTTTGCAATGGGTACAAAATAAATATTGAACATATTGGGTGAGAGGGTAAAGCCATTTTTGGAGATAAAATTATCCAACTTCACAGCTTGCAAGCATCTGTAAAGAGAGGACTGGGATCAGTTGTGCACATTCCCCTCTAGGCCTGCACATTTAGGCAGATAAAAGTCAGACTCGGAGTGGGACAGGACACTGAAATATCACAGAGGGGTATCTAAAAATGCTAGATTCTGCTTACTACAATTTTCAATCCCTCACCCCGTCTTCCTAACTCCGCACATCTTTAGCAAAATTTACCCTCTGCATATGGGGGTCTGTCCCAGATGCAACCAGCCTGCGGCAGACCTCCTTCATATGATATGGTCAGGTCCGGTAATTTGAGACTATTGGGGAATGGTGACAGGGGCCCTTTGTGTAATACCATCACTGAAGATAGACTGCTCTTTGAAACATTGTATACTCGACCTACTCCATAAACCAAAAAAAAGTAAAACCTGATATTGTTTCACATTCCTGGTGCTGCTGTTATCAAAATGTAGAATAATGATACACTGGATCTAGCCTAGAGGTCCCTTAATAATTCTGTGGTACAAAGAATCAGGGAGTGGCTGTTGGCCTAAGAAATATGGCTTAAAATGGTATGAACTGATGAAGAGGCCTCTGAGGATATTTAGGACTGGCGTGCAATGACCAACACACTCCTGGAGGGGAAATTTGAGCCACCTCTGGCTCAGTCCTCGAGTGATGTATTATCCTCAAGTTGATCACTTGGCTGAGCTGGGACACGAGGTTTGTATCTTCTGCAATGTGCCTTACTGTTAATGAAGTAGGAATATCTGGGATCATTACATGCTTGTTACTCGCTATTGAGATCTCAAACAAAAGTGTGGGAATCACTGATTTGCCATCTGCCATTGTTCCAGAAATTAAATGGATGACCGCGTCAAAGGCAGTGGACAGGTCTAGAAGGATCAAAGCATTGAACAGACAAAAAGGTCCAAATCTATTTCATCAATATTTATGCACTGTAAGGGAATATAAAATTCCAATATTGTCTGCGACGTAATCTAAAACAATAAGTGCTTTATCACAGTAATATTCTTCCTATGCTTGCTTCTTTCCTTATCACTTTTTCTCCACTTCTCCTTGCCTTCTGTCGAGTCTTCACTTTTTCTCTATAGATCATCCTTGTTTCACTCCCCCATCTCTCATTCCACTCCCTCACCTTCTCCTTCTCTTTACGTTCTTCCCAGTTCTCCACTTCACACCCTCATCCTCCTTGTTACTTGCTCTCTCTTCCTTCACATTCTTTACAAGTCCTCTCTTCCAACACCTTTTACTCGAATATCAAATTCTCCATTCTTAAGCCTTGGCTTCCTTGTCTCATTTTCCTCTCTCTTTGTTCTGCTTTCTCCTTGTTTCTCTCTGTTCTTATCCTCTATCAAATATCTAGACCGGAGAGAACTTACAGTCCTTATCTGCTAATATGCTTAATTGGTTTACAATAAAACAGCTCTATAAGTTTAGCCTAGCTCTTCCATCCTCTAATTCAAAGGCCTGATAGTATTTTTATGTGGTGCGTTCCAGGTCATGTGTTGTATGATCATTTCCTGTGATCTCATGGTCAGGTTAAAAACAGCATGATGTAATTTCCTTTGATGTCATCATTATGCAAAATAGCATGTTAGAAATCTAAAAAGTGCTACTTCTTTTGGTCATAGAATGTTGGCAAAAGCCATAGCCTCATGCAGGGCTGACTCATGGTATACTTCCATGCCAATCTATGTGCTGTTGGTGGATCAAGGCAGTCCAAGGGAACTCAAGAAAAGCAGGGGTGTTGTTATGGGTGCTCTTTTGAAAAAGTAAGTGCCTATCATTTGTCTTTCTTTTACCATTTCTTAACTTTTAAGGTATGATCAATCGAAGTGATTTAGCTGTAAATGGATCATAAATTCAAAGTTGTTGGGAACAGGGGTCCTCAAAATAGGTTTAGCTGGGGCCCCTAAAATCCTTAAGATGTCCCTGGTTTAGCAAGTAGTTCTCAGAACCACACATTCAGAACAACTTTGAGTTGCGAAAGAGATTTTTAGCACTTTCTGGTTAAAGGTGCAACATTAAAGGGAGGTACTGAAAACATGCTGTCATTAAGTAAATTGACCAATTTTGAAAAGATAGTTATGCTACCTGTCCAGAGTTTGTTTTTTACACCACAGCTTTTGATAGATTCCAAGTGAATATTTAATTGAAAATGATGATAATTTACAGTGCCGGCCGGCACAGGTAAGAGTGGTGCGGCGGAGGGGCCTAGTCGGCGATGCAGCGAGCGCACATAAGTGGTTTTATTTATTTATTTATTTACTTTTACCTACCCCGTCCTCTGTCGACTTCTGATCCCCCCCACCACCACCTGCCCTCGCCCCCACCCCACCGCTCTTACCTGTGCCGGCCGCCACTGATAATTTATGATTTTGCTGCAGTGCCTAATTGAATTTTGATAAATGAAAAACTCGTTCTTCTTGCAAGTAGCACAAAATGCGTTGATTGTCCATTGCGAACATGTAAAAGCCCTGCAGGTTAATTCGTCATGTATACAAATAGGTGTTTTCGCCCTCTGGAATATCGAAACATCTGTTCAGCCAAGGCAAAGCCTATGAAAAAGGATCAGCAAGCTGGTGTCGTGTTCCTGGACTTAAAACTGTTCAATTTCCTGTCTCATATGAGATCCTTGCATGAGCCTCATTAACTGTGGGTGATTTCACCAGCTCTTAATAATGTCGACTATTTTTTAAATTGCTGTAATCAGCTACTCTTTGAGGATATTGTTACAATATGTACCGGAAGTCAATTATCCTCTATCCTTTAATCAAGAGGTGTGCTTCAGTATTGATAATATCTCCATGATCTGATGCTTTGAAAAAATTCCTAAAACATGAAGATTTGCAAAATGAAAACATATAGTAATTTCAGATATTTGAAGGCACAGAATCCTTAAGAAACTCTAAAACTGGCTCAATAATTATGTATAAAACATGGGAAAGAAAACAATGAAAACCTTTTTTGGCACTTTTCTTTTATTACGTTTTGCAATTGAGTGGTAAGCTCTTGTGCTTAGGTGTCGAAGTCCAAACAACTGAGCTCACGTAGGAACGCGGAAAGTCTTATTATCTTATGATATTGTCACTTTACCTGCTTCCTTCATTTAGCCATATAATTTGCAAGTCGTGATACTCAATTGACTTCCTGAGTAACGCAACTATTTCGAAAAAAATCAGGGGCAGACTTACAAGCCCCTATCGCCATAGAAGCGTCACTTTTTTTGACTTTCCTGCGGCGATACGGGCTTTGCCTTATTTACAAGGCAGCGTTAAGCCACATGGCTTAACGCTGCCTTGTGAATAAGGCACCCTTTCACGCTATACTTAGTATGAAAGGGGTGGGCAATGGGTGCTGTGGTGGGCATTCCGTTGCAACATCCATTGATTTTGACACTGCCCCATATTTACATGAGTGGCGTAAATATGGGGCAGCGCAAAAAAATTAAGACCAAAAAAAAACCTTGGGGCATATTTGCAAGGAAAGTGACAGAGCACGGCATTAGCCTTTTTGGCTTTTTGGCTTAACACTGCACTCCACCACTTTGGAAATGCAGGCCTATCAGTGACGTTGTGATGGCGATAGGGCCTCGCCTTATTTACAAGGCAGCCTTAAACCACTTTAGGGGGCTTAAAACTGCCTTGTAAATAAGGCACCCTTTCAAGCTGTATTCAGCGTGAAAGGGGAGGGCAATGGGTGTTGAGGTGGGCGTTCCACCGCAACACCCATTGATTTTGACGCTGCCTCCTATTTACAAGGGCAGCGTAAATAGGAGGCAGCGCCAAAATTAAGACCAGGGAAAACCGGGGAGGACAGAAGAATTCGGTTAGGTGACTCCGCGGAAAGCGCACCTTGATGCAAGTCTGACTACAGGGGCTTTCCCTCCATTCCTCCTCCCATGGAGCACGTAGGTTGAGGTTCTAGGGTTTACAGAGAGCCCCCTGAAGTGGAGAGTGGCAAAGGTCACCCCCACCTAGTGGTATTTTCTCACCACAGAGTTGGTAAGAACGGAGCCCTTTCTGATACAGGTCCTGATGAATGCCATGTACCCCTTAGGGACACCAGGCAGAAACATGTTGACCCGATTCACTACGGTGAGGGGATAATACATTTCCCCACCTCACCGTCCACTGTTTTTAATACCATACAGTCGCCGACCCTATTAAAAATTTAATTTGGCACCTGTAATGGTTTTTAAATTTCACTCACTTCCCATGGGCCCCCACTTAGTTTAGAAGTGCATCCCTGTCGTCAGGTGAATGCCCGCCCTCTATCAAATCGAGTTTTTAGAGGGCGAGGACGGACGATGATGAAGCATGACACCAGGTGGTGTGTGAGGCCAGTCCTTCACTTTTTGTGAGACGTCCACACTCACAATTGATCCTTGAGCACCTTCGGTCACCTTTCTGGGAGCGGCCCCATTTGTGTTGAACATTTTGTGTTGGAGGCTGGCCTGCTCCTAGTGCCCTGTGCCTCTAGTTCCCTCCTCCAGTTAATCCCTGGGGTTAGTGTGGTCACAAAACCTGGTCTTAAACAGGTGAAACGAGGAGAAATGCTTTATTTCTCCACATTTTTGCTGTTTCTATGTGTGCTGCCTTGTGCAGCACACATAGAAACAGCAAATTGCCTATGATTGTTTATGTGCAGGAAGGTCCCCCTTCCTGCACATAAATAATCATTTTAAAAAAATGCCGTTTTGCATCTTCTATGGGTGTTGCATTAAGCAACACACATAAAAGTTGCAAAACGGCATTTAAAGATTGTTTATGTGCAGGAGGGGGGACCTTCCTGCACATAAACAATCTTCCCCTGCACGCAGACACCCTTGCACTATGGTGCAAGGGTGCCTGCGTTGGCGCTGGGCTGCTCAATTTAGCGCCAGCGCAGGGGAAAACACAAGGCTGCACCATATTCTTGTGAATATGGTGCAGCCCTGCGTTTTGGAAATGGCGGAGCGTGTCGTTAGCCTTCTAGGCTTAACGACATGTTTCGCCACTTTCATTGTAAATATGCCCCAGAATGTCATAGAGATAAAAAATAAAGTAGTACAGAGTTTAGAGGTGGGGATGAGAGACAGACTAGGTAAAAGAGGTGGGAGGAGCATAGATGGGGGTGTGCATTGGGAGACTATCGGACCGAATTAGTGATGAGTAGATAAGAATGCTTGAGAGGGGTGAGTAGAGGACATATTCAGAGATGTGGGGTGTAAAGGAAAGAACTAGATAGTGGGAGGACAGGGATATGAAGGCAAGCTAGAGAGTGAGAGAAGCAGAAATGCAGGTGAGTGTATGATAGAGATGAGATGGATGCAGAGATTGCCGTGATGGGAGAACAAACGTAACAATAGGGGGAAAATATAAGAGCTAGAAATGTGACCTGTCACGAGAGGTTGTGGAACACAGCATATGTGTTGTGCGTAATGCCCTCTTTGATGTCATTCTGGCCATATGTTTGTCCCACAGACTCAATCAGCACTGAACCTGGCATTGCTCTTCTGTGCTTTTGTCAGTATGAGTTTGACGCCCCATAAAATGAAGAGGCTGGCTCAGTATATGTACGATGGCCTTCTAATGTGTCTGCATTCACCGGGCGGGCGGCAGCAACACTCCGGCAGCACTGGTGGTCGGCGCAGCACTGGAGCTGGCTGGGCAGGACCTTAGGCAGTATCTGTGACAGAGACCATTAGCTGGACATGGAGGGGCTTATTTATGAGCCCTTGCATCACTTTTGCGCCACCGGTGCGTCACTTTTTGTGACGCACCAGCGGCATAAAAATGCGCCATGTTATATTTACAAAGTGACGCATCTACTTAGATGCGTCACTTTGTAAACCCCTGCGCCACATTATACATGCGCCAGGTATAATGTATGCAGGGTGGACGTTCTGACGCAAGTAAGCCTCGTAGAAGTGACGCAGTGAAATCTATGAGGTTTCATTGCGTCACTTCTAGGACGCAAATGCGTCAATATCTTATGCCTGCCTCATGGCAGGCATAAGACTGACGCAGGAACATTTGACATGGGACTTGCCCATGTGAAATGACCCATTGCTGGAGTTGCGTCACTTTTGGGACACACTCCAGCAATGCGTCATTTTTGCGCCTACAGATGCGTCAGAAATACTGACGTATCTGTAACTCCTTGCGACACGATGCGTCATACTGTAAATATGACGCATCCAGCATGTCTCAAGGAGGGCGCAATGAAAAGTGACGCACTTTTCATAAATGAGGCCCGGAGTCTTTAACAGCTTCTCTGGGTCGTGAGAACCTTCCTCAATAAACTGAAGAATAAAATTCAGGCAATGATGATAGTGCCATTTTCATGACCAGCACTGGCCATGTAGTGGCCTCTGAAAGGCCTGAGGTTGGCCCTAGACATTCTGGGATCTCACACCAGACTTTCCCAACAAAACTATCATCTCCAAGCAAGAAGGCACTCAAGGAACCCAATATCAGGCACCGATTCCACTGCTTTTTTCCTTAGCATCCTACTTGCACACATAGCCTGGAGCTCTTTGTGACAGCAAACATGCCCTATGTAGCCTATCAAAAATATCTATCATGCAATCAATAGTAAAAGAAGAATCCATCTTGAGCCAGGCAAAACAAGACATTTCACCACCAGTAAAGATGATTCAGGTCGTGGCACTTGCATGAAACTTCCAAGCAAATGCAGCAGCCACAGCAGCAACAAATCCAGAAACCTGAAATATGGCATCTCGAAAGTAGCCAAAGGTTCAGTGCCTGATTCTGCAGCAAACCCTTGTGATGCAGCACAGAAACACAAATGCATACACAGTCTCACATAGACACTCACAAATACATACATACAAACACAAAAACACACACATATATACACACAAGTATGCACAGATACACCTCAATATCTACAGGCACCACGACACATGCAGACACACACACACACATACACATACATGCACACAATTATATAGACACACTCATACACACATGCATACAGACACTCAAATACACACACAAACACTCAAACACACACCCACACACACACAAGCCTAAACATAGATGAATTTTATAAGAAGTGTTTCGTACGGTGAATTATAGTAGAGGCTGAAAAGAAGAGCAGAACATGAAGTGAAGATGACGGTTTAAGTGTTGACTTGTATGTCTATGCTAAAATGGCTTGTAGACGTTTTCCCATGACTAAGTGAGCGTTTTTAATTAGGATTTTTTTCACTCGCACAAATGGTTTGTCAGCACTGTGCGTTACTTCTGCTTGATACACTGTGGATTCAAAAATAATAAAAGTACAGTTATGGTTTTAGCTTAAAACCTCTGATATTTACCAATTATCATTCTCAGCACAAATCATCACGTGTGCCACTAAGATCTGCAGATGACATCACACCTGACAGCACAGATGGCATCACAGTTGGCACTAATGGTTTCCATCATACCAGTGAAAATATGGCAACTCATAAGGTAAAAGGGCGAGTAGAATCCATTGTTCAGGGAACAAGAACTACAACATGCTCCAACCAAAAAATAGAAAAATATAAAGCAATTTATTACAACACAACCCACGTAAAGATTACCAGAAACAATAACTATAAAATCACATTTTCAGTAATGTAAAAAAAACACATAAAAAGGAAGTGTTTCAACTATTATGAAACATTTCCAAAAAACTATTAGCATTATTAACACTAAATAAGTAAGCACAGAAAAACTGTTCACAAAATAACGACAAATATATAAACAACTGGCCCAATAAAATTAAGTACCAACTAACAACTCAAATTAAAAACTCACACACTGGAATAACAACAACGCTATGAACATTGATGCCACTGGTGATGTCATATGGGATGTCCTCAGTGATACTATTAATGATGTCATATGTCATGTCATCAGCGATGTCATCGGTACCATTTGGGAGGAGCGGGTGAATTATTCTTTGCACCAAGGTTTTGAGCCTGAACCATAACTGTACTTTAACTGTGTTTTATAGCAAATATACATAGAGGGGATAAATAACTAATAACTGTGTTATACGGTTCAAATTTGTCATTAAGGGGATCTTGTGACAGCATGAACCACGAGGTTGAAGGGCAAGTGGTTTGTAAATGTCACTAGAACACCGAGATTACAAAATAGGACCATATTATTCAATATCTTTTATATATTTTTACATTACATGTTTAATTTGGGATAGTTACCTTGAAAATGCTTTTTTTCTTCAAACATCACAATTAGTATTGTTAACACCATATAAATGAACACAAATCATATCCAAAAATAACCAAGAAATACAGAAATAACTGCGCACATAATGAGACTAACTGCCAACTAACAACTCAATTTAAAGAATTACACACTGGGATTACAACAGTGTATCAACTGTCACCAGAACCCCAAGGTGGCAATTGTATGATATATTTTATTGGGTGGTATTTAGGTTGGAAACGCTTTTTACTTCAAAGTGAAGATAACAATGAAAACCGATTGGAATTAAAATGTTTAGGTTGTGTTTACCTTTCTTGAATATTTTTTGATAAACAGTGAGCAATGGTGCAGGCATTCTAATGGCAAAATCCATATTTCACATGGAAATGCGAAATATTTTCCATATTTCATGGTTTCCTGCGAAATATGGGTTTTTATACAACTGCATTTTGTGTAACATAGCATATAAATCAATATATGTATCTGTGCTTAATGTGTTTTAGATGGAAATGTAATTGACTTAAAACTCATTTTAAGTGCAGAAAGATTAAACCCCCGCCTGAAATTATCCTGCTATAGTTAGTTCCGAAATCCATAGCTTTTGTGTGTGCTCATGCAAAACTTTCCAACAGAGAGGAGACAGCATTTGGGGGATAACATTCAAGTCCTTATTTTCAAACATGCACTTTACCATACCATCACCTTTGTTTTTGGAAGTTTTGAATTAATTTGTGGGCTGACAGCACGACTGACACCTGTTGATCAGCTATGCCCCTGCAAGAACGACCTCTCCACTGCACGTATCAACAAGCATTGGTCGAGCCAATAGGTTTCGCCCTTGGGGCCTATTGGTTTGCTAATGGTATTTAGCCATGCTGCACAGCATCCCTAATGTTGTGCAGCCTGGCTAAAGATTATTTTAAAAAGCTTTTGGCATGACAGGATCTGTCATGTTATAGGTGCATGCACTACGCATGCACACGCCTGTAAAATGATGCATCTCCTTTTTTTTCCTTTTCTTTCTTTTTTCACACAAATTTTTTTTCTGGAGGCAACACACTGGGGGGTGGACGGATCAAGGGGAAAAGGGGTGAAGCAACATGGAGCTGCGAGTGGGGGGTATGACACAGGGGTCGGGGTGCAGAATCAGCATGAGGCCTGGGTGTGGGCAGAAGCGACACCGGGAGAGGGTGGGGAAAGCAACACAGAGGGAGCGTGGTAGAGAGGGAGGAGTACACAAGAAACACAGATGGAAATCCCCGCACACTCACAGAGTGCTTACAGAAAAAGAAAAAAAGTTGAGCTAGGAAAGCGAGCAGTGGAAGGACACAAGCAATGTGTCCAAGCTCCATGAGAGGGACACAGAAGAAGAGGAACAAAACCCCACACTAGCTGACGAATAAGAAGCAATCAAATGAGAGGAACAATAAAGTCAACCATGGTAAGCATTGGGAGGGCTCTAAGCCCACTGCAAGCTAACATTACATTCACAACAGACGTAGAATGCACTGACTAGTAGGCAAGACCTAAAAATGTGAGTGTGTGTTCACTTTTTCGGAGAACATGTCAAAGAGGCCCATAAACACAAAGGAAGGGGATACGTCAATACATCTCAAAGAACAACAGCAAATAAAAAACCTGTCTCCCAGGAGATGTTGCTGTTTATGAGTTTTAATTTCAACAGTAGTTATTAGTATTTTCACTCATTGCTGCTACTGAGGATTTAAGTAAATCAATGTGAATGTCTATGATATGTACCTTCTGTATTGCTGAAAATCCAGCACAAAATATTGTGTTAGCATCACAAAGGACGGTCTGAGTGGACATGAGGCAAGTGACCAGGAAACCCTGTAAAAAAGTATTCATTCATGTGTTTGCATTTGCAGTGTAAAAGAGCTCAGAAAACTTGTGTTGACCAGGACCCTGGTACTTCCAAAAACAGACTGAAGGAAAGCTGTGATTGGGTCCAACAGTAGGGAACTTGTTCTTCCGTCTTCACTCATTTTCATATTGGTGAGAGCAAACAGAACGTCCTGTTTGGCACCCACAGCAAACACCTATATAAGGAAGCACACACTAACAAGAGAGCGCGAGCGAGGGAAAATGGGGACAGAATGAGAGTAAGACATGGCGATAATAGAGGTCTGAAACACTAGTATAAAAGTTGTGTATTAGAAGCGACCAACAGAGCGAAATAGGGAAGGAGAAAAAAAGAGTGTGTGAGACAGAGAGCGAGAGAGATAGGAAAACTACCTCATTGAGAAAAAGCAAGGAGAGCCAGAAGAAATAAAAAAAACGTATTTTTTCCGATCTACAGTAAAACAGCTGCCAACTATGTGCTCTGTTTACCCAAAGTGAGCTGTTGAAAAATGTACCACAGACTCAATGGTTAATGTGAGGAAAAAGAACTGTCGTCAAATATATAAATGACGTTAACATCTTGTATGTCAAGAGGCCGAATTAAAGGAAAACCAAAAAAAAAACACCCAGTAGAAATCGCAAAGTACAACAAACACTCGACACAACCGCCTCTAGAGTGGCCATTTAAGAGGAACATTTCAGATTTGATAATATTTGCACCTGGCAGTTGACATTATCTAGAAATCATACATAAAGCAATCAGTCTAAATGCGCTGCGTTTAATTGTTCCTGATGGCTTGTTGCTTGCCTGGTTTGTTTGCGTTATAAAACAAACTGTGATTATCCAGGACACCTTGCAATTAAATTGCATAAAGCAAACAATGAGAAAGAACTAGAGAATGGCTGCTCACACAGTATTAACTGAGTTGAAGCTGTCTCTCAACCTTGAAACACTGTGGGGCAGATTTACAAGCCCCTTGCGCCACTTTTGCGTCACTTTTCCCATGTTAAAAGTGACGCAAAAGTGGCGCAAGGGGCTTGTAAATCTGCCCCTGTATTTTTTTCAATGGCTGGTTGTACTCTTTCCTTAGATATCCGTTTGCCAGATAAAAAGGTCAATGTACAGTTGCATCAGGTTAATAAAGTTGCTAAATCATGCAGGCAATCTTTTTTCTAGTTAAGATTCATAGCTGTTCAAGAAGGGCAGCCATTTTAAATCTCACCACTGACATACTCTCTATCTTCGACTCCCCAAAGCATGATCTACATGTGCGGCTGGATATGTTCAAGGACATGCAGGAGTTAGAGGCCGCTGCTGACACCATTGAACACCTGGTGCGTACAATCTCTGATCACAAGCCATTGCTTCTACGCTTCCAATAGGGCTACTGCAGAACACCGATCCCGACTTGGAAATTCCCCCCACACAACCTACAAGACTCCGCAACATGCAACTTACTGGCAGAGGCTATCGGAGATTACTTTCAACACAACCATAAGTCCACGGCACGTTTACATAAAGAGTGGGAGGCCTTTAAGGTCATTGTGAGGGGGTGGTGCATGCGGCACTCTGTTGGAGTACGACGGCCACTGGGGAAGGACCTTCTCAAAGCAGAGGATGCAGAGATGCGCCGCCTGGAGCGCGATCTCCCACGCTGCCCTGGAGTGTTGGCACAACTTGAATGCATGAGGCATCAATATCGCAACATTCAAGACTGGCTGTGAGCCCACGTGAGTGGGGCCTACTGGCACACCACGCACACAGAGGGTGGCAGGGTGGGTATTTTGTTAGCCTGGCTCATTCAAGCGGAGCATACCTGCCAGCCCGTAACCCAACTCAGGACAGAGGAGGGCGACATGGTACATTCCAAAGTGGACAACCATGATACCTTTCACAGACATTATTGTAAACTCCATCAACTGTGGGTTGCGGCTGCAATGGAGGACATTGAGTCCTTCCTGATCTGAATTCTATTACCAGGCATGCCAGGAGGTGATAGAGCAACTCTGGGCAAACCGATTACAGAGGCTGAGATTAGGGGGGCACTGAAGGATGGTTTCCCAGCGTAGTTTTACCAGGAATATGCTGCATTTCTGGCTCCCTCGCTGGTGGTGCTGTATGCGGAGGCCTACGACAAGGGTAGCTCCCAGACATGACTCATGAAGCACTCATGATGTCGATCCCGAAGCCGCATAAAGACCCAGATGACATGGCCTCCTATAGGCCACTATCTATGCTGAATCCTGACTATTTAAGTAAAAAACTTAGCAGATTGGCCCTGTACTTTCATTGGCTCTTTGATCCATTGGGATCAAAATGGCTTTATCCCGCTCCGCAACACTTCCTTTAATATATGTAGGTTATTTCTGATTCTAGGAGAGGCCCCTTTGGTAGGGGCATTTGCCGAAGGGACAGGGAACACTCCATCACCGTCTATGCAGATGATTTGCTGCTGTCCATTGGAGGCTCGGAGACAGGTGTGCCCTTGGGGGCCCAAGAACTTGAGCGCTTAGAGGAAATCGCAGGACTCAGGCCTAATTGGCACAAAACATGCACATTTCCGGTCCTACCCACCACGTGGGAGGCCCTTCAATTGGTATTCAACCTCCGCATAAAGTGGGAACTGACGATGTTTAAATATCTGGGGGGTCAAGGTTTATCAGGAGGATGGTGACATTAGAGAAGGCAACTTGGGAGTCGCCCTAAGCTCACTGAGAGCTGCAGTGAGTTTTTGGCACACACTACACCTGCTCCTCATGCCCAGAGTGTCCCTAACTAAAATGGTGATGCTCCTCCAAGTCCTATATTTGTTTGCGGTGCTACAAATTTTGATCGCGCAGATGTGGTTTAGGGCCATGAACACTGTCATGGCGGAGCTCACATGGGATGGTGGTCGACACAGGGTCTCGCTCCACCTCCTTTAGTGGCTGCTTGAGGAGAGCAGGTTGGCTGTACCTGACCTAGACAGATACTATGCAGCAGCACAGTTGCAGCAGTTGGCACGATAGCTGGGAGGGGAGAGAAGAGAGGAGACAGGTCCCTTGGGTGAAATCCAGAATGAGGGAGCCCTGACGCACTGATGCTGGGTGTGAAGATACATGCTCTTGACCCCACTAAAATGCTCAATATCTTGATGAGGTGCTGGAAGGGGATAGTACGCAGACCTGGGAATAGACCTTTGTATGCCCAGGTGTTTCCACTTGTAGGGCTCCCCACTCCTAGAGGAGGCTACCTTTCCACCCGATGCATGGCTGGCTGGACGGAAGCAGGAATCCTCACTATCGGAGACTGTTACACAGTTATGACTGAGGAACACTTGCCGTGATCTCAGTTCCTTACATATGGAGCACTAAGTGGGCTAAGGGGCTCTGTTTATGTAATGTGGGGGAAAGACAGATGGAACCTCAGTCACCTGATGTTCTACAGACTCTCCGTACGTTTGGGAGTGGTAGGAAATTGGTGTCCTGGCTATATAAAACTATTCTAGCCCTGGCGATGGCACCCATCGAAGAGGTCAGGGCGCAGTGGGAGGGTAGGCTGGGGCATGAACTCACAGATAAGGAATGGACTACGGTATTGAAGCACACACACAGAGTCTCAAGAAACACTAGTTTTAAATATACCCAGCTCAATTACCAGCATGCCACATACCTCATGCCACACAGATTGAATGCCATAGTGGGTACTTTTGACAAATCCAGCCCTCGCTGCTCCCTGATGGATGTGGGATTCCTAAATATGGTATGGGATTGTCCAACAATCACTGCATACTGCCAGCGAGTGGCCCATGATCTAGACGTGTCGCACACTGCCCAGACCTCAAAACATCAGATGTCTGTCTGCTGGATCTTTACTGCAGATCCTCAGCTACCAAAGTGAGCTCCAAATTCATTGACCTGGGACTTGCATTGGCTAAACAGGCTATTGCTGTGCACTGGCACTCGCCTGAAGGCCCACCGCATAGTAGGTGGAAGGAGGAGATCTTGAGATGGGCAGCAGCTGAGGAGGTAGCTTTGTGACAGGAAGAGCAAAGAGGACTCAGCCGCCATCCCATAGCAGCAGACTGGGCATCTCTCACTGGTATTTTCCGACGGGAAGGGGAGGCATCTGGACCGCAGTCCCCAGAGGGGAACACAACACTTTCTGGCTGATGTAAGTACCTTTGACCTTCACCAACTTGTGGCAGAGCTTGAGGACTGGGGTGAGTGAACTACACTACGCAAATGTTCCTGATGAGTGATTATGTTCGATTAAACGAGAGCAATCTGGCTGGGTGCATCTGGTTCAATGGATGGTTCTATTTTGTTATTGTATTACCTATCAAACTTCTGTGATGTATATTGTAACATGGGCATATGTGAAGTGATTTCGGCAACAACGCCCAGTGTGGCGAGCGAGGTATCTGCTTTGAGATGATGCAGAACATTGAACATGTTGTTATTGACAAAAATACCAATAAAAAGAATTAAAAAAAGAAAAACAGAGCCCCAGGTGAACAAACATTTTGCACTGACACAAACCTAAGTAAAAAAAAAAATTTGGGGGGGATATGCTTACCAGTGCAAAATTTGCTTTGTGCTGGAAAAACTGTCGGAAAGTAACCCAAAGCAGTGAAAAGTGTTACTCTGCGTCAAGGGGGCATTCCATAGGTAGTACACGGGTGTTCCCATGCAACCGCCCATGGTTTTTTACACAAATTCTACTAACAATAGTGGACAGGGTTTTGTGCCAAAACATAGTGCCACTCCAAAGCAGGTGTTAAAAAGGAGAAATCCTTTTATTTCTCCTAACTTTTCCCTTTGCATGTGTGCTGCACTGTATAGCACACATCTGAAGTGGTAAAAGTTTTAAAGTTTGTCTAAGCATAGTCTTTTGTACTGAAAGGACACCCTTCCAGTAAAAAGCCAATATTATTCTCATGCAGACACCTTTGCACTTTGGTGTAAGTGCGTGACACTCAGCAGCCTAAATGTGCACATGGCTAGGGAGAGAGGAGGATAGCATCATATCTCTGTAGGTATGGCGCTAGCATTCTCTATTCTGCAGCACATATAGAAAGGGCAAAACACCATTAATGATTGTTTATGTGCAGGAACGCACACTTTCCTGCACATAATCATTCCCTGCAATGCAGGAACCCTTGCACTATGGCGCAAGGGTGTCTGTGTTAGCGCTACGCAGCTATTTTTAGCGTCAGTGCTAGGGAAAACACACAGGTACGCCATATTGTTGTAAATAAGGCACATCCATGCGTTTTGGAAATGGCAGAGCTGCAAAATTTGCCATAGCGCTCTGCTCCACCATGTCCTTGTGATAACGCCGATTCTTATCTAATTATCTATAAGAACCTTCTGGTCGCCAAGATCTTTTTACCTGTTGAATAGTGTAAAGGAGAGAATCTCATCTGGTTATATATCAGCATTCATTTTGTCTGAAAGGACCACTGACTCCGAATTCAAGTTTGAGAATTTATTATCGCCAAAAATAACTGAACGTGCAAGCACCTCAACACGAGGTTAAAGAAATAGATGGGCACTAATACAAATAATAATCTACGCAGGAATCTCATCCGACTCAGGATAAGGAGAATAGAAAGTTCTAGAAGGATCAACCAGACTATGATTGCTCCTATTTCTAAGTTGCTCTTCATTAGCCTAAACAAGCTTAAAATCAATTGCTGTCCCTACACTAACGCTAAGTGACATCCCTGCATAACGATTTTCCCAGGCAAGAGTGAATAAAAGGTGTCAGCTGTGAGGACTTCCTAAGAAGTGCAATCACACAATACCCAAGCTCAGCTCTGTCCTTCTCTCAGGTCTCCCCTACCTCTTCTCTGGCCTCCTCCCTCAGGGCACTATCCCTAATACAAAACCACAATACAATTGTACACGCCTTTGTCACGCCTCCTTGGCCAGGTCTTCTTTCTTGTGCTTTTCCATTGAAACGGTTACTTCATCCTGGACTGTTGCGTTGACCTTGAGTCCCATGCACCTTCTCCGCCGAAAGTATCATCCCTACATTCCATTTCACTCCCCGTACCATGCCTCCCCTCTCTCTAGCTTTCGAAAACAAAGAGTTAGTCTTACTAACGAGACATGTGTCCTTGCACCTGCAACAAAAGATACTTTCAACAGAAACCTTCTACTGTGCAATTTAAATCTACCGTTTGTGCCCAGAGAGCCTTACCAAGAGAAACTTTTCTCGGCCTACAATATAAGCTAACATAAGAATATACCAGGCCTTCCCTAAGCCCATATGTAGTTAGGCCTTTACATATGACTTTTAAACACACATCTTACTTTTCCCTATGAGCATTTTCATTACAATTCATATGCAACCAATGAATTACATGTGCAACTTTAATATAGTGCACGTTTAAACTACTGCAATTACATTACACACACGAACTAATTCCTCTATGCATTATTTTCACACAATTCTATAAGCATTACATCACATCATTATCCTAACATCATTATACTGCTGATTCGCTTTGTCTCAGCAAACTATTCATTCTTTACTAAACATACATGAATATGAAACTGAATATACGAATATATGTCTGAATACAAGTGGGTGCGGCCTATCAGTGATTATGATGCACCCCTACAATTCACAAGAACATTTCGCTCTATCAGTTCCCCCTTTGATGACTCCTGTCATCACATTTCACTCTACTCCCTTGGAGAAAGAACCGACCTAAACAGAACTTGTTGCCATCTTCCCTGATCTAAATTTCTCCATGCTCTTGAGCCTTTGATACTGACTGTCCTGCAGTCTTGCCAATCTCATGTCATTTTCCCTCAAAGCTCTCTTGACTCGGCCTGCTCGATACCACTTGTAGGCCTTGATCACAATCCACAAGCCAGCCACACAAACCACCAAAATAAGGAGTGGTCTCAGGAAGTACCCAAGGAAACCCTTTCCTAGGTTCGCAAACCAACCTCCCACTTGACCAAAACCCTTTCCGACCTTTTCCCAGGCCCCTTCTTCGGTCAAATCCGCTATCTTTGTGTGGATCATAGTGATGTTACTTATATATTTCTCCAGATCCTTGCTACGGTCTGGTATATAAGTGCAGCACTCTTGAACCTTCAACATTTTACAGACTCCGCCCTCTTTTGCCAATAGGACATCCAAAGCAAGGCGATTCTGCAAAACCATTCCCCTTATCGACAACATCTCTCCTTCCACCAACACCAACGACTTTGCTGTATTCATCGAAAATTCATCCACCACAGTCGCTAACCTCCGAATCTTCACATCATTCAAGACTAGCCCTAGACTATGTATCATAGCTCCAAAGATATCCCCCACAACGATCCCTGCACTTGCAGCTCTTCTCGTTCTTGAATGCTCTCCACCCTCTAGAAGATTTAAATCCTCTGTATGGTAAATCTTTGGAAATATTATTGACAAATAACATGTTCCATACCATTTTGCAGGCAACCTCACATAAGCGTTCTTCCCACATACGTAATACACCGTTGGTATCACTTGTACAGGACCTTGGAGAAAATCCTTTGCCACATCTGCCATGGTGAAAACGTGATCACAAGTACTTTGTCCCACTGGAACCTTTTCGTAGTAAGTCTGATAACGCCTTATACACAACTTACCCCTCTGCTCCTTATCTAACGCTATAGGACCATAGCTTCCCCTGGTCTTATGCAACCGTTCTTCCTCTGTCCAATCTGTCCTGTGATGCCCTAAATCTCGGGATTGAGTCAGCTTTCTATACCTATCTTCAACCTGATCTACAAACTTTCTCTCTACATCCGACATCAAACAAGTCAGATTGTTTCTGTGTGCGAATGCTGTATCCAATTCCAAACTCGGTATGAAGTACTTCCTCAGTCTGTCTTCTGTCTTATAATAGTAATATTTATTCAAATGCTTGTAAGCTGGGACTTCAGGAAGCACTGCGTCGAAATTGGAAAAGAAATACTCGAACTGATCTCTCTCATAAAACAAACTAAGCAAAAGACTACATGAAATACCATAAGTCAGTGGAAGATGGTGATACCTAATACCCTCATCCACTGAAGTAGGCAACTGCATACACACATAACAATCTTTCGCATCCATCACGTCAACATACTCATACAACAACTTAGCATATGCATTCAATTTAAAATCCCCTTTAGATAAATCTACATGTAATCTACGACTTTCTTCTAATAGCAAAGCTCTATCAGCTGCCCTGTCTACCCCCTTCTGACTAGGTGTGATAGGTGTAGGTGTCCCTGTCACCTCCTCTACTTCTTGCTCATGCGAACCAGTGTATGAGACTATAACTACTATGATTATAGAGATTATTACACTACTTATAAGGATGCCTACGATCCACTTTGATCTACGATTGGGATCTCCCGGCTCCATGGTTTCGAAAGTTCTCAAAAAGTCCTGGTTATCGCAAAGAACTCTGGAAAAGTCTCTGTCCTTTATTAGTGACTTGCTTAACCAGCTCGAGCAACCATGAAATCTCCGGACTTTCCCTTTCCGATCACAAACTTATTTACACAGTCCAGAAAAAGACTTCCCTGATTTTCGTTCCTCTTCTGTGGAAAGTCCCTAAGTTTATTCTTCTTCCACTCGGACCTAGGTTATCTTCTTCTTTTGGACTTTTATTTACAGTTCATAACTGATCCACAATGAGATCCTCATTGAGCAAGACCAGAACGTGATACAAAAGTTCCAGACGCAAAATCAGCACTTCATGTGAAGACGGCTCAACTCCAAAAGGCGGGAATTCGAGTCGATGCAAAAGCAAGTTTCGGACTTCACTCAGAAGCGGGGGATTCGGAACCGTGAGTGTCAGTGTTCCTTCTATCTCGAGCCCTGGCATCCGCAGCACCACCTTCACCACCACATTCGGGCTCCGACGGACCACTTGCACTGACCTCAGCCTTCCCGTGCTCACCACCCCCTGCATCAAACACAGTGTAAGTCCACTCAGGGGTAGAGTATCTGCGACAAGGCACTCTTGTTCTCTTTGACCTTCGCCGACTATCTTGTGCTTGGTCTTCGTCACTTGCTTCCGTTTCAGATACTTCAGACACTGGAGCAAGGTCTCTTTCCGGTGCTAACCTCAGGTTCAGTCGCCTCTGTCTTTCAGGCCAACTTTCTGCACTTCTGTTCGTTCGTCTGCCTTCCCCTTCTATACCCAGTGCACTACTTCCTCTTTCTGCTGAATCTGACTCTTCTCCGCCCACTGCACCGTTTCTGTCCTCGGTGTCTGAGTCAGGGTTCGAACTGTGGAAACCCCCTTCAGCTTGCTCTAGTGCACCACCAGCTGTGTCAGCGACCCTTACAGCTTGACGTGTCCTCCCATGTGGCCTTGCCACATCAGCTGGATTTTCATTTACGAGAGGAGCTGTTTCTTCCAAGGGTGCTGGAACTCTGCGGGTATGGGAAGCATGCACCCAGTTCGGCAATCCTCCACACTTCACTGCTGTGTTCGTGATAAGTATCACCTGATACGGGCCACGCCAGCGGGCATCCAAGCAACTCTTCCTCACGTGCTTTCGGACGAGCACCCAGTCACCGGGACACAAGTCGTGGCACAGATCACTCGAGGCTGGGACCACTGCTGCTTGCACCTGCTGGGATACAGAACGGACCACATCAGAGAGTCCTTTACAATAATCAAGAATCAAATCATCAGTGATGTTTATCAAGGCTGTAGCTGGTACTGCTGGCAGTCTCATTGCCCTCCCCATTAATATTTCATGGGGGGACAACCCGGTCTTTCTGTCTGGGACACTTCGCATGCTCATTAGCACCAGAGACAAGGCGTCGGGCCATTGCAGGGATGTCGAAGAACACATTTTTGCCATCCGGGCTTTCAAAGTTCCATTAACTTGTTCCACCATCCCAGAAGCTTCTGGTCTGTAACTACAATGAAGTCTCTGGTCTATGTTCAATGCAGCACAAAGCAACTTCATGATTTCGCTATGGAAGTGCCCTCCTCTATCTGATTCCAAAGAGGTCGGGATCCCGAATCTAGGGATGAGCTCCCTCAACAGTAATTTAGCCACTGTGAGAGTGTCACACCTGCGTGTGGGGTAAGCCTCCACCCACCGTGAGAATACACATACTAGCACTAAAATGTACCTCAATCCATTGCACCTAGGCATCTCCACGAAGTCCAACTGTATTCTATTGAAGGGCCCTCCCGACCTTCCAATGGGACTCAATGTAACTACAGTTTTCTTTCCAGCATTCATCTGTTGACACATAACACACCTCTGGCATACCATCTCAGCCATTGCTCGGAACCGTGGGTTATACCACGTCTGTCTAAACACTCTCACCATTGCGTCTCTACCAAGGTGTGCCTGTCCATGTATCAGTCTTGCCATCGGACTCAGCAATTCCTCAGGCAACACGGCTCTCCCATTGTTGGATACCCACACATCCACATCTCCTCTCTCGCACCCAGCTTTGATCCATCCCTCTCTCTCCTGGACTGAAACTTCATCCTGCAATCTCTTAAGCTCTTCCCAGGTGTCTGCCATGGCCAACATTATGCTGAGATCGGTTCCTTCTTGGCTCTCTTCTATCTCTCTTCCTGTGAATATGCATCCTTGTTCTGCACAGAAACGGGCTACTTCGTCCGCATAGTTATTACCCAAGGATACAAAGTCCTCCCCTTCCCATGGGCTGAGCACTTTACCACAGCAATTTCTTTCGGATGCTGTAATGCATCTAACAATTGTCTTACATATTCTCCATTACGAATGGGTGAGCCAGATGATGTCAAAAATCCCCTCTGAGACCATAACTGCCCGAAGTCATGCACCACGCCAAAGCCATATTGGCTGTCTGTGTAAATCGTGATTCGAATTCGATCAGCGGCCAAACAGGCACGGGTCAAGGCAATGATCTCAGCTACCTGCGCGGAGCGTACTCCTTCTAGGCAAGCAGCCTCGACCACTCCTGAAATGGTACATACAGCAAATGCTGCTTTCAATTGCCCCACACTGTCTCTTAAGCATGAACCATCGACAAAGAAAATTTCATCTGGGTCAGTCAGTGGTTCATCGACAATGTCAGGTCTCGGTTTGGTGCAAAGTTCGGTCACATCGAGACAATCATGGTCCTCACAATCTTCATCATCTGTGTTCGGTATAGGCATTAATGTCGCAGGGTTCAAGACGGAGCACCTTTTCAGAGTCACATTCTCTGCGGCAAGTATGACTTGCTCGTACCTCGTTAACCTATTGTTCGTTAGGTGCTGGGTCTTGGTCCTGGTCATCAATAACTCAACCGAATGTGGCACATGTACAGTCAATGGATGTCCCATTACAATGCTTTCACATCTTTCAATGCTGACACCTGTTGCAGCAACGGATCTTAGACATCCGGGCAACGCAGAAGCTACTGGATCTAAAGTAGCTGAAAAATATGCAACTGGTCTACGGACACCTCCATGGTTCTGAGCTAACACTGCTAATGCACATCCTTCCCTCTCGTAACAAAACAATGAAAAGGCCTTGTTGTAATCAGGCATTCCCAGTGCCGGAGCCCTGCACAAATCCTCTCTCAGCTTCCGGAATGATATCAAGCACTCCTCGTCCCATGGTACCGGATCACTCACATCCTTGTGCGTAAGCCTCTGCAGAGGCTTTGCTCTCAAGGAGAAACTAGGAATCCACTGTCGACAATAGCCAACCATTCCCAGAAACATCCTAACTTCTCTCTGTGTGGTGGGTTCTGCCATGCTCATTATTGCCTCTATTCGATCTGGTGACACCTTCCTCTTGCCTTTCTCCAATCTGTGTTCCAAGTACTGTACCTCATTCAGACAGTACTGCAGTTTGTTCGGGGACACTTTATGTCCGTTCTCTGCTAAGTGGTTCAACAAGGCTACTGTGTCAATTCTGCAAGCATCTTCTGTTTCTGAGGCAATGAGCAAGTCATCTATGTACTGCACGAGAACTGAGTTCTGCGGCAACACAAGACTCTCAAGGTTCTTCTTCAGGGTCTGGTTAAAGATCGATGGACTTTCCGTATACCCTTGAGGGATACGACACCATGTTAACACGCGATTTTCTAGCCTGAACGCAAAAAGAAATTGGCTTTCCTCGTGGAGCGGTATCGAAAAGAAGGCTTGACACAAATCGATAACCGTAAACCACTCGGCTTCACATGGGATCTGGAACAGTATTACTGAAGGATTCGGTACCACTGGACAACAAGGGACAACTATCGTGTTGACCTTTCGCAGGTCTTGCATGATCCTGTATTTCCCGCTCGGTTTCTGTAGTCCCATAATGGGTGAATTACAGGGGCTACCTCTAATCTCTTTCAGAATGCCTTTCTCAATAAAGGTCTTGATCACAGGTCTTATCCCTGCAATCGTTTCTGGCGACAGGTTGTATTGAGGTGTCCTGGGGAAATCAACATTCTGTTTCACCTCTATCCGCACTGGTTCAACCCCTCGGATTAGACCTATTTCATCGCCTGCGAAATCCCACACCACAGGCGACACTGCATCTCTCAGATTATGTGGAAGTTCTTCCACAGTCACCATTGGGTACAGATCTATACATAGATGCTGATTGGTAATTTTAAAGTCAGCATCGTCATCTCTCGTCTGGACCTCTACTCCATTGGGCGTACAATAAATCGTGCAGTTCAGCTTGCACAACAGATCCCTTCCCAAAAGACAAACTGGACTCGTATCACACACTACAAACTGATGTCTAGTTTGGAAAGTACCTATCTTTACTAGGATCGGTTCTGTCAATGGGCTGCTTATTTTCTTGTTCGCTACTCCAACAACCTGGATTGATTGTCCCGAGAGGGGTAGGTTAGGGACTACTGCTGATCTTACAGTAGACCGGGTAGCACCAGTATCAACCAAAAGTGTTGCAGGATTGCCCTCAATCTCTGCCTCCACAAAAGGTCCTCTCTGGTCTACCTCCAAGACCGCTCCAAGTGTGCAGTCTTCCTCCCCCTCAGGCACCGTCAGGATAAAGGGTCTAAGCTATCCTCATCGTAACCTTCGAACAGGGGCATCTGTTGGTACGTTCGTGTTCCTTGTGAAATCCTTGGAGCTTGGGGAACCTGGGCGTAAGAATTGTAAACCCCCCTTTCATCGTTCTAGGCCTCGTTATTGTGTTAACTACCTCTTGCGCGGGTGCCTGAGCCCCTCTTCCTCTTGCTGCAACTGATTAGCTGGGTTCAAAGGACACTCGCGTTTCCAATGTCCGACCTGGCGACAAAGATGACACGCAGTGGTCTTCTTCAATGTGGCCACGTCCACTCCTGTCTTGGGGTCTACTGGTTTTCCCTTTCCCTGTACCTGCCCATTCTGGTTTCCCTGGAAATTTCCTTGCTTTCTTCCTAAGGTCCCTCCACTAGGCTGACTCTGTGCTGTCTGCATCTGGACAAGCATCAATTTGTCTTTTAGCTTTCGATGTTTCGATTCCACCTCATCACTACAGTATCTCGCATACCGCAATATTTCATCTAGTGGCTTGTTCTGCCAGCAGATCAAATGGTGCTGTATCATGAGGCTGATTTCCACTCTCAGACCCAGTACAAACTTTGAGACAAACTGTCCCATATCCTTGGGGTCCAAGATATCTAACCCACTATACTGTTTAAAAGCTTGCAAAAGTCTTTCATAATATTCATGCACCGTTTCCTTGGGTTCCTGTACAGTCCGATCTATCTTAACCCAATCTATATCCTGAGGTGAAATCTTCAATTTCAACCATGTAATCACCTGCTCATACTTTTTCATGACTAGTGGTGATGGACCGTTTGTAACCGCCTCTCTATCCGGTTCCGAAGTCGGCCACTCAATAGCGACTTTACAAGCTGTCCACAAATCTCCCGGTACCACTATGTCAAACAAAGTGTTCAAATCAATCCACAATACTTTTGAAATTTTCACAAACCGCTCAACCTGTTTGTACCACTCCACCGGTTTTTCCCTCAGCCGAGGAAAATCATTTGTAAATGCAGCCAAATCACCTCTATTCCACGGCACATGCACGTACCCTCCATTCTGTACTTCCCGTAAAGGAAAATTTCCAACACCCGTCGCCCCCCTCCTGGCGGCGGCGTTTCCCCTTCTGCTCTCTTTACTGGTTTCTTTTTGGACCACCTTTCTTCCCATTTGTCCAACAAAATCCATATTCTCATTCCTATAATCAGGTCTCTGGTGTGTGTTCTTAATCCTGTTATTCTTTTCTCCTCCAGCTCCTGATCACTGTACTGTAATCTATGTGGTCCCTGTAACGCTTTAGTTTTGTTCAGGTCCACTTCATATCTTTTGGCCAATTCCTTCAATCTATCATGTGCCATTCTAGCTTTTCGAGTCACATCTTTTGCTACAAACAGCAGCTCATCTGATCCATAAATTTCTATCCTTTCCAAAGGCAGACCCCCACTGATCATTTCGTCTACCTCTGCTTTCAACCTCACTACGTCTAGCAACCTTGCCTGTACTGCACTCCTCAGTACTTCTCGACAACCCTAGCCATCCCGCTCATTACAGTCACTATTCTGTCCTTGTGACCTATTCCCTTCCATCATATTCCTGGAACTTGGTCTGTCTTCCGAGACGTTCTGTGCCCTATCCCCTTGCATCCTATCCTCTTGGTTCGTTACTGTTGGTGTCCACTCCCTCAAAGCTGACTTAGATTCCCGCAAAGACCTCGGTCTTTCTGGTCTCTCCTCTTCTCTCCTGAAGGAAGAGTCCGCAGTAGCCGGTAACGGCGTACTTGTCTCCATTGGTCTTGGGAAATGAACCACCCTCACTCCAAACCCATTCCCACTCTCACTGTTTCCTTCCTCTCTTCTCGTCGGTACGGAGCTCCCTTCTCTCACTCGGTCTGGGTCATATACCGGTACTATAGGGCCAATGGTAACCGGTACTGTCAAGGAGTCCGGTAATCTTGTGTTCCCCGCAGGAGGCTGTGTTATCATAGACGCCGTTGCCCCCTCCGTTCCTGTGGAAATCCTTCCCACCACTCTCATGCTAGTCTGGTTCTGGCTCTCATCAACTATTGCCACTGCTGGGGTCGTCTTTCCCTCTTCTGAATCTGGATTAAATGGTGGTGGCCTCTCCGCAAACATCCTATCCAACAAGCTGTCATCTAGATCACTGTCGTCCTCATCGATTCTTATTATTTTCCCATTTTGTACTAACAATGGGTATAACTTATTTCCTTCGATCGTTTCCACTCTCCACCTTTTCTCCAATGCATCCCACCTTGCATCTTGAAATGCCCTGACCGATTTCTTCACCCTTTCTTGACATCTGTCCTTCTTCCTATCATACGCTGCTCTTATCCACGCATGTAGTGCCTCAAACTGTGTTGGTCTAGGTAGTGGTCGTAATGAAGCCATTACACTTTTTAGCTGGTACAGCACCTCTAACCTGAAAGTACCATATCGAGGGAACGACAATTCTCCTTCTGCTTCTGTCATTTTATGCCAATTCTCAAGCCAAATTATAGTATGCAATCCTACATTCTTTGCCATATAATGTGCTGGTGTATCCTCGGGAGGAGCTTCCTCTCCCTCCCGAACAACCACATGTCTATCACCTCTACAAAGTTCCCGTAAAGCTTTAAAACATTTCATGATGAATC
The DNA here is from genome assembly GCA_963921515.1 of Calotriton arnoldi. NCBI lineage: Eukaryota > Metazoa > Chordata > Amphibia > Caudata > Salamandridae > Calotriton > Calotriton arnoldi. The sequence goes on from CAWUFW010007927.1 coordinate 627,642, forward strand.
AACTTTTTGTTTACACTCAAAATGTCCGCTTTTACTTCCTGATTTCAATCCACCAATACCAGCGCGGCTCACACCAACTGGCCTATCGCAGCGCGGCACTTGTCTGACGTCACTTTTCCTCCGCTCGCAGCAGTTCCCCTCCTTTCTAATTCACTTGTTCTCACTCGCATCTGTCCCAATCATACTCTGAAATAATGTCCGTCCTACCGAACAATTACCTCTCTGACCGTCGGTCTTACCAATGACCGATCAGCCTCTTGAGCTTGTTGACCTCAATCTGGCAATCGTCTGTCCGCGAAACGACCGGACAATCGCCTTTAGCACACTCGATAGGATTCAATCACTCGATGTTCTGCACACAATAACCTACGACCTGCGTTGGTTATTCACACCCTCACTCATGTGTTCCCTATCTTCAGTGGGTCTGTCAATGACGTCTCGTGACCCCCACACCTCTGGTCAACGTTCTCAACTCTGGGTGTATTCTACACCACAATAAATCTCCCGGTCCCGCGCGCGCTCACGGTCCGTTTCTCAATCACACAACTTTCGTTCCAACTCCGCAAGACATCACACAACAATAAAACACCGCAATCTACCAAACATCACTCTTTTCATACTCACTCTACTACGAACTGCTACTTCCGCCGCACCGTCACTCTCCATCAGTTTTCCACGACCTCCGACATCCTTCTCCCGCGGTCCTCTGGATCTGCGTCACTCGGGCTCTATGGGGCAACTTAATCTCCTATCTTGCTCTAGATCTCCCCTTACCATCAAAGGTAACCATCCTACTCTGCTACCAACTGATAATGCCGATTCTTATCTAATTATCTATAAGAACCTTCTGGTCGCCAAGATCTTTTTACCTGTTGAATAGTGTAAAGGAGAGAATCTCATCTGGTTATATATCAGCATTCATTTTGTCTGAAAGGACCACTGACTCCGAATTCAAGTTTGAGAATTTATTATCGCCAAAAATAACTGAACGTGCAAGCACCTCAACACGAGGTTAAAGAAATAGATGGGCACTAATACAAATAATAATCTACGCAGGAATCTCATCCGACTCAGGATAAGGAGAATAGAAAGTTCTAGAAGGATCAACCAGACTATGATTGCTCCTATTTCTAAGTTGCTCTTCATTAGCCTAAACAAGCTTAAAATCAATTGCTGTCCCTACACTAACGCTAAGTGACATCCCTGCATAACGATTTTCCCAGGCAAGAGTGAATAAAAGGTGTCAGCTGTGAGGACTTCCTAAGAAGTGCAATCACACAATACCCAAGCTCAGCTCTGTCCTTCTCTCAGGTCTCCCCTACCTCTTCTCTGGCCTCCTCCCTCAGGGCACTATCCCTAATACAAAACCACAATACAATTGTACACGCCTTTGTCACGCCTCCTTGGCCAGGTCTTCTTTCTTGTGCTTTTCCATCGAAACGGTTACTTCATCCTGGACGGTTGCGTTGACCTTGAGTCCCATGCACCTTCTCCGCCGAAAGTATCATCCCTACATTCCATTTCACTCCCCGTACCATGCCTCCCCTCTCTCTAGCTTTCGAAAACAAAGAGTTAGTCTTACTAACGAGACATGTGTCCTTGCACCTGCAACAAAAGATACTTTCAACAGAAACCTTCTACTGTGCAATTTAAATCTACCGTTTGTGCCCAGAGAGCCTTACCAAGAGAAACTTTTCTCGGCCTACAATATAAGCTAACATAAGAATATACCAGGCCTTCCCTAAGCCATATGTAGTTAGGCCTTTACATATGACTTTTAAACACACATCTTACTTTTCCCTATGAGCATTTTCATTACAATTCATATGCAACCAATGAATTACATGTGCAACTTTAATATAGTGCACGTTTAAACTACTGCAATTACATTACACACACGAACTAATTCCTCTATGCATTATTTTCACACAATTCTATAAGCATTACATCACATCATTATCCTAACATCATTATACTGCTGATTCGCTTTGTCTCAGCAAACTATTCATTCTTTACTAAACATACATGAATATGAAACTGAATATACGAATATATGTCTGAATACAAGTGGGTGCGGCCTATCAGTGATTATGATGCACCCCTACAATTCACAAGAACATTTCGCTCTATCACTTGTAAATATGCCCCTACGTCGTGAATATATGCTGATAATCATTTTGTGGGATAGCATTGGCTCAACTAGTGAATTGTATACTAAACAGTGCAGATTTCAAATCTCCTTTTGTGGGGTTTATCCTGTGCCAGTATCCGATGTTTCAGGGGAAAGGCCTACACAACATTGGCGGAATCAGTCACCACTTCCTTAATAGGGCTGGTTGTATTTTTCTGTTTTTCCCTTAAGGGGCTGGTGATGAAGTTCTGAGTCGGTACTATAACATAGATTCTCAAGTATGGATTCAGATTCCTATGATAGCTGAATCTGTTTACACTGTTGCTTGTTTAAGACAGTTTTATTTGTACAGTCCAGTAATTCGCCCGGCAAGTTACACGGAAATGAGTCCATGTTGGCTGAGACTGAACTGCAGAGCTCAGCTGGATTCTAAATCTGGGACCATGTGACCTTGTGTGATAGTCAGTGCTGGAGGGAACAGTGTCAAGAACCAAATTATGTGGCAGGGTTTACTAAATTATGCAGCAAGAAATGGAAATATATGGGGCATAATGCAACACTTTTTTCTAATATTACTTCATTATTTTGCAATTTTTGCACATGGTAATACTGTCTGGATAAAGATTTCACCTCATTACTACCAATTTCACAACCAAATACAGAACTAAGAAACTCAATGATGGCCTGTTAATCTTTGTGAAGGGACTTCCACTACACGCAAACATGTCGCCTCATTTGTTGTAACTTTAGATTCTTTTCAGCTAGAAACACATTTTTTTTGTTTAAATCTGCAGATAATGCAGCAAATGATGGATTATGTGGCAAATGCGGCAAATCCATAATATGCAAAAAAAATCCGCAGACTCGCATCATTCCAGTGGCCCTGTGTATATGTTTCCTCAGCCTACCGCTGCAAAGCATGCCCATCATCAGAGGTCAGTGAGACTTCATTGTCAGGGCTGCAGAAAAGTGAATTGAATGATTTCACCAAATTTCCACTTAGGGAAACCTTCGAATATGCCCATTCAGGTAGACAATACTGCAGCAAAATGCATATGAACTGTTCAATGATAAATCATTGACCTCTCTAGTCAATATGCTTTAAGCTCTGAGCTGTCATTGTCCAAAGACCTTCCAATTATTTCAATACAATACTTATCGATTTTGATTATAAGCTTGCGTGGCCGAAGCAAAGATAGAAGCTCTGCCGTTCTGCACTCTATAAAAAGCTCAGGGCCTCATATATGACGTTTTGATGTAGGGCAGCGCTGCAAGAAATCTTGCTTCTCTTCCTTACGTCAAAACAAAAGGGCAGAAATGCGTTGTATCTATGTGATACGGCACAGTCCTTTTTCCCCAGCACCGGCGCACAATGGGCTGCCATGCGCCGACGCATGCAGCCTTGCACCATGGTGCAAGGGTGCCTGCGTTGTGGGGCTGATTGATTTGTGCAGGAAGGCGATTTCCTTGTGCAGCACACATAGGAAACGAAAAGCTCGAGAAGAAATACAAACATTTCTCCTCGTTGCGCTTCCCTAACGGCACCCCAGGGTGGTGTTAGGTTCTGACGTAATCTCAGGTTTACAATTTCTCGTAAATCTGGGAATGTGTCAGGTTTCATCGGTGCTGCTTGGGTACACCCACAGCAACACCCATGGAACACCCATTTTGCATAGTTTTCTGCGTGAAAGGGGCACATATTTATAAGGCCATGAAAAGCCATGTAAAGTGGCTTTACGTGGCCTTATAAATATGCTGTGGCACATTGCGCCACCGGAACATCAAAAAAGTGACATTCCGGCGGCACAAAAGTGCCGTTAGGGCCTAGGGGGCGTGGCCAAGCTGCCTACCAAGATGGCTGCGTAGTCTTGGAGCTCCGCCGAACTTTCCCTGACAATAAGCATGCATGGCATATAATCGTCACATAAAATAATGTGGGACGCGCTGCAGGGACTACAGTTGCAGCAGAGACTGAAGATTTTGAGGAACTGACACAACACAACTCATCGTTGCCTGTGAACGGGGCGCCGGGAGAGGGTTTGCGGCTGGGTGCGCAGTTACGCCTGAGGGAAGACATCACCCACCGCTGCGCGTACTAGCTGCTGGAAGAAAGTACGCCAGGAATATCGGAGGAGCTGCGGCTGGGCCCCCAGGGTGCCGATCGGAGAGGCCCGGTGCATGAGGTGAATGGAATAGATGCGGCAGCGAGAGACATTGGGGAGTGCCCACCCCGCCGACACCGGAGCGAGGTAAGGCCGTTCCTGCATCGCCCTCAGAGGCCCCGTGGTGACAAGGACCATGGGTGAGCCTGGGGGCCGGCCACTGGGCCGCAGTGGGCTGGCAAGGGTGGGACTCCCGTACAGTGCAGCCCTGCACGGGGCTATGCTGATTAGAGAGTCAGATGAAAATACAGAAACGCAGCGCATGAGGCCCACTGCAGCCCGCAAGGCCGGATCGGCAGTGCCAGGCCCTGTTGAACCCACACGGAGCCCCCTACCAGACAACATGGGCTGCTGCTCTTACAGCTAAACATGGACTGGGAGCACAGGGCAAGAAAGTAGTAGCGGAGCCAGGTGGCACAGAGGTTAGTCCTCTGGCCAGCTAGGAAGAAGTTCGAGTCACAACAATTGGGCAGAAGTTCACATAACGAGGCACCCCAAGTCCTGCTTCACCAAGCCACCACTAGCGCGGGACAGCACATGCATCATGCTGAAGCTCTCCCCCCAGTGGCGCACTCAACACTTATAACCAGCCAAACAGTGTGCTCTGTTGGACCTGTGGGTCATGGTCCGCGGCGACCCTAAGCAACACAAACTAAACTTCGACAAATCCAGGCGAGCCGGAGAACCAACTGCCCAGATATGGCAGAGGGCGGAGGAGTCCCAGACACAAAAACGGCTGCGCAGCCGGGATCGGATGCCCTCATGATAGAGCTCAGGGCAGGATTCAAGGCCCTGGATACCAGCTTTGATGCTCTGGATAAACGCCTGGATGTAATGGGTATGCACCTAGATCACCGTGAGGGGCGCCTTGACACAGCAGAAGGCAGGATCTCTGATTTGGAAGATGGAGCGGCTCAGACGACCAAAAGACTGGAACGTGTGGAGAAGCTCCTTAAGACAGTGGCCATGAAGAATGAAGACCTAGAAGACGAATTAGGCGCAACAACATTCGTATACAAGGCATACCAGAGACCACCAACACAGGACGCCTAGATGTGTTCGTGGAACAACTGCTTACTGAACTGTTTAGCCGAGAGTCCTTCTCTCCTGCATTCTTGGTGGAAAGAGTTCACCGTACCCTGGGGCCCCGCCTGAGCCCGAGATGCCCACCTCGCTCGATAATCGCCAGACTCCTCAACTTTCAGGACAGAGACACAGTTTTGCTCCTGGCGAGGGAAAAGGAACTTTCAGCTGGCAGGGCTCATTGGTGTCCCTCTACCCGGACTTTACCCTGATAACCAGGACGCCCGCCGGAAGTATACTGGAGTAAAAGCCCCCCTGTGGAACCTGGGACTAAAATATGGGATGCTATACCCTTCACGCATGAGAGTGGATGTGGACGGCAGGTCATGGATCTTTGACACACCAACAGCTGTACAAGATTTCTGTCGAACTCTTATCAAAGACCAAAAATAGACGCAACTCGGACTCTCCTGTGAGATAAGATTACCCGCCGACTCCAACTCAGGGGCCAGCATGGATCTGTTTTCTTCTAGCTGGGCTCTACCTGGCCCACCACAAGGACAATAGAAGATGGTATTACCCTGCACGAAACAGCATCTCTGCATGGCGCAACGAACTTTAAAACAACAATGCATGACAGGAGATTAGACTGTAACATACGATGCAGTAAAGGGGGAGCCGGCACGGCGTCACCACCTCCCAAGTGTATTTACACCACCTAGTTACAAAGTTTGAAATGTTATCAAGTGTGATGATAAGTAGAGTTTGGGAAATGGGCTTTCCACATAGTGATGGGTAAGGGGATGGGAGGGGGGAGGGCATGGTAGGAAATGTTCAGTTTAAACCACAGACACTTCTACTTGGAAATGATACACATACCGTACTGCAATGTGTGCATGCTTAGAATTCAACCTCTTACTGTGACAATGAGTGTTAAAGACAGAATTAGCCCTTTTGAAATGTCACGTTAGCGTCCTGGAACATAAAGGGGCTGAATAATAAACGCAAAGGCAAACAGGTAATTCATTATCTACAGCATCAACAAGTAGATATAGCCTTTATATAGGAAACACATTTACCACCTAGTGCGCCGCCTACATTTGCCACGGGCTGGGGCCCCCATTGCTATTTTGCGAACTATAGCACATATGCTAGGGGAGTTTCCATATTGATACACAAATGCGTCCCGTTTTGCCCGTCGGCAATAAGGGCTGACATGGAGGGGCGTAACCTGCTGGTGAAGGGTTACTTGTTAGGACGCCCCATATTGTTAGTTAATGTATACGCGCCAAACACTGATGATACAGATTTTTACCTAGACCTCTTAACCCAGATTGATCGAATGGAGGCAACACAGGTATGCATGGGGGGCGACCTGAATATATTGCTAGATCCTAAACGAGACAGCACGGCAAACACCCCAGACGCCAAGCCTAGATCCAGATGCAAGTTAACAGACTTTAGGGATGAATACTATTTAGAGGACGCTTGGCGCCACCTACACCCCACGCAGACAGCATATACACACTACTCGGCATACCACAACACAGGAACCCGCTTAGACTACTGGCTCCAGGCACCCAATCTAACCCAATGGATTAACTCCATTCAGCATTTACCATACTCCTTGTCGGACCACTCACCGGTACTGGTGAGACTGCGTATCCCCAGGGCAGGAGGAGTGGAGAGACAATGGAGATTTCCTTAGGGACGAGGTATTTAAGTCCAAACTGTGATCAGCTATTGTAAACTATTTTGAGATAAATAAGGGAATAATAAACTCCTGGGCTACACTGTGGCAGGCCTTCAAGGCCTACATAAGAGGGATTTGCATATCTAAACACGCTGGTATCCTGAAAGACCTACGACGCACGCTGTCTCAGTTAGAAAATCAACTATCAGAGCTAGATCAAACACAAACAGCACACCCTCAGTTGACCTAGACGCAACAACGGGCCGCATTGATGACTGAATATCACAAAGCGGCAGACCAGGAAACACGTTCCCTGGGGAAATACGCGGCAGCGAGGAGATACGGAGAGGGTGAAAAACCAGGGCATACACTTGCACGCATTCTACATCCTCCCAGAGGCCAGCGATATATATCGGCCCTCCAACGGCCAGATGGCACGTACGTGTCAGATACACTCAGTATACAAGACACAGTGCTCTCATACTACACCAGTCTGTCTACATCTCGCACAACTGGGGACACAGAAGACTGCAACAGATATCTAGATGAAGTAGCCATGGTCTGGCTCAGTTCAGCACACAGGCAGTTTCTCAGTGAGCCTTTCTCGGAAAAGGAGGTCACCCAGGCAATAGACGTCATGGACGGCTCGAAGGCACCTGGCCTTGACAGATTTTCGGGCAGCTTTTATAAGGCATACAAACACTTACTTGCCCTATATCTCTTAGAAATTTATCAAGAAGCAAAGGAAAAGGGCGAACTCCCGCAAACTCTCTGTGAAGCCATAATAATAATGCTACCTAAACCAGGGAAGGATGCACTACAATGCGGATCGTACCGACCACTTTCCCTATTGAACTTTGATAATAAAATACTGGCCAAAATTTTAGCTACTAGACTTTCCCTCTTACTGGATCAGATTGTATCACCTGCTGAATCTGGTTTGTCCCACACAAATCCACAGCCATGAATCTGCGTATGCTGTTTGCAGATATCCACAGAATTTCGCCCACTATACCGGCTGCTGTGGCGCTATTGGACGCCGAAAAAGCATTCAATTCCCTAGAATGGACGTTTTTACAGGCCACACTAGGCAGAATGGGAATTACTTCAGGTTTCATCTCCATTATTAACCTATTATACACTAAACCTACAGCATATATCTGCTTAAACGGAACACTACCACCAGCATTTCATCCTACACGAGGGGCCAGGCAGGGCTGCCCTCTCTCCCCTTTATTGTTTGCCATAGCACTAGATCCCTTAGTACGCCACCTGCAAGAGCGACACCTCCATAGAGGACTCCAATTAAAACCAGGCCCCCTTCTTATTATGCTGTACGCAGACGATATTATTCTATATGTGCGGCAGCCGAGTGACAATCTAGACCCGGTACTCAGGGAAGTAACCAGATATGGCGCCCTGTCTTGACTACATGTAAACTGAGGCAAGTTCAAAATATTCCCTTTGACCCCATGCACTGGGGTAGTATACACTGAATACCCGTTTGTAAGGTGCGAGGACTCAGTAAAATATTTGGGGATTCACAAACACAGGGATCCAGATCAGATACTGTGGCTTAACTATGGAGTCGCAATGGAAAAGCTGTATAGTCAAATTGAGCGCTGGCTGAAATTACCGTAATCAATGGCAGGTAGAATAGCTACACTTAAAATGGTGGTTCTCCCCAGATTCCTCTATCTATTTCACAATATCCCAATCCCACTGACTGCCTCCTTTTTCACAAAGCTCCGCACATTATTGTTACGACTTGTATGGGGAGGTAAACAACCCAGGATTAGCTGGGACACACTGATGCTGCCATACGAACACAGTGGATTCGGGGTTCCGAACTTTCACATATATTATCTGGTGGCTCAGTGTAGCTTTGCCAGGCCTTGGTACCACCCAGACGTAAGGATACCGTATACCAAACCGGAGGAAGACCACACACACCCTATCCCACTCTCTGCAATTTTGCCAGCGGGATTGGTGCATGACCCACAAGACATCCAAACAGTCTCCACAACCAGCTGGGCCTGCAAGAAACTCGTTAGAACAACAGGGGGGCACCTACTTTACTCACCTGCTCTCCCCCTGGCAGGCAATACATGGTTACCCATCACGCAAGAGACACTTGTAAAGCGCACTTTGTCCAAATATTCCTTAGACACTATCGGTGACCTGTTTCCCGCAGGAAATGTCTTTACACGGACAGAGGATGGACGATTCCGAGACGCCCCGATGATGGATCACTTTGTGTTGAGAAGGTTACACTTAGAGCCCAAATCCCCAGCTATCCCATCGAACCACAGGAGTTCACTCCTTTGACATTACTTATAAATGATTCGAGCGGTGAACACCTAGTGGCAGATTTACAAGTCCCTTGCGTCACTTTTACGCTGCTGTTGCGTCACTTTTGTGGCGCATCGGCAGCATAAAAAATGCTGCCTATTTACAACGTGACGCATCTAGGGAGATGCGCCACGTTGTAAAGCCCTGCGTCACATTATACCTGCGTCAGGTATAATGTATGCAGGGTGGGCGTTCCCACGCAGGAAGGCCTCGTAAAAGTGACACAGTGAAATCTACAAGATTTCACTGCGCCACTTTTAGGACGCCACTGCGTCAAAACCTTACGCCTGCTTGAAGCAGGCGTAAGTAGTGACGCAGTGTAGTGGGAATAGGCCTCAACACGCATTGCTGGAGTTGCGTCGTGCTTGCAACACGACTCCAGCAATGAGTGACTTTTCCGCCAACAGATGCGTCAGAATTTCTGACGCATCTGTCAATCCTTGCGCCATAGTGCGCTGTATTGTAAATACGACGCATCTATGGTGGCGCAAGCGTTTCTGAGGGTGGCGCAGGGAAAGTGACGCATCTAACAGATGCGTCACTTTCTTGTAAATCTGACCCTAGTATCCAAATTATACAAAACGTGCATTGCACTGCTCTCCACAAGAGATGCAGACACGAGAGCGGCGTGGGAGCGGGACTTAGGGCACGCACGTTCAGATTTCCAATGGCAATACTGCTGCACACAAACACACAATATTTCCTTAAACCACCTACATAAGCTATTGCACTTCAAATTTCTATGGCGTGCATACGTCACCCATATTAAAATTAATCGAATGGATCCCTCTCGCCCGCACACTTGCCCCAAATGCCTTGCCCCCTCAGCGGACTTTGCTCACATGTTGTGGACCTGTAAAAAGCTGGCAAAGTACTGGAGGGACATCTTTGTTGAGCTTTCCCGCATGACTCATGTTGTGCTTGCACCCGATCCACTACAGGCACTACTGGGGTTTGTACATACCATACCTAATTCTGTGCGCCGCTATGCGGCACTTGCCCTACTGCTTGCCAAAAGAGATATAGCTATATACTGGGGTAGCAGATACTCACCAAACCTAAAGGCAAGGATTACTAGCCTAACATACCGCAACACTAATAGTGATCTTTACGCACAATTACAACCACCCACTTCTAGACCATGTGACATATGGCAACCGCTTCATATATACCTACTTGAGTCACAAACAGCACTGGACTCCCCGGTCAAACCCGACATACAACTGTAGCACTTGAAGGGTTTGAAGCTAGTGTGGGGTAACTCAATGGAGAAGCAGAAAACCACAATGTAGACATATGTAAGATCTGGTCACACGCATTGTGAAAAGTTACAAACAACTTATACATTTTTTGAGAAATGCAGAATGTAAAATATGATGTGTAAAATGGTATGAAAAACAACATTTGTCTGTTAAACATGTACGGTATTAATCTGTGAAAAATGAAAAATAAAGTGTTAAAAAAAAGTGCTGGTAGGGCCTCATAAATGAGGCCCTCAGAGTTTTGAGCAAGAGTTAAACAAATTCTTTAATTAACAGAGAACAACATGCCATTTCTGATCTTTATTAAGACAAACATTCACTTCTCTACAGGTTCAGCCAGATTTATATGTGGTGGGTATAAACTGTTGACACCATTGTGCCGATCGTACTAGCTTCCCAGCTCAAACATGAAAAAATGTCCAGGTTTACACCATAGGCCTCTGAGACAACAATTAGAGACAACCTCCGATATTTCTTTCATTAATCAATTTGGAACTGAAGTAAGAGTCTATTCAAGGAAAGATTCTCAGCCAATCCTAAAGGCAGCAAACCTTCAAACCAGATGGCTCTCTCATACACACTTGGCTGGTAGGCAAACACAAGAGGTTGCTTTTCTATAGCCTTATAGCCCTCTGCCAAGGCCTATATCGGTTGTTATAGCGAGTTGCTATAATGAGTTTGAGGGCCTTTAACAACCGGTATAGCCTCGGTAGGAGGGCTATAAAGTTATGAGAACATTCCACCTACTGAGGTCCACAAAACCTTATTGAATGCCTTTTCTAAACGTGCCCAAATAGTCTTATATTATCAGATGAAAAACTGCCCTTCACAAACCCTGTCTGTATAGGAGTCTATCTGCATCTCCACAAAGGGAAATCAAGATACTTAAATTACAATCTGACAGTGTATCCCAGGACATTCAAAACACTCTTCACGAAATGAAGAATTATACACTTCACAGAAAATACTCACTCTAAAATTAAGATTATTCAAGAATCAGTGCATGATCTCCATATCAAGATAAAATGAATATCCATGCCTCTAACAAATGGACAAAATTGACCTCGCAAACATCTTAAATATCTATCGGATGATGAAACTCAAGACTTACTTCTATCCTATGAGTCTGCATCGATTCTCCACATCACTAGAGACAATAAAATTAGATCAGCCCCAATCAATGCAAATAGAGCTACTTTTCCCAATAATAGAAAGCACAACCTTAATTATTGAAAAGAGTACCTAATACCTACAGTATAGACAGAAATCCTGGAAAAGCAATGAAACCGCTATTATGCCTACTCCTCAACTGCCGATCAGCAGTGAAACATGCCTCAGACATTGGTCTCCCCCTTGCATGTATCTATTGGTTCCTTCTAACTTTAACATTGTGAAGCTAGACAGACTAAACAAAACAGGGGGAGGTATTGCTTGCATATATCGCTCTGATCTCTCAGTTACCCAATTACACACTGACCGTCTTGAGTCCTGTGAATACCTCGGACTTTCCATAAGAATTGCAAATAATCAACAATGCAAATTACATGCATTCTACTATCCCCCAGGTATCAATGCCCCTTTCATAGACCTGATAATGGAGATCATTACTGCAAATACTTCCCCTCACTCCAATTAAATATTCCTAGGTGACTTTAATTTACATTGGGACAATGTTAATGGTAAACAGGTCAAAGATTTACTAGCAGATCTAAATCTTACACAAGCCTGCACACTGCTGATACTCTCAAAAGGCTCTACATTAGACTGCATTATTTCTAAAGACAAGGCTATTAAAATAAACGTAATTAATCCATGCGATTGGTCGGGTCACCACGTCATAACTTTCCAAATATCTGTCATAAAAAAGAAAAATCCTTCGCAATCCGTCAAACTTAAACAGTGGGTACGAGACATTCGAGACTTAAATAATGAGCAACTAGTAGCACTTTGTGAGAAGGATCTACACCGTCCTAATAACATGATAAACGTTAGCGAACTTACTGAACACTATAATTCAAAGATGATGAATATAATCAATATGATTGCTCCTTTAAAACTTAATATAATAACAGATAAAGATCAAATAAAACTTGGTTTAATGGGTTGCTAAATGAAGAAAGGCAAAATCTGAGACTAGCCAAAAGGAAATGGAGACAGCACCCATCTTCACCCCAGCTAAAATTCCTTTGAAAGACTAGAAACGCTTACAGCAAAAGTATTCTCAGATCCAAAAAGCATTCTTTAGAACTGAACTGGATAATGCTAAAAACAAACCTCATAAACTCTTCGAAATGAAAAAACAACACTCTAATAAACTGGCCAAATCCTCGCAAGAATAAAAAAAAAAAACAACTGAGCTGTGATGAAATCTCAGCCTTCTTTACAACCAAAGCCAACTTTTTGGAAAGTGAGCTCAGGATAGCCGCAGATAACCTCACTAGCCCATTGCCATCCCAAACTGATGAACCCATACACCCCTCAGAGACAAATCCCAAAAATAAAGCACAATGGTCGGTCTTCAAGCTATATGACCATAATGATATTGCCAAAACTCTCTTGACTGTAAAACCGAATAACCACTACAGTGATCATCTCCCTTCAAAATGCTTGACGATAGTCAATCAAATCGTCGTCCCCATATGGACAATTATAATCAATGCTTCTCTGTCTCAAGTTTCCTTGCCAGACTGCCTAAAAACAGGACAAGTCCTCCCCATCATTAAAAAACCAACAGGGAATCCTTCCGACCCAAATTATTTTTGTTGGGTGACCAATATTCTCCTATTAGCCAAATTGCTGGAAAAATGTGTGCAACAACAACTGAGCCAACACATTGCTAAATCTACTAAACGATTTCCAATCTGGGTTCAGACCAGATCACAGGACGGAACCAGCAATATTAGATATAGTGGATGATGCCTTACTGGCACTGGATTGCGTTGAAACATGTCTATTAGTTCTTCTTGATCTATCATCTGCTTTTGACACAGTAAACCATGAAAAATTTGGAGACCAAAAGAATGAATGATGCCTTAAAGGTGATCTTACAATGGTTAACTAGCAATCATCTTAAACTAAACACAGCAATAATTGAATTCCTATTAATATCCCCTAAAACTCCTTTGATGTTAAGGAATGGACCAAACTGGTTACTGCTCTAAATTGCACCCCAGTCCTAGTTGACTCAACCAAATCGCAAGGAATTACGCTTGATAAGATTCTAAACATACAAACCCATGTCAACTCTATGGCAAAGAGTGCCCGCTTTCACCTGAGCTACTTAGAAAATTTAAACCATTCATCACAACCTCAGACTTTAAATTGGCAGTCCAATCATCAGTCATCTCAAGGATTGAATATGGCTGTACGACATTGACAGGATTATACAAGATCTCCACAGCTTCACTAAAAGCTTGTCTCAATGTGGCCGTGAGACTCATAACAGGTTCTAGAAAATATGACCACATCTCTCCACACCTGATGGCTCTAAATTAGCTGCCATATGAAGTCAGAATTCAACTTAGACTGGCATGTATTACACACAAAGTGCTCCACTACAAAACACTGATGTACCTAGCTCAGAAAATTGAGATATCTGGAGGAGGCAGATCTTCTCGGAGCACCAGAGACCTGGTGCTGAAACCTCCTATCTTTCAGAAGAAGAAAACTTATGACATAGCATTCTCTGGAGCTGCCCCTAGAATCTGGAACTTGCTTCCTCCAAACATTAGAAGAATCCCGGCCATGTCAGACTTCAAGCAAAGATCTTTCTAATGAGCAAATTCCTACCATAATAAACTGCAGATCAAATACATCGCTGTCAGGTAGCTAATGTGTCGCCTAGATCTTCTGGGTATCGGATCAGCTCTCTCCAGAATTTTCCGAAGATGTATCATAACAGACCTCTTGACTTATCAGGGAGTCATTTACTATTGATCAGACAGATGCTTATGCCCCAGTATGACACTAATGTGTATAGCTGCAGACCGTACTAATTTTTTGTGAGTGAGCTTATTCGTTACCTTCTGAAACTCGATCAGTCCCTGTGTTATATTTGGGTGGAATTGTATTATTCATGTTATCAGTTTATTTGTGTTATGATGCCTCCTTACCCTGCTTTGCGCAACTGTAAATGCCATGTAATTGTGAAGCGCTCTGATACCCAACGAGTCATGTTCGCGCTATAGAAAACACTGAATAAATAAGAATTAATATTGTCAATATCTTCTCAAGTCTTGTGCCGAGGGGTTTTGCATATGTTTTACAATCTAAATTCAGTAATGATATAGGCCTATAGTTCTTCGTTTCTAGGGGTTTCTTATCTTCTTCATGAACCACCTCTGTCTAGGCCTCAGGGAGTACCTCCGATTGTTCCAGACATCACAAAATATGTGAAAAGTTCTTCTATATGGTTTAATAATCATGCCTGGAAGTTTTTTTATAAAAGCTCAATGGAAACCCATCCGGGCCCATTAGGGTAGTTGTAGCTTATTGATGTAGGCTTGGTAGTCTTCTTTATAGGTCTGCATGTTTGGGTTATAAAAATTTGAACACAATTGATGAAAGCAATTAAGTATACTATATTCTTGGTGCCAGTTTTAGTTTGTCCCATATAATCTTTAATTGCAACAATGCTATAGGTATGCTTTAGGATAGTTGGCTAGGGCCCTAACGCCTTAACCCCTCGTATAGTAACCTTAATGGCA
The DNA here is from genome assembly GCA_963921515.1 of Calotriton arnoldi. Classification (NCBI taxonomy): domain Eukaryota; kingdom Metazoa; phylum Chordata; class Amphibia; order Caudata; family Salamandridae; genus Calotriton; species Calotriton arnoldi. The sequence goes on from CAWUFW010007927.1 coordinate 642,971, forward strand.
TCCCAGGAAAATTCTGGGGATAAATCTATTGCCACATTTTCTTTGAAAATGTTTTTATTGGCTCTTAGGATTTGACCTTTGGCCTCTCGGTCATTTAAAGTGTTGTCAGTAATTCTCCATGTTTTAGTTCCAGTCAGGGCTTTGTTATACTTAATTCAATGGAAATACAGGTGTGTCCCTAGATTGATTCCGTGTTAGGGTTGATTGACTTTGATGATAAGGTATCATCGGCTAGTAAGTAATCTATTTTTGATGATGTGTTATGAGCATAAAACTAGAAAGTGAATTCACTGCCTATGGGATTATACAAATGCCATATATAATTTAGGTTGTTTTGCATGAAGAGGTTTCTCCTCTGTACCTGGGGTCTGTTCGACCTGTATCTATAAGAAGAGTCTCCACAAAAAGATATGTCTTACATGAGATTAAACCTATCATTCACTAATATCCGAGAGTTGCATGGTTACTAGTGGATTCTTTTGTTTAGGTCAGGCCAACGTTTGAGATCATCACCTGTTGGGGAATAGATGTTGATTTCAGAAACATCCCCCGTCTTTGTGTGTAATTACCCTATTTTGTTTTGTTTTTCCGGAGAAAATGTACGTTTTAGGATTCATTGGTTCTGCATTGCATGGACCTCTGTATTCCCAATCCTAGTTTCTTGTAATATAATAATATTGCCTCTTAGTTTATGACAATAGTCCTCCTTGTGACAGGGTAGTTGAGGCATTTTGCATCCAGGGACAGAATCCTCAGTGTTTTGCTAACCATCGGATGAGTTTAATATTAGTGGGCATTGGTGATGGATATTATGAAACTGGCAATGTTTATTTTGCCTTTTAGAGTGATTGCTCAATTTGTGTAGTGTGTTCAAATGGTGCTGTGCTATATTATTTTAAAGCTTTTGTATCTGTTATATTGACCAGGGGCCAGATGTACGACCATTTTTGCATGCGCAAACGGGTTTGCAAACCCGTTTGCGCATGCAAAAACAGCATGGGGAATGTACAAACCCTATTTTGCGACTCGCAATTTTTTGCGACTCGCAAAACAGGGTTTTGCGACTCGCTATTAGGAAGGGGCATTCCCTTCCTAATAGCGAGCACAACCCTATGTAAGAATGTTTTGCGTCCGCTATTGCGGGCGCAAAACACTCGCAAATTACCACCCTCTTCAAGAGGGTGGTAATGGGGTCGCAAAAGGGAAGGGGTCCCCAGGGGACCCTTCTCCTTTGCCAATGCAGGGGAAAATATTTTTTAAAGGCAGGCAGTGGTCCCAGGGACCATTACCTGCCCTTAAAAAATTAAACGAAAACATTTCATTTTTTTCTTTTTTAAATGCCTCCCGTTTTCCTTTAAGGAAAACGGGCTGCATTTTTTTAAAAACTGCTTTATTTAAAAGCAGTCCCAGACATGGTGGTCTGCTGAGCCCAGCAGGCCACCATACCTGGGAGGGCCTGCCATTCCCAATGGGGTCGCAAATTGCGAGAGGCTCATTAATATTCATGAGCCTCTCTATTTGCGACCCCATTGGGAATCGCTAACAGTGTGAAAAACACTGCTGTACATTGGAAATAGCGCCTCGCAAATTGCGAGTCGCAAAAAACTCGCAATTTGCAAGGTGCTGTTTCCAAGGTCGTACATCTGGCCCCAGATTTCCAGATAGGTTGCACAGTAAAGAGGACAGTGTTAAAAAAGGAAGGAAAGTAGAAAGCAAATGGTGAAAAGCCATTTGAAGAGACACAGCGTCTCCCATCCACAAAACTCTCCCCCTCCCCCAAAAATCCAAAGGAGGAGAGTGGGGGCTTCGAGTGGCCACAGCACAACAGCTTCAGCTGACAACAGGAAATCTAATTTATACACTAGTGATTTCAAATTGTTGTAAAGATAAAGGTTTGCACCTAAGTGTAAGATTTAATGACATAAGACATCAATTCAATAACCCACTACCAGTGTATTGTCCCTTGTTGAGAAACATTTAGTAGTTAATCTTAGACATGGCAATTTAACAATATGTTGTGGAACATAGTTGTTTTGAGTATCAACAAAAAACAAACTCAGTAAGTATCTAACCATATCTGACAGGATGGTTAAACTTGTAGGAGATTGACCATGGTAAATTCAGATAAACTATATTATGTATTTAGAGTATACATGTTTGTAAAGTAGCAAAGAATTCACTTGAAGACAGTAGTATCCTGTTATGACTTAATAAGTCCTTTGATAATTTTGCAGGAGTGTGCCCCCTAAGTAGAAATCATACAACTAATCGTGCATGCTATAAGCGTATGTTTATGCCTATGCGGATGTGTCTGCCAAATAAAAATGTATTATACTTGGTATCCTGCCTGTCAATATTCCTGGGGTTTATGAACAATGATAATTGGATTGTAAATGTAAAGTAGCAAATAGCTCATTGAGGATTTATAGCGTTATACTACATCATAATGTGTACTTGAATCATATTTGCACAGGTGTGCTGTGAATGAAATTTGAGCAGCTGTATGCGTCTAAGGATGTGTCTGCAAAATTTGCATATATTATGCTTGGCAGCCTGCCTGTCAGATGTCATCAACGTATAGAGGTTATCTAAGGGTTGAAATGGGTAAAGAGGCATACATCCACTAAGGGTACATCAGTGCAGGTGTTTAGCAGTAGGACCTTGTAAATTAAACTCTACATGCTGTAGTGAAAGGGTGTGAAGAAAAGGTCCCAGTGTTGCCCATGAGTACATCCCTGCGGAAAGAACAAGGAGCATAGAATGAACAAACTAGATTGGCCTTACAGATGTCGTAAGTGGTATATGCTATCTAATGCAAAGACACCAGATGTTGGAGTCAATCGTCATCTCAAGGGGATACCAATGAGTTTTAGTGGTCTAATCTCTGTTTGCAGCAGGCTACCCATAGAAATTTCAAATACTGCAGGTTCTTTGAAAACAATGGTTTTCTCCCTATGGGTAATTTCAAATTATTTTGGATGGCCCCACAAAAAGCAAGAGAATATTCAAGGATTTCAAAAACCCACTTGGAACCAAGAATCCTTTCCTGTGAGTGACAGTATATTTTTTTGTAGACCTGTGAGATAGCTATTTTCGTACCATTCTATTCAATTGTTTTATTTTTCCTCATTTACTCTAGTAACCTTTCGATGTGTTGGTAACAACATGGGTTGAAGATCATAGGTCTTGGTCTTTTTGAATAGGCGATAGACTTGATCAGTACTCTATGACCTCTTTCAATTTCAAAGTCCTTTTCAAAAGATATCCATAGAACTTGTGAAATCCATGTTTCCAGGAAAGATGCACAAGAATTTGCATCTTTTTCCACGTTCTCATGGAGACCAAAGATTCCTAAGGTCCCCTTCTATTTCTGTCTTTCAGCTCCGCAATTTCTCTCTCTAGGACACCAACTTTCTTGGCCTTGAGGTCTGACCGCTTCTGCAGCCTAATCTTTTTGTCTTAAACTTTGACTATTCATAATTGATGTGAGTGTGGCGCCTTCTCATACTAGCATGGTGGCTTTGGATTCATAAACTGTACTTTTATGCTCTGCAGAAGTCCAAAGCAGGCATGTTTGTGTATATTGCATGCAGTCAGTTTTGGCATGTCATTAGTGCAGTTTGCTCTTCTAGTGCTACTGCAATGTAGTGGATGCAAGCCAGTTGTCTCCTGCCAATGCAACAATGTGAAGACAAAGTTCAAACACACAAGGAAGACTAAATCATTAAAAACAAACATTGGCAAAGGCAATAGTTCTGAAGTTGTCTGCCAGCCTTTTGGCAGTTTTTATTATGTTTTACCATGATTTTTGCAAAACTTTGTTGTTTGGGAAGCTACTGGGCATTCGTCAAAATAAAATAAACAATTTACTAAAGGCAAAAAAATTTTTTGGGGTTTAAAAAAAAAAAGCATGTTACCATACTTCCTGCCACTGGAGGGAAAACTCTGTGTGTGGATATGCTCCTTGTGAAAGGGCAGCGTGTCGTAACTCATAGTGAAGTCATGGCTGAAATAGGCTGATGCATTTCCCTTTGATCCATGCTTGAGTGGGCTGGATAAAAATGTGAATGACACAACCACAGAAAAATGGATGAAGTGTGGCTAAAAACCCCCATAAATAACTATGTCATACAAATAATTTCAGTAAAATCAAAAGGTTTTGGCTAACACAGACCTAAAAAAGCCAATTGTTCTGCCATTGGCTGCCAGCCTCTTGCCTTTAAGAAAGGAAAGAAAGAAAGAAAGAAAGAAAGAAAGAAAGAAAGAAAGAAAGAAAATGGAAAGGAGAAAAAAGGTAAGACGGAAAGAAAGAAAAAAACAAAAGAAGCAAAGACAGAAAAAGAAACAAAGAGAAAAGGAAGGAAGGGGGAAAGAAGGCAAAAGAGAAAGGAAGCAAGAAAGAAGGAAGAAGGAAAGAAAGAAGGGAGGAAAGAATGAAAGCAATGTAAAAAAGTGTTACAAGTGCTGCAAGTTAAACACGCTAAAGGCTGGTTTTCTTCCTGGGCAAAGTTTATTAAAGAACCATTGATGAAATTGAGTCCAGAACAAACATGCCTTGAAGAATTTTGCGTTTATGAATTTACTTGTATAATATTGAAGCTTTTGGTTTGTGTACTGCATGCAGTGTAAACAGAGTGTAACATAATTCAGATCAGTTCCAAATGGACGCTGTGAAATACCAGCAGTCAGATAAACAAAGTGCATTCCAAATGGAACTTACAACAGCATTGGCAGGAGATAGGAATTGATAAAGCTGAGCTGTGCCCTCTGCTCACATCTGGCATAAAACATCATGCTTTCATGCCAGGCTCTAAACTCAAAGGCAACACTAAATTCATTATAAAGTAAAAACAAAAATACTAGCACTAGTTCTAAAGGGAACTACCTTGTGTGCAGATGTGCTCATTCCAAAAGAGCAAAATACACACATTGAAAGTGAGGTTTCTATACTCTGTGTACTACTAATGAGTGATACTACTTCTAACATATATTATGTGAGTGGCTGTGTGACTGTGTGTATCCATGTGTGAGTGGCTGTCTGGTGGCTGTATGGGTGTGTGAGTAGTTGTGTGGCTGAGTGAGGAGTTGTGCGGTTGTGTGAGTGGGTGTATGAGTGATTGTGAGGTGTGTGAGTAGTGGTGCGTGTGGTTCTATGGGTCTGTAACTGGGTTTTTAAGTGGTTGTATGGGTGAGTGAGTGGGTGTGTGAGTGGCAGTATGGGTAACTGAGTGGCTCATGAGTGATTGAGTGGCTTGGTGTGTAAGTGGCTTTATGGGTGCATGAGTGGATGTCTGTGTGGGTCTGTCAGTGGGTGTGTGAGTGTCTGAGTGGGTCTGGGAGTGGTTGCATAAGTGTCTCACCGGGTGTGTGAATGTGTGAGTCTCTGAGTGGATGCATGAGTGTCTGCATGGGTGTCTGAGTGCACGCATGAGTGTCTGAGTCAGTCTGTGACTGGGTGTCAGAGTGTCTGAGTTGGTTTGTGAGTGCTTCCATGAGTTTGTGAGTCAGTCTGTGAGTGGGTGCATGAGTCCCTGTGTGGGTCTGTGAGTGGTTGTGTGAATGTCTGAGTGGGTGTGTGAGTCTCTGAGTGGGTCTGTGTGTGAGTACATGAGTTTGAGTGGGCCTGTCAGTGAGTGCATGAGTCCCTGAGTGGGTCTGTGAGTGGTTGCATGAAACTCTGGGTAGATCTGTGAGTAGGTGCTTGAGTCTGTGAGGGGGTTCATGAGTCTCTGAGTGCGACTGTGAGTGAGTGCATGAGTCTCTGAGTGGGTCTGTGAGTAAGTGCATGAGTCTCTGAGTGGGTCTGTGAGTGGTTGTAAGAGACTGAGTGGGTGTGTGAGTCAGTGTGTGAGTCTCTGAGTGGGTCAGTAAGTGAGTGCATGAGTCTCTGAGTGAGTCTATGAGTGGATGCATGATTCTCTGAGTGGGTCTGTGAGTGGATGTGTGAGTCTCTGAGTGGGTGCATGAGTGTCTGAGTTGGTCTGTGAGTGGGTGCATGAGTCTGAGTGGGTCTGTGAGTGAGTGCATGAGATTCTCAGTGGGTCTATGAGTGAGTACATGATGATTTTCTGAGTGGGTCTGTGAGTGGGTGCGATAGTCTAAGTGGGTCTGTGAGTGGGTGCATGAGTTTCTGAGTGGGTCTGTGAGTGTGTGCGTGAGTGTCTAAGTGGGTCTGTGAGTGAGTGCGTGAGTGTCTTAGTGGGTCTGTGAGTGGGTGCATGAGTCTCTGAGTGGGTGTATGAGTGTCTCATTGGGTCTGTGAGTGTGTGTGAGTCTCTGAGTGGGTCTGTCAGTGGGTGTGTGAGTGTCTGAGTGTTCTCTGTTTTGCCCTCTTCTGCCTTGTTTTGCCTTTTCTGTTTGTCTTTCTGCCCTCTGCTTTGCCTTTCCTGCTCGTTATTCAACCCTCTTTTTTTGCCTTTTCTGCTTGTTTCTCTGCCCTCTGTTATGCCTTTTCTGCTAGTTTTTCTGCCCTTTGTTTTACCTTTTTCTGCTTCTTTTTCTCCCTCTGAAATGGGGGGGGTGCTGTAATTTAAATGGGCAGGAGCAATAGTTCCATCTCTTTTTCTCTGCCTGCATGTCTGCGGGCAGGAAAAGAGATGAAACCTCTGCTTTCAGCAAGCGGGAGCATTTTGACAGCTCCAGCTTTGTTGTAGGCGGAGTGTTTGCTTTTGCTTGGCGGGAGCTGCCAGTTGGTCTGGAGAAGCACAAACTCAGGATTCACAACAGAACACTGTCGTTAGAGTTGGCTTTACTAATAAGAATTTATTTCTACCTAAACAAACACTTTTTAGAAACATTAAGACAATGAAAGACTCAGGGGTAAAAAAACATAACGTTCTTACCTGTACCAAGTCGTGTGCAGGACTCTCTTTGATGGAAGTTCATAGCTCACTGTGCTAGATTATGATTGTAACTTATGAACTGTACAGTAACTAAAGGGTCTCTGTGACAAAAGCAGTAACCCACTATCTCTGCAGCAGGTTCATTAATCACCAGAGTTATCTTGACACTTTTATTGTTGCCTGAAAACTACTGGATATACAAGGACCTCTGCAGCGGGTGGTTTCAAAACTGATGCACTGCTACAACAAAATGCCCCCCATTACAAAACCAGCCCGACCCTTCCAGCCTCCTGGGGAAACGCCGGATGCCCAGTCCGGCCTTGCACGAAACCCTGAAGAGGTAATTGGCAGTCGGTGCCATGACATATTATTTTTTCTTTTTCCAAAATATGTGCAGTCATAGATTACCTCGCGATACCAAAGGGGATGATGGACGGAGCGTCATAGATTACCTCGCCTTTAGGAAATCAGGGAAAACCTGATTATTCCCGGAGCTTCAGAAAAATTCTCTACAGAGCTTGACTGAATCTCTATCAGTAATGTCCATTTACCAAATAATATACTCGTTAGAGATCCCAGGTAACCACCCCATTCAACCTTCCGAACACCCCAACCATCCAACCCCAATGCCGTACCTTCCTTGACAGGCTGAAAAATCTTTGTCAGGTCAACAAGTAACAGGCCAATCAGATTGCAAGGAAGTACCTGGCAGCCCACAGCAGGCAGAGCAGGGAAGCGGTATAATTTAGCAGTATGGACTCACGACAATTCCTGGCGGTTCCCTGTTACTATTGTAAGTGTTCCAGTGGCAGTGGAGAGGAGTGATGAGGTGGGGCAGGGACTGGGTTCTCTGAGAATCCACAGGGCCTGTACAGCGAAGCATTCAACAATGCAACATCACTCGTAAGGCTGTTTGTTATTGCCTCTCTTTGCACAGTGCAGACATTTCTGATGAAACATAAAAGATCTATTTGAATCTAAACTGTGCTGTGTAAATTTCTACTGACTCGTTAGCCATCTGCTACACTATAGTTCAACAATTCATTTTTTATGTAAAATGTGTTTCATTCGTGTTTTGCATAATTTGAACTTTAAAAGGTAGTTCCCGTGGGCCAAACCATGCCACTTTTTCAGGATAAGCTCCATATAAATGCGCTCCATTGAGTGTGTAAATGTATTTTATGTGGGAATCTACACAATATTGCATATAACTCTTTTTCTGGTCCTCTAAGGACTGTGTCGTTTTCCAATCATCTCAATCGGTTTGATGAAGACAAACAACGTCATTCTATTTCTGATACCATTATGCTTCACTAAAGTAAGTTTTTTTAAAGAACTCCAACATAGTACTTGAAAGTTGTGTACATTTTAAGCGCTCACTCAAAGAGTGACAGAAGCCAAGCTTGCCCTCGGCCTGATTTAATTTTAAGGGAATATTCCGCAGGATCTGTCAGTCGGGTGTTTGGTTACCTTTGGGTGGCAGCAGCATCACGCCTCCTTGAAGAAGTGGGAAGTGTCAGTCACTGCCTGTCTCGATGAAAGAGGGGAGACTGCCTTGAAAAGATGGCACGCCCCGGTGTGTAAACACAGCATGTACAAATGATCTGAGAAGGCAAACACGGTCAGCCCTTCAGTCAAAGCAGCTGGGCGCAGCCGTGTCATGGCTCTGTGAATAGCATCTGACAGGCACCTGCCAAGGCCTCTCAGCTGCCTGCAGCGCGCACCTTCCGGGTGGAAGAGAACGTGACGGAAGTAAACAAACGCATTGAAAGCATAGGAAGTTTATACCACAGATAAGAAACATGCAGACCCAAAACTATCCAACATAGGAGTCATGTTACTTCCATATACAACAAACGTATTTTCTATGGCAGAAGATATCGTTTCACAAATGTAAGGATGACCAAGCAAGATGCAATGACACAAAATCCATACATTCTGCAGCCATTATCTTGGATAGTAAACTACATTTCGACTAATTGTTGCAGTCTTTTTTGAAGCTTAAGTTAGTGAACAGCCCAGCTTTTAAGGTGTAGACAACCACGTTCTGTGCAGCACTAGTGAGACTACAATACCCCCCACACCCTCAAACCCCTATATTATTAAACCCTGGAAGCTATACTTACTCTTTTTCTCTGTCCAATTATATTTAGTACATATTATCATCAAAATGTAAAACTAAATTCATATATGCTTCACCCACATGCCATCCCCACTTCAAAATGTGATAGATTCCTTGCAACGCTTGCTCCTGAAGCTTACATGTAGCCAAAGGTGAGCCCTAGAGAAGCCTGGCCTGCTCTAAAGTAGAAATGTAACTCTGACATTGCATGTGTCACCTAAATTTGACGGATAGATTTTAGTGGGCCATCCTCATGATAGGTGGTTGTATTCTTTTAAAAGGCTATTCTCAAGTGCCATCTAGTTGCAAAACAATTAGACACTCATTCACCTCCCTCTTGTGAATCTTTATTCATGCTGACCCAGACCGTCACAGGCACTCTGTCTAGGATTTAAAGAGTACCGCTTGTAAATGCGACCTTTTCACACACGCCCTAAACATCGCTTACAGAATGCCTCTTTTTAGGTTTTAACTACAAACATCTTAGGTTGCCTGCTTTTGAAGACCTACTGTGAGCAAAACAATACACAGGGTGGGCTTTGGGTAGGCCCATTGCCCATGATTGGATGGCTTTCTTATCTAGTTCCCTGCTCTCAACTGAATGCTTTTTCTCTCTATGTTTTGTTGTCCGGCACTGTTTGTGATGGAATGAGCTGTATCTTTCCACTGCTGACATCAGGAAGTTATTTTTCATTTTGTTTTAGCACTCAATGTGAGCCCATGCATGGCTTTCCTTGCTCTCTCCACCATCTGTTTGTTTCCCCTCACTGCCCATGTGGTCTCTCTTGATGCTTTCTATCCTCCTTCGCTTGTCCATTTCTCCATTAACCCTCCCCTTCTTGTACTGTGCTTTTTAAAATGAATTTAAAAAAATAAACATAATAAATTACATTGGTGAGAGAACATCAGCAGCACACTGCTATTGGGCCACTTTCTTCTTTTTCTTTGTGCGGCATCTTGTAAATGCTTTGTTTTTTACCTTAACATTCTAAAATTTATTTTCACCATTTTGTAACCATTTTCACCATTTTGTAACACAAAATTAAAGATGCCACCGATAGATCACAAGGCGGATGCAGGCATCAGCGGCCATCTTGGAATGGATTTTCATTATTAGAAAAACTATTTCAAGATAGCCGACATACATATGCATGCATGGGCAAGCTTCTTGAAGCCCTGGCAGCCATCTTGTAATGCTTTTTCTTTATTAGAAGAACCACTCTTAGATGGTCGCACGTGTATGTATGCATGCATTGTGATGTCCACTGATACATCATTATGCATGCATTCACATATTTAGAGACATACCAGCCGCCATACTGGATTTTGTTTCCCTTTTGCCAATGTCAACGTAAACAAGCATTGGTAAAGACAACAGTCAAGCAATTGCCTTTTAAAGGGAAGAATACTGGCTTAACAGTGCTTATCCTATTTGCCATCCTTTCATATTCAATTTTCTGTTTCATCCAGTCTCAATGTCCCCTGTGTCATATTTATGCCCTAACAAATATGCAACATCTTCTGCCCCATGAGTCCCCTGTGTTTTATTGGATGCTTTGCCACTACTACTCTCGTGTGACCTAATTTATGCCCCCTTTCCTTGTGTCTTGTTTGCATTCCCTCATCCCTCCAGATCAAAGATCTGTTCTCATTGTATTCCATCTCTTCTGTTTGGAACTGCTGCATCATCTCACTGGTGGCAGTCTCAGCATATCTTGGCTGCTTCAGACTCCCCTGGCATTCTTGTTGAACGAGATAAGCCTGGTCACAAAGTTGTGAGCTTCTGCACAGAGGTTAGGTATCAGGGTTCTGCATTGAAAATCCACCCAGGCAATACAGCATATCCTTTCTGTCCATCTGGCACTATTTTTGCTACCTATGGACCAATGGCCAGGTTTTATGAATGTTTAATTTTAGGCAAAACAAAATTGGAGGCTTAGACTGAGAAGAGGTGAAAACTGCAGGGGCCTCCTTGTTCTTTGGGTTAACAGCAGCACTGCAGTCTATGGTGAGACACATTGACTGGCGACCACTCATGGTGCTTACGCCCCTTGCGCCGCCGGAACATCACCTTTTGTGACGTTCCGTGGCACAGGAGCCTCCTCCATATTTACGAGGAAGCACTAAGCCACTTTTTTTGGCTTAATGCTGCCTCGTAAATATGGTCCCCTTTAACACAGTTCTCTGCGTTAAAGGGGCGTGCAATAGGTGTTGCTGGCGGTGTTCCGAGCAACATCCATGGCTTTTTGACACTGCCCCAGATCTACGAGAAATCGTAAATCTGAGGCAGCGCCAAAAACATATGCCTCCCCAGGGAAGGCGTAAGGTAGGCACAACGAGGAGAAATATCTTTATTTCTTCTCGTTTTTCCTCTTTCTATGCGTGCTGCATTATGAGGCACACATAGAAAGAGGAAAAAGCCTCTTGTGATTGTTTTTGTGCAGGAAGGTTTCCCTTCCTGCACAAAAATAATCATCCTCGCAACGCAGGCACCCTTGCACCATGGTGCAAAGGTGTCTGCATTGGCGCACGGCAGCCCATTGTGCGCCGGCGCAGGGGAAAAGGACAGGAATGCGCTGTATCTGATAGATGCAGCGCATTCCTGCCCTTTTCTTTTGCCATAGGGCAGCGCAGCAGGAAGAAGGCCTGCTGCGCTGCCCTACGGCAAAACCTCATAAATGAGCCCAAACAATGGAAGGGGTTTATATTGCCAGGTGAGACAACTGTTCTCTCTTCTGACTCTCTTCAATCGTCTTGCTCATTTGCACACTTTCTGATACTCTCCTTCCCCGCAACTGGCATCATCCCTCACTTGCTTCCACTCTCTCTTTCTCTCTGTTTCACGCTCTCTCTCTTCTTTATCTTATTTGCGCTGTACTGCAGTAAATGTTTCCTTCTCCTATTTCTAGGACTGCACGTGGAAGCCTTGTTCTAAAAAACTAGGAGCTTCCCTTCTTTCTGGGAAAACTTTGTATGTATTTTTCAGCACCATATCTGTTACAAAATTTGTGAGGAGCCACTGACACTCTTAGGCTTGGTAGGTAAAAGAAATCGAAGCAGACTTGTTCAAGGGGTGGGACTTCTGCACTGGCAGACATTGGCAGTGTTATAGACAGGACAGGAGTGCATCGTGACAGGTTTTATTGTTTTATTCTCTTGAACTCTTTCATATTTTGCTACAATTATCTATTTTGCTCTCTGTTTGTTTTGTACTGTTTTCATTTTTTCTAGATTCCGATGATGTAGGGACCACCGAGCAAGTGAGACTGGATTTTCCACTCTCTGATCAGGATACTGGGTACAGGGTCTACAACAGAAACCTGGGCCACCAAAACTCACTTTTCTCGCCTGGATAGTTTGGTCAAGCAGTCAAAACCATGATTTGGGAAGGTGGTGTTCAGTATAACACACTTATATGTTCAACACATATGAATGTCCAGTCAGGATTATTACTTATAAAGAATACCACTTTTATAAACACCTTATACTTATACTACAGAAATAGTTGAGATTTATGGTAAAATAGCTTCAATTTTTTTTAAGATGTGAAATTCAAATCAAAAGCAAGCCAACTAAAAAAGGTAACATAGGATCCAATGTCATTTTATCCTACCTCAAGTGCATCCTACACAGTTATACATAATTCAAAGACCTTCCTGCACAAGGCGTATAATCAATGAAGCTCTATTGCCAATCTTGTATGAAACTGTGAATGACCCATACTATTTGATTTAGAAAATGCAACTAAATGGCAAATGAAGTTCATCTGCACTTGAGTGACAAACAGATGAGATTCCAGTGGATCACCAGACAAACAATCTGGTGGTGCAAGTGGAACTGAGGACCAAACCCTGATAAATGTAGAAACACTAGAGTTGAGCCCAGTGGTACCACTGTTGCTGGAAGTAGAGGCAACCCAATGGAAGGTAGTGGTAGAAATCTACACAGGACAGCCCCACGGTGCTCCGTCCAAGTAGTGTTTGTCTGAGCCAATGATTGGAGATGTTAAGAGTGCTAACAATAGCTGTGGGCGAAACCTACACCTGAAAAGGTTGATCTTATATTCAAGAAGAGGTAGGCGGAGACATGGACTTGATTTTCAAGTATACAGGGCACAGACCGAGTCAGCCAACAACATTGGGGACTGGTTCATACCACTCAGGTTGAACAAAGTACATGTTCATGAGAAACTCCCTCTTTTGGACGGGCACTCCTATTTTTTGCTGACTGGTATTGCTGTTTTTTTAATGCACACTGGGACACTGCTGCCATTCCCGGATGTATGTGATCTGACCCCTAAAGCATGGTAAAATTGGCTAATCCCCAATTGGGATATGTAACTTTCCAGTAAGGCCATAGTGTGTGCTGCAGGAAATACACCAATGACATTGAGGTTAAATATCATTAGTGTGACAAGGAAAACAAGGCTTCAGGCCCGCATGTGCATCCTTACTGCTTCAGCTTTTAAAACTGTATGCAAACCTGTGAAAATATCCCTTTGATGTCTTCAGTGATGTCAGTCAATCAATCAATCAATCAATCAATCAGGGACTTGTGAAGCGCGCTACTCACCCGTGAGAGTCTCAAGGCGCTGGGGGGAGGGGGGGGAGTTATCAGCTCCGTTCAGTCGAAGAGCCAGGTCTTGAGGGCCTTCCTGAAGCTGTTCAGGGAGGGGATCGGGAGCTCGTTCCAGGTCTTGGCCGCAATGTGGGAGAAGGCTCTTCCACCTGTCCTGGCTTTGCGGATGCGCGGGGTTTCGGCGAGGGCGAGGTCAGCGGATCAGAGGTTTCTCTTGGGTACGTGGAAGGAGATTCTCTTGTTGAGGTATTGGGGTCCGGTGTTGTGGAGGCATTTGTAGGCGTGTGTGAGTATCTTGAACGTGACTCTCTTCTCTACGGGGAGCCAGTGGAGGTAGCGCAGGTGTTGGGTGATGTGTTCCTGTCGAGGGATGCCGAGGACGAGTCTGGCTGCGGTGTTCTGTATGGTCTGTAGTTTGTGGATGAGAGACTTGTTGATCCCGGCGTAGAGGGCGTTTCCGTAGTCCAGTCTGCTGGTTATGAGTGCGTGGGTGACGGTCTTCCTTGATTCGGAGGGGATCCATTTGAAGGTCTTTCGGAGGATGCGGAGGGTGTTGAAGCAGCTGGAGGCGACGGCATTGACCTGTCGGGTCATGGAGATGGAGGAGTCAAGTATGATGCCGAGGTTTCGGGCGTGGTCCGTGGGTGTGGGAGGGCTGCCGAGGGCGGTGGGCCACCAGGTGTTGTCCCATGCGGAGGGGGAGGGTCCGAGGATGAGGACTTCTGTCTTCTCCGAGTTGAACTTCAGGCAGCTGTTGCTCATCCAGGATGCGACATCCTTCATTGCTTCCTGGAAGTTGAGTCTGGTGGTGACAGGGTCCTTGGTGAGGGAGAGGATTAGCTGGGTGTCGTCGGCGTAGGATACTATGCTGGGTACGTGGTGTCTGACGATGGCTGCGAGGAGGGCCATGTAGATGTTAAAGAGTGTGGGGCTGAGTGACGATCCTTGGGGTACTCCGCAGTTGATTTCCGTGGGTTCAGAGAGGAAGGGTGGCAGTCTGATTCTTTGGGTTATGCCGGTGAGGAAGGAGCTGATCCATTTGAGGGCGGTTCCCTGAATGCCGGTGTCGTGGAGTCTGGCGGTGAGTGTGCGGTGGGAGACGGTGTCGAACGCTGCAGAGAGGTCGAGTAGGATCAGGGCCGTGGTGTGTCCTTGGTCGAGGAGGGTGCGGATGTCGTCTGTGGTGGCGAGTAGAGCGGTATCGGTGCTGTGGTTGCTTCGGAATCCGGATTGGACGGGGTCGAGGATGGAGTTTTCTTCGATGAATGTTGTTAGCTGGGCATTGACGATCTTCTCTGTGACTTTGGCCACGAAAGGAAGGAGGGAGATGGGTCGGTAGTTCTTGAGGTCCATGGGGTCTGCTGATGGTTTCTTGAGCAGGGGTCTGACTTCTGCGCGTTTCCAGTCGTCGGGGAAAGGGCCGGTCTTGAAAGTGGTGTTGATGGTGCGTCGTAGTTCGGGAGCGATGGCGGTGGCGGGTCTGTGGCAGATATGTGGTGGGCAAGGGTCAGTGGGGCCTCCTTAGTGGATGCCTTTCATGGTCAAGTTGGTGTCCTCGGTGGTGGCTGGGGTCCAGGAGGAGATGGTAGGCCCGTTGGCGTTGCTGGAGAGGGTGGTGGTTTCAGTGTCAGGTGTTTGGTCGTTGAAGTGGTCGTAGAGGCCCTTGATTTTCAGATGGAAGTAGGATCCGAGCTTGTCGCAGTGGTCCTGGGAGGGGGCGATGTCTGTGGTTTCGCTGAGGGGCTTAGTGAATTCCTGGATGACGCTGAAGAGTTCCTTGGAGTTGCTGGAGTTGGCGATGATCTTGTGTCTGATAAAGGTCCTTTTGGTGGATCAGATGCGTTGGTGGTATTCTGTCATGGCGGTCTTGTAGGTGGTGTGATCTTCTGGGGTTTTGCTGTTTCTCCAGTTCTTCTCGAGACGTCTGCAGGTGCGTCTGGATTCCTGGAGGTCGGTGGTGAACAAGGTGGCCTTTCTGGGGCGCTGTCTGTATGAGTTTCGTAGGGGTGCGAGTTTGTCTGCGCAGTTGGAGATCCATGTTTGGAGTTCTTTGACTGCGAGGTTGGCGTTGGTCGAGGTGGTGGGGGCGTCACGGTTGAGGGTGTGGTTGAGCTGCTCCTCAGCGATTTTGCTCTAGTTCCTTCGTGGAGGGCGCGTTGCCGATTTGGGGGCAGTGGGTTTGTCGACATTGGAGTGTACGCAGTGGTGGTCCGTCCAGGGGGGTTGCATGATGTGGCTGAAGTGAATGTTGTTACCTCCTGCGAAGATGGGGTCGAGGGTGTGTCCTGCCTTGTGGGTGGGCGTGGTGGCGAGCTGTTTCAGGCCGATGTTGGTGAGGTTGTCCAGGAGGGTGGTGGAGTTGGGGTCGGTGGGGTTGTTGAGGTGGAAGTTCAGGTCTCCGATGAGTTTGTAGTCCATGGAGGCGATGGCATGGGGTGTGATGAGGTCGGCAATGGTCATGGTGAATGAGGCGCGAGGTTCGGGGGGGTCTGTAGGCAAGGGTGCCGCGAAGAGTGGTTCTCGGGCTTGTCTGTATCTGGAAGTGAAGGTGCTCAGTGGTGGAGAGGGGGTCATTCATGGTGGAGAGTTGGAGGGAGCTCTTGTGTGCGATGGGGAGTCCTCTTCCTGGGCAGTTGGGGCTGTCTTTCCTCTGGATCTTGTATCCGTCGGGGATGGCGGTGCCGATGTCGGGTGCGGAGGAGGCGTTGGCCCAGGTCTCGGTAAAGAAGGCGACGTCCGGTGAGAGGGTGTCGAGGAGGTCCCAGATTTCAATGGCGTGTCTGTGCAGGGAGCGCACATTGAGAAGGATGCACCGCAGTGTTTTGGGTTTGTTGGCGTTCGGTGCGGGGGTGGTGATGGTGTTGAAGGTCTGGTGGCAGTGGCGGCAGGAGAACTGTCCGTGGGTGGTGGTCGGCATGGACAGGTGGCAGTTGTTGTTCCTTCCGGGGTTGAGAGCGAGGAGGGTAGTTGCGTCGTAGCGGTGGGTGGTTGGAGGTCCAGGGTTCCTGGTGCTGGTCGCGGTCAGGTCGCGGACGGGAGCAGACGGGATTGCCTTTGGCGCGCCGAGTGGCACGGCCGCGCAGCGGCCTCCATTAAATAGGGGAGGGGGGAGGGAAAGCGCAGCTGGGAGGCGGGAAAGGCGGGAAGCGGCAAGCGGAAAAGTGGGCGGGGTCAACAGGCGCCGAGAGAATGAGCAGTGGAGAGAAGGCAAAAATAGAAATAACAAAGTGGAGAGAGGCAAAATAAACAGAGGATGGCAAGAGAACCACAACAATATAAACCAGACACCAAGGCAGGCAAAACAGGGCAAGCACAGAGACAACACAGAGAGCGGATCAAGAGCGGTCTCAAACCTTGCTCTTCCCAGTCAGCGGCGGCAACGGCCAGGCGGAGCTGCTGGGAGGGAGAGCGGGTCCCAGGCCAGAAGGTCAGGGCACTCGCTCGATCCTCCTCGCAGTGGCCTCCATTAAATAGGGGAGGGAAAGCGCAGCTGGGAGGCGGGAAAGGCGGGAAGCGGCAAGTGAAAAAGTGGGCGGGGTCAACAGGCGCCGAGAGAATGAACACTGGAGAGAAGGCAAAAATAGAAATAACAAAGTGGGGAGAGAGGCAAAATAAAGAGAGGATGGCAAGAAAACCACAACAATGTAAACCAGACAGCAAGGAAGACAAAACAGGGCAAGCACAGAGACAACACAGAGAGCGGGTCGAGAGCGGTCTCGAACCCTGCTCTTCCCAGTCAGCGGCGGCGACGGCCAGGCGGAGCTGCGGGTCCCAGGCCAGAAGGTCAGGGCACTCGCTCGATCCTCCTCGCATCGGCCTCCATTAAATAGGGGAGGGAGGAGGGAAAGCGCAGCTGGAAGGCGGGAAAGGCGGCAAGCGGAAAAGTGGGCGGGGTCAACAGGCGCCGAGAGAATGTACTGTGGAGAGAAGGCAAAAATAGAAATAACAAAGTGGCGAGAGAGGCAAAATAAACAGAGGATGGCAAGAAAACCACAACAATGTAAACCAGACACCAAGGCAGGCAAAACAGGGCAAGCACAGAGACAACACAGAGAGTGGATCGAGAGCGGTCTCGAACCCTGCTCTTCCCAGTCAGCGGCGGCAACGGCCAGGCGGAGCTGCAGGGAGGGAGAGCGGGTCCCAGGCCAGAAGGTCAGGGCACTCGCTCGATCCTCCTCGCAGCGGCCTCCATTAAATAGGGGAGGGAAAGGCGGGAAGGGAAGCTGAGAGGCGGGAAAGGCGGGAAGCGGCAAGCGGAAAAGTGGGCGGGGTCAACAGGCGCATAGAGAATGAACAGTGGAGAGAAGGCAAAAATAGAAATAACAAAGTGGAGAGAGAGGCAAAATAAACAGGATGGCAAGAAAACCACAACAATGTAAACCAGACAGCAAGGCAGACAAAACAGGGCAAGCACAGAGACAACACAGAGAGCGGGTCAAGAGCGGTCTCGAACCCTGCTCTTCCCAGTCAGCAGCGGCGATGGCCAGGCGGAGCTGCGGGGAGGGAGAGCGGGTCCCAGGCCAGAAGGTAAGGACCCGCTGTGATGAGTGATGTATGTGAGGTCAAAAGCAGTGCATTGCGGAGGCATAAGTTATAGTTAGCTCAGATAACTATAACTGCTGAGTTTCACTGGTTTTGTACGAATGAAATCTGAGCCTAACTATAACATCCCTGTAAAATTTGGCTTTTTCAGTGAATTTCTAAGTTTTTTTTAATTCTACTTCCTAACTATAATGTCCTTGTAACCTTTCTTTTTCCACAGAATTCCTAGGGCTTTTTTAACGTTATTTCCTAACTGTAACTTCCCTCTATCCTTAGTTTTTTCAGTGAATTTCTATGGTTTTTTAACGTTATGTCCTAACTAAAATGTCCCTGTAACCTTTGTTTTTTCCAGTGAATTTCTAAGGTTTTTAAAATTGTATTTCCTAACTTTAGTATGTAACCCTTCAGAGTGGGTTTGTGAGTGCTTGTATAGGTTGGTGAGTGGGTGTGTGAGTGGCTGTATGGGTCTGTGTGTGAGTGTGTGAGTGGTTTTGTGGGTGTGACAGTGACTGTATGGGTGAGTGAGTGACTGTGTGAGTGTCTGTATGGGAGAGTGAGTGGCTGTGTCAGAGGCTGTATGTGTGACTAAGTGGGTGTGTCAGTGGTTGTATGGTTGAGTGTAAGCCTGGGCGGTGAACCCTGCCCCGTTCACTGAGTTTGCAGAGTTTTCTGCACTCCGCGCTCCACGGAGCATGCAGAGTTCCGAAAAACGTCAAGTTGGCGAGCGCAAGCGAGGGAAATCCACCTCCCGGCGAGATTTTTCCTTGCTCGTGCTCCCCAACGTCAAGTTCGCGAGCGAGAAAAATCCACCTCCGGGCGAGATTTCTTAATGCGGGCAGTCAGATTTCTGAATGTGGACGGTTGCGGTTGGGCGCGACCGCTTGCATTGAGAAACCTTCTGTTCGCAATGAGAAAGTTGCCGCTCGAATAGAAAATCTACTCTAGTGGCAGAAAAGAAGCAGCGCCCTCTTGCGCTGCACATGGTGCTGTTCGCGTTGATTTTCCAGCGCAGGAAAAACACCCCGCACTGAAAATCAACACAAACAGGCATGACCAAGCGCACTTCGCCGCTTGCAGAACTCCGCGTAGCACAGCGGAGTTTTTTGGTCACTCCGCGAACTCCGCCCAGGCTAAGTTGAGTGAGTGGCTGTGTGAGTGACGGTGTGGATCTTAAAGGGTATGTGAGAGTGGCAGAATGGATGCATGAGTGGGTGTTTGACTATCTGTGTGGGTGGGTCAGTAGCTGTCTGAATGACTGGGCCAGAACAGAACCTCACATGCCTCTTTATCCATCAAGTCTCCATTGTTTTGCACAAAATGTCTACCCAGCTGGAGTACTTTGTATTGGCTAATTTGTAAGTGCTACCTTGTTGGATGAATGTGTAGTACATAACCTACACTACAGCTGTGTAATGGACCACAAGGAAATGTTTCCAGTGACCTTATGTGCATGTAATTTTGGAAATATGATTGCTCCTTGAGGTCTTGATCCACAAATCTCTGATAACATGATTCCTTGTTAGAGAAGAGGACGAGACTACAAAGAGGGGAATCTTCACCAAATAAGCATATTTCCTCTTACATTTTTGAAGTAAGTGCTTCTCTGTTTGGTGGAGATGGCCTCGTATTTCTCTGCATCAAGAATGTCACTAAAATTGTTGGAAAAATGCACTTGGGAGCCTTTTGGCAAGCTGTCCATCAATGTGTGAAAAGGCGGGAAGACTTTGCATACTGCTAAGGAAAACGGGGCAGGGCCAAGCGGGCGGAGCTTGCAGATGATTTTGGGCATTTGCATACTCAGGACAATTAAAAGAGAGAACCATGGACTCTGCTGTCACCAGGACACGACAAGAAAGAAAACACTCTTCACAGACACTACAGATCAGATTCCATTTAAATAGATCAACAATGCATTAACATTCATTAAGGATTTCAGATCATTTTTCAACATGGAATACAAGAGGAAACACACTTGCTTTGCCTTTGCTGAGCCCAAGAAGTTAGAATCATTTATGCTTTACAGAAGTGGAGCTTCAACTGGGGTACCTGCTGTGTTTATATTTGTAAGTGCTTCCCTTTGAGGTTTAATTTGTGTGAAATGAGCACCAGAGCCAAATTGGAACCTCATTTTTTCCAAGAAGAGTGCACAGTTTACCTGTAAATGTCTACCCAACTGGAGTACTTTCTACTACTTAGGGCCTGATTACGATCTTGGCGGACAGGGTTACCCGATCACAAATGTGATGGATATTCCGTTCGCCAAATAACAATTCCATTATATCTTATGGAACTTGTAATACGGTGAACAGGATATCTGTGATGTTTGAGATGGAGTATCCCATCCGCCAAGATCGTAATCAGGCCCTTAATTAGTAAGTGCTAACTTGTTGGGTAAATGTCTAGTCCATATTCTACACTACAGGTGCAAAAAGGACCACAAGGTAATTTCTCCAGTGACCTTGTGTGCATATAATTTCGATAATGTGATTGTTGCTGCAGTATAGTTTTTAGGTATATTTTTTCTTTGTAGGAACAGATGTGCCCAGCTGTTTTTTTTTTTATTTATTTTTATATTAGCGAATTCATCGCAAAAAGTTGTGATACGTTGTTTCTGGTACCGCGAACATTCGTCAAATCTGCATGAAATTTAGAAAGATTTAAAAACATATGTACACATTATGAAATTAATTATTGTTTGAGGTCAGTGCTTTACTAATATGACAAAAATACTTGCACTTTAATAAGTAAATTTATGTTATAAGAGTGTTTTATTACATTTTTTTAAATCACGATTACGTCGGCGCTCGCGAATCCAGAATACGTAATATAGAGATTTCATTGGATAAAAGAGTTTTCATGCTTCTAGAAAAGTAGAAAGGAAGTCCCCACCCAGTTTTCTTAATTTTCTATCACATTGCTGAAATTGGAAGCTATCTTTTCTACAGCTCCAGTTTTGGTATTAAAAATACACTATTTGTCTTTTTTGTGTTTTTTTTTCATTTAAAATGGCATCAGGGGGAAACGAAGACCAGCAGTCGGAGCACAGAGAAGGCAGTTCTTTGGAGGAGGAACGACCTGCCAAAAAACAACCTATTGCCTGGGATTTATTTTACCATTCCCTCAGGTGAAAAAAAGGTAGTAGCAAAGCACGTCAAGTGCAACTTCTGTGATAAGATCCTCTCCAGAGGTACATCAAAAGATATTCTTGTGGGAACACAAGTATGTTTAAACACCTGAAAACCATGCATTCAAAGCATTTGATAAGGGCAGTGAGAGAGCGTTCTGCAGCTGGTCCGTCCACAACATCGCCATTGCAATTGGTCCTGGAGATGCCATTCCACCTGAGGTCCAGCAACAAATACCTCAAAGAGCGCCAGAATTGGAGAAAGTGGAAACATTTTGTACTGACTGTAAACTGCAGTTTTAGAGGCCATAAGTTTATTTTTATTTTACAATGACACTTGTTTCTCTAGTGTGAGTTTTTTGTTTAAAAGTTTTTTTCCTGTTGCCATTTTAACTGGAAAAAAAATAATAAAATGTTAAAAAGCACAAAGAAACGAAGAAAGTTCAGAAAAGGAAAGAAAAACCACCTTTCTTTGTATGTGTGTGGATGTATAAGTGAGTGTATGAGTGAGTGAGTTCCTTTGTAAGTGGCTGAGTGGATGACTCAGTTGTTATGTGGGTGTGGAAGTGGGGGTGTGAGTGCCTGTATGGGTAAGTAACTGGGTGTGTGAGTGCTTCTATGGGAGACTGAGTGTGTGTATTAGTAGCTGTATAGGTGAGTGAGTGATGTGTCAGTGACTGTATGAGTGAGTGAATGGCTGTGTGAGTGTGTGTGTGAATGAGTGAGCGTGCGTGTGAGTGACTGTATGGGCGAGTGAGTGGGTGTGTGAGTGACTGTATGGGTGAGTGAGTGCATGTGTGAGTGGCTGTATGGGTGAGTGAGTGCATGTGTGAGTAGCAGAATGAGCGAATGAGTGGATGTCTGAGTGGTTGTATTGAGGTAGATGTGTGAGTAGCTGTATAGCTGAGTGACTAGATGTTTCAGTGACTGTCTGGGTGAGTGAGTGGGTGTGACTGTATGGGTGAGTGAGTGTGTGTGTGAGTGGCTGTATGGGTGAGCAACTATGTGTGTGAGAAGCTGTATGGGTGATTGAAAAGATGTCTGAGTGGATGTATGGGGGAGTGAGTATGTGTTAGTAGCTGTATAGGTGAATGACTCAATGTGTTAGCGACTGTATGGGAGAGTGAGTGGGTATGTGAGTGACTGTATGGGTGAGTGAGTGCATGTGTGAGTGTTTGTATGGGCAAGTGGCTGCATGTGTGAGTAGCTGTATGGGTGAGTGAGTGGGTGTCTGAATGGCTGTATGAGTGAGTGAGTGCATGTGTCAGTGAATGTATGAGTAAGTGAGTGGGTGTGTGAGTGACTCTATGGGTGAGTGAGTGTGTGTGAGTGGCTGTATGGGTGAGTGAGTGAATGTGTGAGTAGCTATATGAGTGAGTGAGTTAGTGGGTGTCTGAGTGGTTGTATGGGTAAGTTAGTGGGTGTGTAAGTAGCTGTATAGGTGAGTGACTGGATGTGTCAGTGACTGTATGGGTGAGTGAGTGGGTATGTGAGTGACTGTATGGGTGAGTGAGTGCATGTGTGAGTGGCTGTATGGGTGAGTAACTTCATGTGTGAATAGCTGTATGAGTGCATGAGTGGATGTCTGAGTGGTTGTATGGTTGAGTGAATGAGTGTGTTAGTAGCTGCATAGGTAAGTGACTGGACATGTCAGTGACTGTATGGGTGAGTGACTATGTGTGTGAGTAGCTGCATGAGTGAGTGGGTGTCTGAGTAGTTGTATGGGTGAGTTAGTGGGGATGAGAGGCTGTATAGGTGAGTAACTGAATGTGTCAGTGGTTGTATGGGTGAGTGAGTGGGTGTGTGAGAGACTGTATGAGTGAGTGAGTGCATGTATGAGTGACTGTATGGGTGAGTAACTTTGTGTGTGAGTAGCTGTATGGGTGAGTGAGTGGATGTCTGAGTGTTGTATGGGTGAGTGAGTGAGCATGTTTGTAGCTGTATAGGTGAGTGACTGGATTTGTCAGTGACTGTATGGGTGAGTGACTGCATGTGTGAGTAGCTGTATGTATGAGTGAGTGGGTGTCTGAGTGGTTGTATGGGTGAGTTAGGGGGGTGTGAGAAGCTGTATAGGTGAGTGACCAGATGTGTCAGTGACTGGGTGAGTGAGTGGGCATGTGAGTGACTGCATGAGAGTGAGTGCATGTGTGAGTGGCTGTGTGGGTGAGTGAGTGGCTGTGTGAGTGGCTGTATGGGTGAGTGTATGGGTGTATAAGTGGCGATGTGGATGTGTGAGTGCATGTGTGAGTGTCTGTATTGGTGAGTGAGTGGATGTGTGAGTAGCTGTATGGGTGATTGACTGCATGTATGTGTGTCTGTATGGGTAAGTGAATGGGTGTGAGTGACTGTATGGGTGAGTGACTGTGTGTGTGTCTGTATGCTGAGTGAATTGGTGTGTGAGTGGCTGTATGGGTAAGTGAGTGTGTGTGAATGGCTGTATGTGTGAATAAGTGGGTATGTGAGTGGCTGCATGGGTGAGTGAGTGTGTGTGTGAGTGGCTGCATGGGTAAGTGAGTGGGTGTGTGAGTGGCTATATGGGTGAGTGAGTGCATGTGTGAATGGCTATATGGGTGAGTGAGTGATTGTGTCATTGACTGTATAGGTAAATGAGTGGCTGTGTCATTGAGCATATGGGTGAGTGAGTGACTGTACATTACTCCAATAGATGATGCCATTCATGTTTAAAAAGAAAAAAAACATAAACATAAGTCAGTATTAAATTTTACAAAATTCCACAAGAAACTTTTAATTCTTGCAATGCATAAGTTCACATTTTAAACAAAACAGTAGACTTTTCTTATGCTGTAATAGTATTTTATATTACCTTAAAGCATTTCATTTTCCCTTTTTTACTGTTCTCAACTTCCATACTTGTACACCATAAATGATGTACTGTATAAAGATTCATCCTTGAACATTGGGGAAGAACAATCATATAGATTGTTGAAAAGAAACAGAATTTGCAGAGTTTGTCACTACAAATAAGTGATACTATGGATTGCACTCACTACAATTATGTAATCTATTCTTTTACCTGTAATTACTGAACTAACCTAAACAAGCACATGGTAAAAATAACTCCTTCATTACTAAAAGTGATACAATACTACTAATAGATATAAAGGACACTGGAATTATGGAGACCCTTATAAGTACATCACCCCTGGTAGGCCGAATGATGTCATAAGCACTTACGATCCATGTAGAACAAATATCATATACCACTTTTTTAACAGTAATCCTGAAAACAGGAACAAAAGATAAGAATTTGTTGCTTGAAAGGCAGTTTTTGTTTGAATTTAAGGTTGCTGTCAATACATTCCGTCCATCCAGTTTTACTCTTTAAAAAGACAGTGTAGTGTTCAGGTGTTACACTAAGGGGTCGATTCCGATTCGGGCCGTAAAAAGCACCGACCGACTCGGATCCGGAAAAAATACCGACCGACACGTACCCGTGGCGCACGACACGTCAAGTACGATGCAAGGCGCGAAAAATCCGACCGACACGTACCGAAACCAAGTCGACCGACCGAGCCGCACGGAAAACAGCAATCCGGCCGGAAAAACACGCGAATCCAACCGACCGACACGCACCCGGAACAAATCCGACCGAAACGTACACGCGTACTCCAAAACGCAAAGTACGATGCAAGGCGCGAAAACCACGACCGAGTCGGACGGAGGACAAGCCGTACGACCGACACGCATACAAAACCGAGCCGAAGCAACACAATACACCGCGACCGACGCGTACGCAGCATAGAAAACTGCACAAACACAGCGCGAACGAAACGGAGAACACCGTACGAGACCAATGCAGGGTCCGACTCGGTCACAAGAACGTTTCCAACAAACAGCACAAAGGAAAAAACACCCAAAAAAAGGCCAAACAAGCAATTACCAAGCCAATAAATACTGGGGGGACAGAGAACAAAGACACACCCACAACTCCACCTATATAAAGGACACAAATCACTACCATGAGCCTTTGCAAATGCCATTCCACTGCCAGCACCCAAGAGAAAGCAACCACACACCCACAGCTCATCCCTCACACAAGCCACACACCATCAGCACACCAACAAATACCTACCTCACATACACCCAGCAAAACACACACTCACACACCCTCACCTGCACACCAACACACACATCACTCACCATCACCACCCATCACCATGCCCCCCAAGAAGAATCCCAAGTTCCTAGATAGTGAATTGGAAGTCATGGTAGACGAGATCCTCAGGGTGGAGCCACAGCTGTTTGGCACACTGGTCCAACAGACCCCCATGTCGCAGAAAACCAAGATGTGGGAGAGGATCATCAACAGGGTGAACACCCAATCACCATGTCGGCGAACAAAGACCGACATCCAGAACAGGTGGTATGACGTGCGCAGGAGGGTACGGAAAATGCTGAAGCAAGACTACATCAACAGCCAACACACCGGCAGTGGCCCTCCTGCCAAGCCAATATACCTCAGGCCCTGGGAGGAGAAGGTGCAGGCCATCCTTTCGCCAGTGAGCGTATATGGACTAGAGGACATCCCAGAGCCTGGTGAGTACACAACAAATGTACACAATATACTGCCACAAAACACACACATCACTGTCAAGGGGAGAGTCAAACCATGCACTCATTGCAATTACACAGCAACCAGAACAGAATCATCCCAAAATGTGTATGTCAGTCAGAGAAACACAACACATGCCATCAAGAAAGTCACATCCAACTGTGCCAACACATGTACAAACACAACTACAACTACAGCTAGGCAGTGGCACAAATAGAACTAACAAACACATCCAGACATGTAGCCACCACAACAACACCAACACACAGTGAAGACCACTCAAAGGAAGGAATTCTGTGTATGCTGGCCAAGTCAGTGTAGCCAATAGCATCATGGGAGTCGCAGTCACACATATTGCCCCCCACAACTGTCCCATCAACACCACCATGAACCATGCGCACATCACAGGGAGTGGAGAAGGACTCACAAGATGGCTGACACTGGCTACTGCTGTGGGGAGCACAAGGCCCTGCTGGCAACTGTGCACCAACAAACAGCAGGACACCACTGACTGACATCCTGAGAGACAACTCACACTCCCTGCAATGCAAGCACGTTCCATGGTGGGATAACTGGCTGGCTGGCTGGGTGGGAAGGAGGACTTGCATCACTAACCATAGTCACAAGCACCTCCCCTCACACACCCCACAACACAAACTCCACAGAACCCACCTGGTAGAATGCAATGCCCCCCATCCTAACACAAGATCCCACAAAGAACCACCACCCTGGGTTATGTAGTGTGAAGCACAGGGACAATCTTGGGACTCTTAGCCAAACAACTGCCAGGACAACACTCCTAGCCATCCTGTCAGCACAGCCAGCCCACCCCACAGGGAAGCAGAATCAAAAGGAAGGAAGCATGGGCATGCTGGGAAGGGGGGTGGAGGCAACAGCATGATGGGAGTCGTAGTCACTGATATTGGTCACCCCCACAACTGGCCCATCAACACCACCCTGAACCATGCTCACATCACAGGGAGTGGAGGACTCACAAGATGGCTGACACTGGCTACTGCTGTGGGGAGCACAAGGCCCTGCTGGCAACTGTGCACCAACAAACAGCAGGACACCACTGACTGACATCCTGAGAGACAACTCACACTCCCTGCAATGCAAGCACGTTCCATGGTGGGATAACTGGCTGGCTGGCTGGGTGGGAAGGAGGACTTGCATCACTAACCATAGTCACAAGCACCTCCCCTCACACACCCCACAACACAAACTCCACAGAACCCACCTGGTAGAATGCAATGCCCCCATCCTAACACAAGATCCCACAAAGAACCACCACCCTGGGTTATGTAGTGTGAAGCACAGGGACAATCTTGGGACTCTTAGCCAAACAACTGCCAGGACAACACTCCTAGCCATCCTGTCAGCACAGCCAGCCCACCCCACAGGGAAGCAGAATCAAAAGGAAGGAAGCATGGGCATGCTGGGAAGGGGGGTGGAGGCAACAGCATGATGGGAGTCGTAGTCACAGACATAGCTCACCCCCACAACTGTCCCATCAACACCACCCTGAACCATGCTCACATCACAGGGAGTGGGAGGACTCACAAGATGGCTGACACTGGCTACTGCTGTGGGGAGCACAAGGCCCTGCTGGCAACTGTGCACCAACAAACAGCAGGACACCACTGACTGACATCCTGAGAGACAACTCACACTCCCTGCAATGCAAGCACGTTCCATGGTGGGATAACTGGCTGGCTGGCTGGGTGGGAAGGAGGACTTGCAGCACCAACCATAGTCACAAGCACCTCCCCTCACACACACCCCAACACAAACTCCACAGAACCCACCTGGTAGAATGCAATGCCCCCATCCTAACACAAGATCCCACAAAGAACCACCACCCTGGGTTATGTTGTGTGAAGCACAGGGACACTCTTGGGACTCTTAGCCAAACAACTGCCAGGACAACACTCCCAGCCATCCTGTCAGCACAGCCAACCCAACCCACAGGGCAGCAGAATCAAAAGGAAGGATGCATGGGCATTCTGGGAAGGGGGTGGAGGCAACAACATGATGGGAGTCGTAGTCACTGATATTGGTCACCCCCACAACTGGCCCATCAACACCACCCTGAACCATGCTCACATCACAGGGAGTGGAGAAGGACTCACAAGATGGCTGACACTGGCTACTGCTGTGGGGAGCACAAGGCCCTGCTGGCAACTGTGCACCAACAAACAGCAGGACACCACTGACTGACATCCTGAGAGACAACTCACACTCCCTGCAATGCAAGCACGTTCCATGGTGGGATAACTGGCTGGCTGGCTGGGTGGGAAGGAGGACTTGCAGCACCAACCATAGTCACAAGCACCTCCCCTCACACACACCCCAACACAAACTCCACAGAACCCACCTGGTAGAATGCAATGCCCCCATCCTAACACAAGATCCCACAAAGAACCACCACCCTGGGTTATGTTGTGTGAAGCACAGGGACACTCTTGGGACTCTTAGCCAAACAAATGCCAGGACAACACTCCCAGCCATCCTGTCAGCACAGCCAGCCCACCCCACAGGGAAGCAGAATCAAAAGGAAGGAAGCATGGGCATGCTGGGAAGGGGGGTGGAGGCAACAGCATGATGGGAGTCGTAGTCACTGATATTGGTCACCCCCACAACTGGCCCATCAACACCACCCTGAAACATTGCTCACATCACAGGGAGTGGAGAAGGACTCACAAGATGGCTGACACTGGCTACTGCTGTGGGGAGCACAAGGCCCTGCTGGCAACTGTGCACCAACAAACAGCAGGACACCACTGACTGACATCCTGAGAGACAACTCACACTCCCTGCAATGCAAGCACGTTCCATGGTGGGATAACTGGCTGGCTGGCTGGGTGGGAAGGAGGACTTGCAGCACCAACCATAGTCACAAGCACCTCCCCTCACACACACCCCAACACAAACTCCACAGAACCCACCTGGTAGAATGCAATGCCCCCATCCTAACACAAGATCCCACAAAGAACCACCACCCTGGGTTATGTTGTGTGAAGCACAAGGACACTCTTGGGACTCTTAGCCAAACAACTGCCAGGACAACACTCCCAGCCATCCTGTCAGCACAGCCAGCCCACCCCACAGGGAAGCAGAATCAAAAGGAAGGAAGCATGGGCATGCTGGGAAGGGGGTGGAGGCAACAGCATGATGGGAGTCGTAGTCACTGATATTGGTCACCCCCACAACTGTCCCATCAACACCACCCTGAACCATGCTCACATCACAGGGAGTGGAGAAGGACTCACAAGATGGCTGACACTGGCTACTGCTGTGGGGAGCACAAGGCCCTGCTGGCAACTGTGCACCAACAAACAGCAGGACACCACTGACTGACATCCTGAGAGACAACTCACACTCCCTGCAATGCAAGCACGTTCCATGGTGGGATAACTGGCTGGCTGGCTGGGTGGGAAGGAAGACTTGCAGCACTAACCATAGTCACAAGCACCTCCCCTCACACACCCCACAACACAAACTCCACAGAACCCACCTGGTAGAATGCAATGCCCCCATCCTAACACAAGATCCCACAAAGAACCACCACCCTGGGTTATGTTGTGTGAAGCACAGGGACACTCTTGGGACTCTTAGCCAAACAACTGCCAGGACAACACTCCCAGCCATCCTGTCAGCACAGCCAGCCCACCCCACAGGGAAGCAGAGTCAAAAGGAAGGAAGCATGGGCATGCTGGGAAGGGGGAGGAGGCAATAGCATGATGGGAGTCGTAGTCACAGCTCTACATCCCCCACCACATGGCCCAGCAAGCTCACACTCACGCATGCACATCCCACAGAGAGTGGAAAGGCCCATCAAAGATGTCTGACACTGTTGCTGTGTCGTGGGGAGCACAAGGGCATGCTGGGTACTGCACACCAATGAACAGCAGGACACCACTGTCAGCCATCTTGCCATTGCTCTCACACCCACACACACTGAACTCCACACAAATGCAAGTAAGTATGGGAATGCTGGGAAGTGGGGTGGAGGCAATGGCATGATGGGAGTCGTAGTCACAGACATAGCTCACCCCCACAACTGTCCCATCAACACCACCCTGAACCATGCTCACATCACAGGGAGTGGAGAAGGACTCACAAGATGGCTGACACTGGCTACTGCTGTGGGGAGCACAAGGCCCTGCTGGCAAATGTGCACCAACAAACAGCAGGACACCACTGACTGACATCCTGAGAGACAACTTACACTCCCTGCAACGCAAGCACGTTCCATGGTGGGATAACTGACTGGCTGGCTGGGTGGGAAGGAGGGCCGGCTGTCAACCAAACACAACCAATGCAGACCATGTTCACACCCCAGAAAATACATAGAAATGCCCAAATAATGCAGGACAATGTGCCACACCAATATCAACCCCTGACTGTGACGACTTAGGACAATGCAATGTACAGGCCCGCACCCAGAGGCACAGTCACAACTGTCATGTGTGTCAACCATTGATGCCTGCAGAAACATAACATACATTGTTTGTGTCTCCCAAAAACAGGTGATGATGGGGACACAGCAGCAGACGCTGAGGAGTCCCAGTCCCAGGCTCAAGAGGATGCCGAGCTCACTGGCGTCGTACAGCCTCTGTCCTCCTCGGACGATGAAGACCAACCTGGCACATCCGGTGCAAGTCAACATGCAGCACCAGTAGGACCACCAGCTGCAGCACCAGCAGGACCACCAGCTGCACCCCCTGCACCCACCCCTCCAACGACTGTCACCACGAATACCATCCCTGCCGACATGGACAGAACAAGGAGCAACACCAGCACAGTGACCCTGGACCAACCTGGGGCCATGGACACCACCACCACCACCAACCCCCAAGGTGGACCAGGGTTATCTGTGCGTGCCACTGCACACACTGCACATGTCAGCAGGGGTGGTGGGAGGGGTGGGAGACAGAAGTCGCTGCTTGCAGACGTTGCTGGTGTGCATGATGACCCACAACTGGTACGCATAGCTGATGCGTACCAGTCCAGCACCGGAGAGCTCAGCCAGGTAGTGGGGCTCCTCAGAGACATTAAACAGCAGCAGGCTGCCCATCATGCCCGCTTGGACTCCCACATGTCCCACGTGGAGTCACACATGTCCCGTGTGGACTCACATATGTCCCGCGTGGAGTCCAAGTGGGATGCACTGCATGAGATGACGGCGGTGCACAGGGACATTTTACAATGCCTCCGCCAGATGAACAGCAACCAGTCCACACCTCCCTGTGTGCCAACAACATCTGGTGCCGAACAAACTGCAACTGCCACAGGGAGGGAGGAGGACTCTGGCGGAGAGTCCCCTGCACCGCAGCAGCCTGTACTTGAGGGCCCCCCAAGAAGAGGGGTCGTCCGAGGAGGGAAAAGTGAGAGGCCGATGGCCAAGCGCAACTCCCAGGAAGCCTGAACCTGTTCTGGATGTTCGCCTTTGTGCACAGACTGTTCACCCTGTTGACGGCAACACTACTCCCACACATTGCATGGGGAGTACAAGTTGGACCAATGTGTCAGACAACTGTGGCCCCGATACTGGGGATCCTGTCTACCAGGACTTTCAATTCACCTAGGAACTTGGGATTGCAAGATTTATGTACAGCACAACCCATCCTATGCACTATTAACACAAATGTATCACAATAAACACACTAATACACCATACTTGCCTCTGTCGTGATTCCAACGTGGGTGCTGTTATGGGGATGATGAACTGCAAAATTACACTGTGTATGCGAACTGCAACAGCAAGGACAACACAGGCATGTGAGTACAGGCAACGTGACACACATGAGGGAGACACACCACCAGGGCTACACAACACATACACACCTAGGCCATCTGACTCATTGCCTACACTGATGTTGCCAGGGAAGACGGTGCAATGCACAGACACCACACCCATTCCCAGTTGTAGTCAAGTAGCCCACAGGTGCAGTAAGCAAATGGCAGTCAAATGTGTGACCACAGACAACGCACATCACAAAGTGGAGCACAGGTTTATTACACAGTTGCAACATGCCGTAACCACTACAGATGCAAGGTAACCCCACCTGGCAGCGGGCACACAGTCAACAACTGTAGACGGAAGGAAGTCCATGGGTGTGGCGCACATCACCTGTAGGGACACAACAGCTACCAGCCTGGATGTGCAATCACGTCGTCGGTGGACACAGTTGACCAAACGAATCTGAAAGTACCCTGTGAAGGACAGAAATGACACACAGTCAAAAGCAATGGAGTACAGGACAGAACAGCAAAACTCATGCACAATACATGTTACAAGATACCCACCCAGAACCAAGTTAGCATGTCAACACTGTTGGGGAGTACAGCCCACCTGTCACCACACATCGCAACACACATCCAGTCAAGTAGCCCATGGACACACTCCAACAGCACCAGAGCACCACCCACACATCATGCCAACTCACATCATTGACATGACACCTCAGGATACTCACATTCAGCTAAAGAAGTTGGTGATGAGCTGTGTGCGGACATCACCATCACCATCATCATCATCATCGTCACTGGCATCGTGGTCCAGGCCAGGATCCTCCACAGGTGGCGGATGTTGGTCATTGTCATCCTGGATGAGAGGCAACTCCTTCCGCACTGCCAGGTTGTGGAGCATGCAGCAGATGATGATAATCTTGCACACTTTCGCAGGGGCATATGGGAGGGACCCTCCGGTCTTGTCCAGGCAGCGGAAGCGGCTCTTCAGGAGACCAAAGGTCCGCTCAATCACTCTCCTGGTCCGACCATGTGCCTCATTGTAGCGCATCTGGGCTGGTGTCACAGGGTTCCTGAGGGGTGTCAGCAACCACGGCATGTTGGGGTATCCCGAGTCACCTACGGACAGACAAGTGCACATTAGCTGACTTGGAAAAGTGGGCGGAATACTACAGATCAGATCACACACAATGGCACAAAGTCAGTACACACCGACAAGCCAGGCACGCTGGTTCTGCATCTGTGCCATCATCCTGGGGATGCGACTACTCCTCATCACAAAGGCATCGTGTGCTGAACCAGGGAAACGGGCACACACGTGTGTGATGGTCATGTCTGCAAGACACACCACCTGTGCATTGACCGAGTGGTAGTGCTTGCGGTTACGGTAGGCCTGCTCCTGGGCCTGTGGTGGTACCAAAGCCACATGTGTCCCATCAATGGAGCCAATGACATGCAGCATCCTCCCCAGGGCATAAAAGTCACTCTTCACGTCAGTGAGTCGTCGCAGTCTAGGGAAATAGATGTACCGGTTCAGGAAGAGCAACATTGCCGCCAAAACATCGCGGAGCACACGGCTGAACATGGTCTGTGACATCCCACCAGCAGTCGCCACAGTATGTTGGAAGGTACCAGTGGCAAAGAAGTGTAGGGCTGCCATCACCTTCACCTTGGGGGTCAGCGCTGTAGGATACGGCCGGCCAGGCTGCAAATGTGGGGACAACTGCACTGCCAAATCCTCAATCAGCTGCCTGGTGAAGCGGTACCGTCGGATGCTGTCCCGTTCCACCATCGTTGCCAGGTCTGGGAATGGCCGATGGACAGCAGGAGCCCTGCAGTGCAGAGGAGAAGTAAGCAAGATTGTCAGTCACCCCACATATGCGGCATTGAACACACTCAAGATCCCAACATACATCATTATGATGCACAACTACATGAAGTGTGCAGTACCGGAAGGACATGTATGGTACATACATGGCCAACATCTGTCAACACGGTCCAACAGGTGGCATCAATTAGTCCCAGGTTGGCCCATTGGACATCATGAGGCCGTGTCACAGTTCCCATCTCCTGCTGCCGTGTCACAATAACCCCCCACAGTGACATGTGAGGACAGATGTGCCCCAGGCACCACAGCTCAACGACAGGTACATTCCCAGGGACCCTGTAATGCCACATGGACACTGGCATCACATGGAGTATCATGTATACACCACAGCAAAACAACCATGACCCCCACAGGTAGTGGCACCACTTGCCACGGCAGGACAGACATGGACGTCTGTGACACACACGCACAACATCAGAGTCCATGCACACACAACGTGGATGTGGAGACTGTCTCCCATTGTGCACATGAAATCAGAGACATTGTAAACATTACATGCACAAAGACTGTGGAGGACCATCACTATTGTGCCACTGGGACACCCTGGCTCAAACATACCGTCCCACATGGGACTCACGGGGTATGTGACATGACATACACATACACCACTGTGAAATGTGACCATGGCACATGCACAGATATGAACAGTTGCACATCACAGTGGTCATGTACACGTAACACCCAGGATCCTGTCCCCATGAACACGTGCACAGCCTGGTGGTGGCTGCCCACAGGTGACACCCACAGGACAACATGTACACCAACATACACACAATAGGAAATGCATCCTTACATGCCTTAGGATAAAGTTTGGACAGGCTGTCGTGATGTAGGTGTGCCCCTCACTCCCTGGGAGCTATCTGTGGCTGGCATATGTCCATCTGAGACAGGCATGCTGACATATGCCAGTCACATGTACAGTGATGCGTTGTACCGCAATGGACCGATCGGTGCCTCCGGCCGGCCCATTGCATTCAATGTGTGCGGGTACACGTTGTACCCCTGTGCGCGTTGTACCGCAATGGACCGATCGGTGCCTCCGGCCGGCCCATTGCCTTCAATGTGTGCGGGTACGCGTTGTACCCCTGTGCGCGTTGTACCGCAATGGACCGATCGGTGCCTCCGGCCGGCCCATTGCATTCAAGTGTGCGGGTACGCGTTGTACCCCTGTGCGCGTTGAACCGCAATGGACCGATCGGTGCCTCCGGCCGGCCCATTGCATTCAATGTGTGCGGGTACGCGTTGTACCCCTGTGCGCGTTGTACCGCAATGGACCGATCGGTGCCTCCGGCCGGCCCATTGCCTTCAATGTGTGCGGGTACGCGTTGTACCCCTGTGCTGCGTTGTACCGCAATGGACCGATCGGTGCCTCCGGCCGGCCCATTGCATTCAATGTGCGGGTACGCGTTGTACCCCTGTGCGCGTTGAACCGCAATGGACCGATCGGTGCCTCCGGCCGGCCCATTGCATTCAATGTGTGCGGGTACGCGTTGTACCCCTGTGCGCGTTGTACCGCAATGGACCGATCGGTGCCTCCGGCCGGCCCATTGCATTCAATGTGTGCAGGTACGCGTTGTACCCCTGTGCGCGTTGAACAGCAATGGACCGATCGGTGCCTCCGGCCGGCCCATTGCATTCAATGTGTGCGGGTACGCGTTGTACCCCTGTGCGCGTTGTACCGCAATGGACCGATCGGTGCCTCCGGCCGGCCCATTGCATTCAATGTGTGCGGGTACGCGTTGTACCCCTGTGCGCGTTGAACCGCAATGGACCGATCGGTGCGCACCCATTGACAATGGGCTTGCCTGGCAACGGACACGTTTTCGAATTTCGAACGAGTCGGTTGCTGGAAATTCAGTTGGTCACCCACAACAATGTTGCAAAATCATGTATGTCATGAAGTTGAGGATTTGAAGGATGCTGTGGGCGTGTTTTGGTGCTGCTATTCCATGGATTGGCCAGATTCAGAAGATGCAAACGACTTGGACCTATCACTTTGGACACAAGGGACAGTATCTGCCTCTCCAGCACATATATATTGCTGGCTATTCCCCTGAGAGCTCACTTGCCTGCACTACATGCTCCAGGACGACATCTGCCACTGCACTGCTGCTGTCTCTGCCCCTCTGGACCCTGCAATGGCACGTACTGTGGAGAGAGCCCCAGCCTTCAGCCTTGAAGAGAACCAGGCCCTGCTGGACAGCCTACTTCCACAGTACAGCAAGCTGTATGGGACACCAGGGGAGCAGGTGAGTGTTCTGTGCACTGCCTTTCTGAATGTGCATTTTGTGTGACTAGCAAGGCTGAGAGTCTGCACGCCACTGGCTAGCAGGCTCACTGAGTAGTTGTCACCCCCATAGTGTTTTTGTGACTTGCACTGGACAGGTATGGTGCAGTGACAGTGCATTTGAACATGGTTTTACTTCCCATGCAATGATACCATGTAGTGACGTCTGGCAAACTGTCCATGGTCAGCTTTGCACTGCCTGTGTACATCATGTGCCCCTGTGATTGAGACATGTATATACAACTGTGTCATGCACGGATATGTTGCATGTGTGGTAATGGCCTTTTCACTTTGTCATCCTGACAGGTTAATGCCCATCGGAAGCAGGAAATCTGGAAGGACATCGTCCGGGCTGTCCGGTCCGTGGGGGTCTACAAGCGCCGGATCCGCAACTGCCAGAAGAGGTGGCAGGACCTTCGGGGCTGGACCCGGAGGATTGCACGGGTCCAGCTGAAGCTGTCGCCTCCTCGCAGGAGGGGCGGAACACGGACCCTGACCCCCACATGCTCCAGATCCTGGCGGTGGTGTTTCCAGACCTGGATGGGCAGCTGAAGGCCAGACAGCAGCAAGGAGGGGGTGAGTCAAAGACTGCACTGTGAACTCTGTATTACATGCTTTGTGCCCTCCTCTGGCCTGGTTCAACTGCCACAGTGCAGCAGTCATGTTGTCCAGGAGCCATGTCCCTCTATTGTGCACTGCCCACTGCTCATCTGATACCCAGGTGTGGCCCTTACATTCAGGGAATTGTGTCACTTGGGACTGTGTCCTTGCAGTTTGCTTCACTAAAGGTGGGGGACAGCATCTGTTTCCCTAACTCTGTTGTGGGCATCATGGGTGGGTCCATTGTTCACACAACGCCTGGGTTTGGACATGTGATCTGCGTGTTGCTTTGATATGCGGTCCACTTGCTGAGCTGAGCCACCACATGTGCCTGGGGTATGTGGCACACGCCCATGCAGCGGGTGGGAACAATGTTTGGGCCCCAGGAGTGTGCAGATTACGTGTGTCACACATACATGGCCAGCTATCCACTGTCCAGGGCACATCCCTCATTCATGTGGAGCAGGACAGTCATGCCTACTCCAGGCCATGCAATGCACTCTGTACTCCCACTCCCGTGTATCAGCTGACACATTGTGCACAGTGATTTGACCCCTCAGGTGTCTGCCTCTGTGTCAGTGTGCTGTGGATTAGTTGCCAGGACTGCTGGGGTGTTTCTTGGTAGGGGCTCAGCATGCCCCTGGAGATGTGACCATAGCAGACGATACTTGTGTGTCACATAGGTGTTTGATCAGCTGCCCGTGCAGACTGGGGTATGCGAATGTGAAGTTCAGGCAGCTGTTCCCCATTCACAGCAAATTGTGAGGGGCTCAGGTTCCGAGGGTAGTGTCACAGGTCTCCCATATGTCCAATAGGTGTGACCTGGACAGATGAGGGTTAAGATGATGTGTTGTGTGGGGGATGTACATGTGCACTTGTGCAGCTCCAGGACTTGCATTCCCCATGACCTACTGTTGTGACACAGTGCATAGTGTTGTTGTCTGGCTGCCAAGTCATACATCACTGAGACAGTGATGTATGACTTAGCAGTCATGCCTCTGCCATGGCATGTGTCAACTTATTGGTGGTCCTGCAGGGGAGTGACATGTGCTACATGCACACCATAGTGGCGCTGGCTATCAGGACATGGGTGCATCATGGTGTCTGTCGCTGGTATGCATCACATGCATTTCCTATTTGACTCTGGGCATCCCTTTCATCCGGGAACCTGTACTGACTCAGTGGCAAGAGCTGTGATGTGTGCATGTCCACATGCTACACCGTGTCCTCTGCACTGTCCAACTACTGTGTACTTGGTGCATGTGTCCACACTGGGGTGTTGCAATCCAACAGACACCAGACAGATGGGTGCAAGGCCATGTGGGATGTGAGTGCCATGGTTGGCATCAGACTGACAATTGGCTTCTCCTGTTCAGTTAGGGCACTTTTAGCAATGTACAAGTAATGATGCCAGGGCTTGCTCTGTAATGTGCTGTGCTCACAGTGGTGTGTGCGTTTGGTGCAGGTGACTGATGTCTGTCTGTTTCCCCATTGTTTGCAGATACATCCACGGCCACGGAAGGGGACAGCTCCATGGACCAGGAGGAGCCAGAGAGCCAGACTGGGTCAGCAGCCGAGGAGTGGTCGGAGGGACCCAGTGGCACGGAGGGCGAGGGGAGCCACACCGAGGAGTCCTCAGCACCATCCACCTCAGCTGAGGACCAGAGCAACTCGGAGGATGACTCCCTTGTGGAGGCGGGTGTCAGCAGCCACCACACGCCAGCTAGTGTTGCTGTCCCCGCCACCACCAGCACCACCACCGCCCTCCCATCGGCTCCCATTCCCCAGGTCCGTGGAGGCTCCCATGTTCGGGAGCGTGTCTCCTTTGGCCCAGGCACCGCACCCCCTGCCCCTGTGTCCCCTGCTGCCCTGAGTGAGGAGTCTGTGTACCTCCTTCGCCAGCTCCATGTAGGGCAGACAGCCATGCTGAGTGTCCTCCATGCGCACACCGCACTGTTGACTCAGCTGGTGTCGTTCATGGAGGGCATCTCATCGGGCATGTCTGACCTACAGAGGGGCAACAGATCCATGGACTCCTCCCTGACAGCAGCAGTGTCCCTCCTCAGACAGTCCCTCACCCCTCCTGCCTCTGCTCCATCCACACTCCCCAGCACCTTACCCGTCCCAAGCACACACACACCGGCACAGGCACACACCTGCACACACACGTCCAGCACACAGACACACACGCCACAAACTAAACGCACACGCACGCACAGTCAGAGGACTGAAACCAGACTCACAGGGGATGGGGCCCTGGTACACACACATGCATCCACGGGCACTGCGCAGTCCTCAGTTGCCTCTCCCTCCAAAGCACCCTCCCTTGCCTCACCTGCAACCCCAAAGACCCAGCGCCTCTTCCTCAGTGACCTCGGCCTCTTCCCCTCCGATCCACCTGCCCCGGCATCCAGGGGGAAGAGGAAGCCCCCCACACGGAGCAGAGTGCCCTCGCCCCCGGACACCCTCCCCCAGGCGCAGACAGACTGAGGCCCCCACCCGCAAGTCCCCCGGAGTGCTAAGAGCAAGACCCCGCCGCCGCCCTGCAGCTCAAGCACCAGGTCTCCTTCCTCCATCCCTCAGGCCCCCACTCCACAGGTGCCCCCACCACACCCTGCCCCAGGTTCCCCCACCCACAGATATACCATCCCCAAGAGGCTCCGGCCTTCTCCCCTGCCACTTGCTCTCCCGGAACAACACCCCCGCTGCGCTTGTCTGTGCCACTGATGTGGTGAGGGTGTCCTCCCCTCTGTCCAGCCCACCTTGCCTGTTCCCCATTCTCCTCCCCTGGTGGTAGGCACTGCAGTGGAGTCCACTACCACCCTGTCTGACTCGGGCGCTGCAGTGGCGGACCTGTCCACTCCATCTGCAGGGTCCACTGCAGTCGTGCCGGCACCCACAACATCTGTGCCATGCCCCCAGTTGTGCCGGCACACACCACGTCAGACACCTCCACTGCAGTTGTCAGTGGCTCTTCAGCACCCACCACCCCTTCCCTGCTTCCTCCTGGTGAGCCCTGATCCTGTCCCTGCGGTGCCTGGCCTACCCCCCGGTTGCCCCTCCTAGTGGATTGTCCCTGGTTTTGTGCAGGCATGTGTAGGGTGGCATCTGCCACTGTCACCCACTTGTGACTTTGTTGATGGACTGGCCATTGGCCTTTGTTTATGTTCTACCGGACTTCTACTTTTAATGCCACATATGCTGAATAAAGCAACTTTCTGTTCTCTAGTGCTTTTGCTTCTGATGTACATGATGTTGATGATGCTAACCATGCCCTTGCTGCAGTGATGGTGATATTTGGTCTCATGATAATGAAGTGTTACTGTGCAGGAACCCATGTGGTCCAGGGGGAATGTGTCCTATCCTGTGGTGTATCCATGTCATCCATAGCAGCATCTGAGGGTGTCATGTGTTCAGTATTTGGCAATGGGATTTCCTACTTAAATTGGCAATTTCACATCTGTGGCTTCCACCCCTGCACATCTGTTGTGCCTGCCATTGTTCTATTCGTCTACTTCCCTGACCGTGTGGCCATCTCCAGTGAACATGCAGGTTTGGGCATCAATGGGGAAGGACTCATCTGTGTTGTCAGTGCAACATTGCTATACAAATGTGTTGGATCTGTGCTGATGATTCCGTTGGCACTTCCATGACCAGGCTGATGGGACGGGAGCCCTCATTTGGTGCTAATTGTTGATTGTGTGTCCCATTGCTGCCATGGTATGGTATCTGTTCGCCTCACATCTGCAGTCTCCACAGGGTATCTGCATGTGTGTGCCCATTGGTGCAAATATGTGGGTCTGCATTCGGATGGTCACTTCTGTCATTGTGTCATTGATGATTGTTGACGGTGTCAGCCCCCATGGGTGTTGTTTGTCTGCACATGGCCAAAGTTATGTCTTATTTGCACTGCAGGATTTGGCTCCCCAATTTATGTTGCAATGGGACACATACACTACTTTGCCACTGATGTGTTTGTTGTTCTGTGAACAGGAATCATCCATGCAGTTTGGCAGTTGCACCTCTTACTTTGTCAACACTTACCTTTTGGTCACTGTGATGATGGGGGTTTGAACCCCATTGCCACAATGTTCAAAATGTGCTGCAGCTATGGACCCCACACTTACCTTTTGGTCACTGTGATGATGGGTGTTTGGACCCCATTGCCACAATGTTCAAAATGTGCTGCGGCTATGGACCCCACACTTACCTTTTGGTCACTGTGATGATGGGTGTTTGGACCCCATTGCCACAATGTTCAAAATGTGCTGCAACTATGGACCCCACACTTACCTTTTGGTCACTGTGATGATGTGGGTTTGGACCCCATTGCCACAATGTTCAAAATGTGCTGCAGCTATGGACCCCACACTTACCTTTTGGTCACTGTGATGATGGGGGTTTGGACCCCATTGCCACAATGTTCAAAATGTGCTGCAGATATGGACCCCACACTTGCCTTTTGGTCACTGTGATGATGGGGGTTTGGACCCCGTTGCCACAATGGTCATGGCCTGCTTGCGTTGTGTGTGCCACACACATATTTGTGTGGCACATGTGCTAGGGGGTCACATTGTATGTTCGAAGTCATGTTCGGTGTTGTAGGCATTTGACACAGTCTACACACGCTTGTCATGGTGTTGGGGGATGTCTTCTTCTTGCATTCCCTAGGTTGTGGTGTGCTGGTTGTGTCATGCATTGTCCATCCTATGGGTGAGGGTGGTAGTAGTGGTAGGCATTCTGCCCCCCTGGGTGAGGGTGGTAGTAGTGGTAGGCATCCTGCCCCCTGGCTAAGGGTGGTAGTAGTGGTAGGCATCCTGCCCCCCTGGGTGAGGGTGTTAGTAGTGGTAGGCATCCTGCCCCCCTGGGTGAGGGTGGTACTAGTGGTAAGCATCCTGCCCCCTGGGTGAGGGTGGTAGTAGTGGTAGGCATCCTGCCCCCTGGGTGAGGGTGGTACTAGTGGTAGGCATCCTGCCCCCCTGGGTGAGGGTGGTAGTAGTGGTAGGCATCCTGCCCCCCTGGGTGAGGGTGGTAGTAGTGGTAGGCATCCAGCCCCCTGGGTAAGGGTGGTAGTGGTGGTAGGCATCCTGCCCCCCTGGCTAAGGGTG
Organism: Calotriton arnoldi; assembly: GCA_963921515.1. Taxonomy (NCBI): domain Eukaryota; kingdom Metazoa; phylum Chordata; class Amphibia; order Caudata; family Salamandridae; genus Calotriton; species Calotriton arnoldi. Next base: position 684,389 of record CAWUFW010007927.1, read on the forward strand.
GTAGTAGTGGTAGGCATCCTGCCCCCCTGGGTGAGGGTGGTAGTAGTGGTAGGCATTCTGCCCCCCTGGGTGAGGGTGGTAGTAGTGGTAGGCATCCTGCCCCCCTGGCTAAGGGTGGTAGTAGTGGTAGGCATCCTGCCCCCCTGGGTGAGGGTGTTAGTAGTGGTAGGCATCCTGCCCCCCTGGGTGAGGGTGGTACTAGTGGTAGGCATCCTGCCCCCCTGGGTGAGGGTGGTAGTAGTGGTAGGCATCCTGCCCCCCTGGGTGAGGGTGGTAGTAGTGGTAGGCATCCAGCCCCCTGGGTAAGGGTGGTAGTGGTGGTAGGCATCCTGCCCCCCTGGGTGAGGGTGTTAGTAGTGGTAGGCATCCTGCCCCCCCTGGGTGAGGGTGGTACTAGTGGTAGGCATCCTGCCCCCCCCTGGGTGAGGGTGGTAGTAGTGGTAGGCATCCTGCCCCTCCTGGGTAAGGGTGGTAGTGGTGGTAGGCATCCTGCCCCCCCTGGCTAAGGGTGGTAGTAGTGGTAGGCATCCTGCCCCTCCTGGGTAAGGGTGGTAGTGGTGGTAGGCATCCTGCCCCCCCTGGCTAAGGGTGGTAGTGGTGGTAGGCATCCTGCCCCCCCTGGCTAAGGGTGGTAGTAGTGGTAGGCATCCTGCCCCCCCCTGGGTGAGGGTGGTAGTAGTGGTAGGCATTCTGCCCCCCCTGGGTGAGGGTGGTAGTAGTGGTAGGCATCCTGCCCCCTGGCTAAGGGTGGTAGTAGTGGTAGGCATCCTGCCCCCTGGGTGAGGGTGGTAGTAGTGGTAGGCATCCTGCCCCCCTGGGTGAGGGTGGTAGTAGTGGTAGGCATCCTGCCCCCCTGGGTGAGGGTGGTACTAGTGGTAGGCATCCTGCCCCCCTGGGTGAGGGTGGTAGTAGTGGTAGGCATCCTGCCCCCCTGGGTGAGGGTGGTAGTAGTGGTAGGCATCCAGCCCCCCTGGGTAAGGGTGGTAGTGGTGGTAGGCATCCTGCCCCCCTGGCTAAGGGTGGTAGTAGTGGTAGGCATCCTGCCCCCTGGGTGAGGGTGGTAGTAGTGGTAGGCATCCAGCCCCCTGGGTGAGGGTGGTAGTAGTGGTAGGCATCCTGCCCCCCTGGGTGAGGGTGGTAGTAGTGGTAGGCATTCTGCCCCCTGGGTGAGGGTGGTAGTAGTGGTAGGCATCCTGCCCCCTGGGTGAGGGTGGTACTAGTGGTAGGCATTCTGCCCCCCTGGGTGAGGGTGGTAGTAGTGGTAGGCATCCTGCCCCCTGGCTAAGGGTGGTAGTAGTGGTAGGCATCCTGCCCCCCCTGGCTAAGGGTGGTAGTAGTGGTAGGCATCCTGCCCCCCCTGGGTGAGGGTGGTAGTAGTGGTAGGCATCCAGCCCCCCCTGGGTAAGGGTGGTAGTGGTGGTAGGCATCCTGCCCCCCCTGGGTGAGGGTGGTAGTAGTGGTAGGCATCCTGCCCCCCCTGGCTAAGGGTGGTAGTAGTGGTAGGCATCCTGCCCCCCCTGGGTGAGGGTGGTAGTAGTGGTAGGCATCCTGCCCCCCCTGGCTAAGGGTGGTAGTAGTGGTAGGCATCCTGCCCCCCCTGGCTAAGAGTGGTAGTAGTGGTAGGCATCCTGCCCCCCCTGGGTAGGGGTGGTGGTGCGCATTCAGGCCCCTGTGTGCATATGTGGCATTGGTGATGGGCATCCCGCCCCTGTGGTGCTGCTGTTGCTGGTGTGAGTATATTCTGCATCCCTGTGTGTGTGTGTGATGTGTCGTGTACGTGTTGTATGTGTTTTGTGGTTGGTGTCTGGCTTACCTTCTGCGCCGTACGCGTCCGTGCCTGTTCCGGTAGTATATGTAGAATATTGGTATGATCGGGACGAAGGGATTCATGGTTGGTTCGTGTCGTTCGCCCTTCTCGTTGCTTGCGTTGTCCTCGCCGCTCGCCTCGTCCTCGCCGCTCGACTCGTCCTCGCCGCTTCGCGTCGTCCTCGTCGCTGGCGTGTTCGTCTCGGAGCCGTGGATCGTGTTGTGGCGCGAATCGGAGCTTATGTGCGCTCTCCCGGATGCTTTGACGTGCCGTGCGTGAGCGACGGGTTCGGCGCGTACGGAAAGCGCATCGTACTTGTCCGGCCGGACGGGGCTGCATTTTTCCTTCCGTGCGACTCGATTCGGCGTTTCCGGATTCGCCTCGGTCGGAGAACAGGACCTGGTTTGGGGTGAGTACGGCTCGGCCGGATTCTTTGCTGTTGTGCGCATCGTACTTACTCGCTCGGTGTGTTAGTACGGATCGGTCGGGAAACAGGCTTTCGCATGGCTTTTTTCCCGACCGAATGCTATTGGGTGCGACTCCGACCGAGATCGGAATCGGCCCCTAAGTCCTTCATTAAAGATGATAGCCATAGTAGTATAAGTTCTTCCAAAAACTGATATTTGTCCAGCTTTGAATTTTATAATCTCTGTTTCTAATTTACTTCCAAATGCTCTGCATCATTGTAACATTAATATAAGATACTTTCCACATCTTCGTATGTGTACAATTGATGTAACATTTGACCAACAATTTGGGCAGGTATTTATTTGGTTAGCTTTTTTGATCAATCTGTCAAAAGACACAGTTTTGCAATCCGGTAGTGTTAAATAAAGAAATTGCTTCAAATCTATTTGTGTACTTGACGTGAAAGAGCAATCTTCACACTCATGGTTCCATGATTAACTCACTCCAAATAAGTCATCAATACTTATTTCTTCTTCTTCTAAAACTCTAAGGATGACCATTATAAACTCTTGTGCATCTTGTTGAGTGTTCTTGGTAAATTGTACTGATCCACTACATATATCTACTAGATCTCGAATGCCTGAAGCACAATGTATTACAGCCCTATCAATATGTAAACGTTGCAGCAAATAACACAGTGCAGAACATAATCTCTCCTGTGGTTTCTGTTCAATTCCATTTACAAGATGTGGTAATTGAAAGAGTACATTGAGAACAACATTTGCATTGCAGTTTACACCAGAAGGGTTTGACAACTGGTAACCAGTAGAATATCTCCCTCATTTCGCACTTTTTTCTTCTTAACAGATGCCTTGTTCTCCTTCTTTTCCTTCTTTTGAGCAACATCCGTACAATCTTTTGTAAGCTTTTGCTTTGGACATATTATCAGTTTTTCATAAATGGGATACTTTCCTAAATGAGGAGCATATACACTTCTTAACCGATTATACTCTTTGACAAAACTTGCATCAGCACTTACTTTGCTGTCATCAAATTCAACCAAAAACAATCCGAACAATGTTCTAACTCGAGATAACACTACATATGACATACCTTCTTTAAATACAGTACTATCAATTTTAATAAAAGCTGCATCTACACTTAAACCTTGAGATTTATGGATAGTGACAGCGTATGCTAGAGAAACTGGAAACTGCTGCAGCTGAACATACAAGCTTTTTATAAGCAAAAAATGTACAGTACACCTACCAATCTGCTTTGCGCCATCAATCTGATAAAATTGTATTGCTAAGTATTCAACCTCATTCCTATTTGGAAAGTTAATGAAATCAATCACTTTACACTTAGCACCATATACTAATCCTTCCTCAACATTTAAATTTCTATGCAAAATTACTCTACAGTTCTTGCAAACACTTAAACATTTCTATAATACCTCAGTTCTTTTCCAATGAATCTAGTTTGGCTTGTAGTCTTTCATTTACGGGTGCTGTCACACCCTGGTGTTCCATTTTGTCTATTGCTGTAAGTTGCAAAATGTCTTCTTTCTCCAATTTTAGTGTATCGTTATTTAAACAGTAGCACTCTTGAAGTGTAGGCATTAGGCAGACAATCGATTTTTCTTCTTGAATGAAACTAAACATTGGCTCTGCTGTTGTCTTGGTTGTAGGAAACAGTTTCTTAACAAGTCGATTTTCTTATTGACATTTTCCCTCTTTGATGAGAACTCTTACTCTAATATCCTCAAGAATATTTCTGTATTCAACGACATATTCCTAGGTAGTTCTTTGTATTGGAGTTTAAACAAATGTTTACATTTCCAATATTTCCCAAGGAATTCTGAGTTTCATCATGAAGAAGTGTCTTGAACACTGGCTGTCCTTTGACGGGGGTAAGTTGTAGTACGTCACCGAACACAATTAAGTGCTTTCCTCCAAACAGCACATCATATTCTGTTTTTAAAATCTGTTGCATTCTCAAGAGTACAAAGGCAAACACTAAGTTTGAGACCATGATCACCTCATCGATGATTAAAAGTTACAGTTTCTTCAGTGCTCTTGATGCTTAATGACAAGCTTCATTGGATAACTTTTGGTACTCCAGTTTGTTGTCATGTTTTACAGGTAGCATAAGTAGTCGATATAAAGTAATTTCTTTAATGTTGTGTGCAGCTAATTCAGTTGGTGCTGCTACTACACAAGACAAATTTGAGTCTGTGGTCCTCTGTAGGTAAGCGGTGACAACTTCAATTAAAAAGCTTTTCCTAGTGCCAGCTTGACAACTACCGTATAAAAGTATTGACTTAAATGATGAGCATTTACATTCATTCTTTTCGTGGAAGAATCCATGCTCTATTTTCTCTTTAACATCCATATATATTTATTTCTGCTCATCGTTCAGTTGTCCAACTAACTGCTCCAAATCACCACTTTGTTGTCTTGCTTGTTGCATTCCAGTCTCCAGATCATCCATGGCTATGGCAGCTTAATTTTCAATAATTGGTTGTCCAAAAGGATCATGACTTAGAGGTCCTGAACTTTGGCTACTTTGTGAACTGTCCTTAACTATCTCAGTAGCAATTGTTACCTCTTGTTCAATCTCATCATTTAACATTTTCATGCCTACTCAACCTAGCAGTAAAACTCATAACTCAGTATATACATATACGTTTAAATAGTACAATCTCTTTGCTGTTCTCTAATTTTTAACTCAGTATCACTTGCAATGTTATGTGAGCCAAAATCCGAAGTCTATACTTCAAGAATAGCGTACCACTCTCAGTACTAAAGAACCAATAATGGTAAACTTTCCCACTCTGCTCTCAGTGTTACTGTCATAGTTAGCAAATCAGAACCTGTGTTTCATATTTCATTTTTGTTATTCCACTTCTCAATGGTCAGTGTTGATTAACCTTTTTCTTAATCCCATGTTAAGAAGCCCAAACCGGTAGTGCTCCTGGACAGATTTGCCACTCAATCTTGATGCACAGCATGGCCCCCGTGTAACTTCGCAACAGATTCGCAAACCTATAACGGAGTCCGTTAAAGAATTTAACATTGTTCTGCTAATGGTTTGCATCCACATTTTACTTTGTAAGATAGTACTGAATTAGAAGATTAGTACACCATAATGAGCAATGTGTCTAAACCACTCTCTTTTTCACTTTCAAAGTACAGTCTCTTTGGAACCCTTCCTCCACACACTTTCACCTCAGTTTCCATAGCAACCCCCTTTGGAACACTCTCTAGTGCCAGCAGGTCAAAAGTTCACAACATGTTCTATAAGCAGCATACTAACTTCAAGTTCAACTGTAGCAGGTGTGGTTGACCTTTAGGAAATATAAGCATATCCAAAATAGCATAATTCTTTTTAATTTTACCACAGCCAATCACAGATCTACTTAGTTTTCCTTTGAAATCAGTACCTAATTTTAGCTACCTCCATATTTACACCATCCAATCAAATATGTCCTTTTTTTTAATCAGGTCCTGTCCTCCGTTATAACTGCCGTTTTGAAAACTCTCATATTCAGCTCCAGCCTTCTCCCGTGTGCTACTGCTCCTTGCCCTCAAAATGGTTAGAGTGTGGATTGTGGGTCATAGCTTTGCGTTTTAGGCCAGGGTTAAAGAACCATGAATTGCTGCCTTTGGTTAAAAACATTGCGAATTGGCAACATCCATACCTCATGATTGTGCACTGTGGTGGCAATGACCTGGGCACACTGAGTGGGGTTGGACTGGAAATCCTAATGAAGGATACCTTTGGTCCATTAATGGCACTTTTCCTTCACACTGCCTTGGTGTAAGCCAGAAAGGGAAGTGGTCAAACAAATTCTGTCCACAGATAGACAAAGCCAAGAAACATGTCAATAAAACAGTTTCTGCATTCCTCAGAGACCACAAAATGGGTTCCATCTACAACAACAATGTATGCTTTGACATGGAGGGTATATGTAAAAGTGACAGAGTTAATTTCACAGAAAAAGGCAACAGGATGTTCCTTAACAACTTGAAAGATTGCATCCTGTTTTATGTGTAGCTATCATCTACACACAATAAACACAAAGGTTCTTCTAAAAGCCACCAGTTTCTCAACCACTGCTTAATTTTCTTTTTAAATCCCTTTTTAAACATGTTTTTCGACTTCGTGAATACGCAGAGCAAATGCACACATTCAATGCACAAAAACACACAAAGGATTCACAACTGTGTGGCTGACTCTGTGCATGTGGGTGGGTGTGTGAGCGTCTGGGAGGGTCTGTGAGTGGGTGCATGAGTTCTGAGTGGGTCTGTAAGTGGGTGCATGAGTGTCTGAGTTGATATGTGAAAGGGTGCATGCATGTCTAAGTGGGTCTGTGAATGGGTATGTGAGTGTGTCAATGGGTCTGTGAGTGGGTACATGAGTGTCTGAGTGGGTCTATAAGTGAGTACATGTCTGTCTGAGTGGGTCTGTGAGTGGGTGGATGAGTGTATGAGAGGGTCTATAAGTGAGTGCATGTCTGTCTGAGTGGGTCTGTGAGTGGATGCATGAGTGTCTGAGTGGGTCTGTGAATGGGTGCATAAGTGTCTGAGTGGGTATGTGAGTGGGTGCGTGAGTGTCTGAGTGGGTATGTGAGTGAGTGCGTGAGTGTCTGAGTGGGTATGTGAGTGGGTGTGTGAGTGGGTCTGTGAGTGGGTGTAAGAATGTCTGAATGGGTCTGTTAGTGCATATAGCTGTGTCTGAACTGGGGTGGCAAAGTGAGCTAAAGAACGATGATGGAGTCAACCCAGATCTGTGACTTGCATTGAGTGTCTGAAAAGTTTCAGCGCTCCGTCCATCATCTCCTTGTGATGTGATTAATTAGTCATAATAAAAATGTCACTTATAGCAAACATCCAGATTGCCCTGGGCATAATTACAACTCCAGTAATGCGAATGATAAAAACCTTATAAACAAACTAGGTCACGAACTTCTGCCGCCTAAACCAGACATTCAGTAGAAACCTGCTTATAGCAAAGACCATAGGATTAGATGTATCATTCTTTAAAATCCTAAAAGCGACCCAATAATGTCTGATTGCCAGATTACGGCAAATTGGTCGAATCCACTTTCTTCGAGGAAGATGATATTCAGCGCAAGTGAACAAAATATATTCATCAGTCTCCGATGCATGACCACATGCTGGGCTTCCCTCAGCGACTCACAATAATTGCTTAACTCCGGCATGGTCCACAGTCGCAGCAAGTACATCAAGGGTTTTAATGAGGCCACATCCCCAATCCTCTTCATCCCAAGATCGAAAAACAAAGGGGTCAGCAGGGTGCTAACCGGGACAGAGACAAAGGATCTAACGTATATATTCTCACACACCACCAACTTGTGCGTGCCAACGTGACCGCCATATCTCTGCTCCGTATAGTGCCGCAATCTGAGCTTTTGCCCGATAGACCTCCAGAGCGGGGTTTATTGATCAAGTCTGGGTCTCTCTATGGAATTAGATTATAGATTTAGATCTGTGACATAGGGTAAAATAACTTTTGTCAAGTTGTGGATCCCAGCCAAGCATGTCAGTCAGCCTAGCTCCAAGGTAATCAAAGGTAGTCACCCTCTCTAGCGGTTTCTCAGCTATTCTCACTGCCCTTTTTCTGCCCTTACTCTTGCTGAATGCCATAAACTTGGTTTTCTCTGCATTTAGTTCCAAGCCCTAGATGCACAAAAAGCCAGAAATGTATCTAATAGTATCTGAAGGCCCATTGGGGTCCTGTAAATAAGTAGGGAATCATCTGTGAACAGCAGGATTGGTGTTTTCTTACCATTCAGAACCAGAGAATCGTTTGCATAGTCCCTTAGATCAATGACTACTTCATTAACATACAGGGAAAATAATGTGGGTGCGAGTATGCATCCTTGGCGCACCCCGCGGTAGATAGGAATCTTGGTGTTTAGTTCTCCTTGTTTCCCCCACCTAACTTGCATATAGTTTCCCTCATGCAGCCTTGCTAGCAGGTTTACCAAATTTACAGGGGCTCCCATCCCTAATAGAACTTTCCAGGCAATTCTCGGGGCACAAGGTTGAAAGCAGCTCGCAGAGCGACAAAAGCTAAGTACAATTTATGTTTTTTTAGTAGTACGTATTTCCAGGTAAGTAATGAGAACCTAGAGACCTGGTTGCATCTGCTGGTTTTAGGATGAAAACCAGCTTGATAAGGTAACAAGATTCCATCATTTTCCATCCATGCTAGTAGTTCATTCAGGACTTGCCTAGCAAAGAGTTTTTGCAGATTATCTAATAAACTAATCGGCCTATAATTTAAAGGACCTGAAGCATCTCCTTTCTTGTAAATAGCAATTATCTCTGCCCCTCTCCAAGTCTCCGGGATTTCTCCCCCATCAGCTATAACATTGGACAGGAGGTTGATGTATGGTGCCCATACCAGAGGCTCAGACTAATACAAGACGCCGGGTATCCTGTCAGGCCCGGGGACTTTGCTGTTATTAATCTGTCTATAGCCTTAAGAGTGTCATCAAACCTAAAAAGTGGGTCAATGTTATTGTCACCGGGTGCCGTACCAAGAGATGGACATTGGGTTTGATCCCCGGTAGCATCCTCGGGAAGAATAACTTCTCACTTGTCATAAAGCATGGTAAAATGGGCAACCCACTTCTCAGGCTGGATATGATAACATGGAGTAATAGCACCTTCCAGGCTCCCATAGGCTATTATGTGCCAAAATGAGCGATTTCCATTACACCAGGCAGCAGCCAGCAAATCTTGCCAATTCTTATCGGCCCAATTACGCTTGGCACTTGCAAGGGCAGATTTATATCTATTTTGCGCTGGTGCCACATCTAGACGTTCTTCCTCTCGGATAGCCATCTTCAACTCATGATTTGCCTGTTTGCACTCATCGTTGAACCATGCATATTTCCTCCTTTCGATGAGTTTCTTCCCAAATAATTTTGTTAAAAATACAGCTTTCAGTGCATCGAAAAATTCCCCGTAGGCTACTAGAATTAGATCAGGTGGGAAAATGTCTTTATCAATGCTGGTAAAATATTTTAAGAATAAGTCATATATCTTTGCTTGCAGTTTACTTTCCTCCTGGATCTTGGGCCAAGATACTCTTCTAAGATTGTTGGTTAGTAGAGGTTCTTGAGCTGTTGATTGACTTCCAGAGGGACCCCTTTTAACAGGAGTACCTCCCATAGTTAAAATCAGGGGGTTATGGTCGCTATGTGGCCAAAAAGGACTTATCATATCACCCACCAGCTGCCAAATTCTAACGTTCACCAGGATGTAATCAATAACACTAAGATTAAGACCTCTCTTGAAGGTGGTCTGCCTGTCAGGGTCTGATCGAGTTCTGCCATTGCAAGCCCTTAGGCTCCTCCAACAACCAATGAAGTAAGCTGGAAGGTTGCATTAGTAGAATGATGGCAGCGTGCTTTATATGTTAGGCTGGGAATTCCCCAGAACTTGTCTTCATCCTTGGTCAGAATACTGATTAAAGGAGTTGGTTCAAACGTAGCACTGAAATCCCCTGCTACCAAAATGTTTGTCTGGTGCTGGTGGGTACCGACCAGATCATCTAACATAGTCAAAATTGGTGAGTCGGAACCTGAGGAAATAGACCTAGCATAAACATTGAAAATAGTCAAAGGTAACCCCAAGGGAAAAGTGATCTGGATCCCCATTAGGTCATGAGATTTAATTAGCAACTGTTTGTGGGCACAAGCAATCGAATTCTTTACAAAAATGGCTAGGGCTCCACTGGCTCTCCCTGATTTCTTTGGGGCTAGTGCTTCGACGCTATATGTAGTGTAGCCATTAATAAATACCCTGTCAGTAGCCCATGTCTCTTGGAAAATGCAAACATAATTTCTTCCAATAAAAGTAAACCACCCGGGGTCAGAGATTTTTGAATGAATCCCTGCCAAATTCCAGGAAATAATAGACAAGATAGAATTAACTTCAGAGTCTAACCTAACAATACAAGAAGAAACCCCATCTTCAAACATGTGATTTTTATCGTTGTTAAGATTGACTTTGTTAGACCCTCACTTGTGATTATTTGTATTAGATGAAAAGGTAGCTGAGACATCATTGGACTTTTTAGACGAAGAAGACATCATAGATTGGCATGCATTATTTGAGGATTGCCCTGTGAGAGAGAGATACTCAAAAACAGGAGTAACCTCTTGGACAATAGGATTCTCAACAAATGGGAGTGTTTACAGCCACTCTTGTGGCAGTAGAACTGGGCATTTCAGGGAGCTTACATGGTTTAGACGCGGCATCTAAGGAGTTGGTGCAAGATCGAAAGGTTGAGACACTATCAAGCACAGTCTTAGTCTGTCTGTCAGGATCCTCTGATATTAGACATAATAATTGGGGTGCAGGATTGGTGAGTGCCCCAAGTCAATCGACATCTGTCAGTGGTGTTCGCATACTCACTCTATATTGGGCCCCAAAGAGTAAATCAGTACCAGGCCTACAGTATTTAAACTGAATGCTAGAATTACTAGGTGGACTACACCTAGCATCAAGGGCAACCAAATTATCCCATATCCTCCCATCTTTCAACGTCAGCTCGATCATATCGTACAATGGATTCGATGTTGGACTCCTCTGGGGCTAAGAATATCATCGCGAATCACCGAACGGCAACCCCTAACGTGCCTCATCCAGTGTGTTACCTTGTTGATAAGAGAGTCTTCAGTCTTCAGACTCATATCTACCATGAGAAGGAGGTTTCGGGACCTTAATCATTGCAATTCTGTTCTTAAAAGAATTGTGCCTCCAATCAGAATGTACAGCGGGATTTTGTCTCCACCCTTCTGTATCCCCATTACGACTAGTTTTAGCATACTCAAGTCAACTCTTAGATTGCCTATTGAGGTTACTACTTACTATGTTATATGGAGTTAGTTTAGGTACAAGGCTGAGTCCAGGCTGAGAGCAAGTCGCATTCTCTGAAGTACTTTGGCCTGCACTCGTCACAACACGTAAATGGACAGTAGGCGGATGGGGTATAGGTTGCTGGGCCTTGGCCTGCTGGACAATGACTGAGCAATAACCTGAAGGGTAGGCACATTTGTATCTTTAATCAACTGGAGTTGCTTTATTGTAATTAACAGCTGGTAAATAATGGTTTTAAGCTCTCCCACCTCAGATTTTATCTCCATAATCAAAGAAGTACAATCAACATTAGAAGAGATAAAAGGAACTACTGCAGCAACGGAAGAACAGTTAGCACAAGTAGAAGACGATAATGATTCATCAGTTAACTCAATGGTAAAAACGGGTTACTGCAAGGGAGGGCGTCTCAAAGAGAGGGCATAGGTAATGAGGAAGTAGCAGCTAGGTTGGAAGATTTATTTAAAACCCCATTGGGTGGTACTATCTCATTCCGAGTTTTAGAATTCACAAACATGTTGGGAATTCATACCTTTTGAGGGTTTGAAATGACCGACATAGGGGGTTCCCTCATTGGTGAGACAGCAGGAGGCTGCGCTGGGTCAGGATTTAACAATTCTTTGTAATCAACCAAAAGGTCGTCTATACGATTAATGACACAATTACTTCCTGACGTTCTTAATTTTTTTTTTGTTTTCTTTGTTTTTCTTGAACCACTCACACCCTCCCCTGCCTTCCTTTTGCCCATAATCGGCAAAATAGAGGAAAAAGAGGGTTAAAAAAGGTTCTCAGAGATTGACCTAAGCCCCATATCAAGCCTAAGGGGGAGCAAGGGTGTACTGGTCGGTAGTCCCGTCAGTTGGGTTAAGAATCTTTTTTCCACAGTTACCAATTTGGCCATGTCCTTGTGACCCCAGAGATCCGCACCATATATGGCCTCTCCTCGGGCCTGATGTTTGTAAATTTGGATCAATGGAGAAATTGGGCAAAAGTAAGATCCATGTTGTGCTCTAGCCAAACCCTAGTGTGTTGCTCTAATTTAATCCTGCACTTTTCGATGTGGCACCGCCAATCTAATTGTTCTGTAAGTGTCATCCCTAGGTATTCAAAGGTATGTACACATTCCAGGGGGGACCCTATAAGCTTGGGATTGGATCTTGTAGACTGACAAGGGTTTAGGACCATGTACTTAGTTTTTAGCACATTAATTTCCATGCCCCTCTGTCAGCAAAAATTCTCGAAGCGGTGTAAGATTTTTTGAAGCCCATAGGCGACTTCGATAGCAGGAGTGTATCATAGGCAAACATTAAGGCAGGAGGCTTAATGCTTGCCAAACTTGGGGCTTAATTCCTATTGTGTACAGCAACTTGAGCAAATCAATCAATCAATCAAGTTACTTTATTTCGGTCACAAATGTGGTCATAAAAGCACACATAAAAAACACAGCAATCCATCACTTTAAAATTATAAAAGAGAAATTAAAAATAAAATTATGGTAAAAACCAGCAGCAAGCAATTCCCCACAATTACAAGAGTTGTATACATGACAAAAACAATAAATGACACACTAGCTGTTATCTTGCATAGCAGTCTGGGACATATAAAGTGCAGAGAATAGTGCCTTGGTCGCAGAACTATTTCAATAAAGTGTGTATAGTTTCCATCATAAAGTAAGACCTTCCAGTTAAAACATTAGTGATCTTCTAATAATTGCACATTTTAGGAAAGAACAAATGATAACACAATTAGATGGAGAATCTAGTTGTCGCAGATACACCAGGGCTAATATGGAGGTTCTACCCCCACTTTTGTATAATCAGAATATGGTAAGGTCAATAAACAATTAGCAAAAGAGGTTAAAATGCAACAGGCCTTTTGGGGAGGATTCATCACAGGGACAAATCAAAACGTTTGAGGGCTCAAATTAGCCAAGGGGAAAACCAAGGTGCCACCTCACAAATCCTAGCCTAAACTTAGTGAGCAGTAACCTACTGCAAAAGCCATCAATCCACTATAGGTATGGTTCCAGGGATGGAGCGGCATGAATGTCCGCATACTCTTTGATGGATTGTTTATTAAATTTGTGGTCCTCCTTCAGGGCTCTTGACCTTTCCTTAAATGTGGATTTGACCAAAGCCACATCCGTCTTTCATATGGTGGAGGGGTTGGTGAAGAGGGACGGCCTACCCAGCTTCGTAAATCAGATTTGATACAGTCAAACCAGGGACATTTTCATACCTCTCTTGCACACGAGGCACTCATTAATTTTCTCTCTTTCCAACAAAGCATGTGGATTTGCCCAGATAGAACACCACACAAGCAAAGGAGCTGACTAAATGGTATCCTCGGCATACTCCAATCCAAGCTCCTGGTGTATATTATAGGTAGAGCATGCAGGAGGTACCCCCAAAAGTTGCCTAAGCACCCTATTTTGCTCCAGTTGGAGGGGTCTTGTGTTAGAATATCCCCAAATTCCTAAGCCATAGGTAAGGACTGGGAGACACTTCCTCTTATAAACGTCCAGGAGGGGGGCTACAGATCTTTTACCAATGCGTTAGGCCAAATTAAATATGTAGCCCACGAGCTTAAGAATTTCTGCCTCACATTATCAATAAATGGTCCCCAATTACTCCAACTACTCCCAAACTACTGCCAAATATGAAAAATCCTTGGTCAGGGCAACAGGTTTACCTTGTAAATAGATGCCCCGCATATTATAGTTTTTGGGCTTGCAAACCATAATAAAAGTCTTTGTTTGGTTAGTACCCCGTCCCAATGTCTCCATAAAAGATACAAATTCTAGGAATAAAACATTAAGACCATTATGGGTTCTAGATAATAAACCCACATAATCTGCATATAATAAAACTGGAACCTTTTTCCTCCCAATAGAGGGAGCGTTCGATACTGTATTTCAAAGGGCTAAGCCAAGGCATTGATATACAAAAGGAATAATACGGGAGTCAGGACGCAGCCTGTTGCACCCCGCTCCCTAGCTTAAAGCTATCTGTCCGTTTGCCTGGCAGGCCAAATCTCACTAACACTGACAAGTCATAATGAAGGGCTCTCAAAAATTGGACCAGATCGTCTTCCACCCCTAGGTGAGAAAAGATCTTCCGTAATTTTGACCTGACCACGCTGTTGAAGGTGCAAGAAAGATCCATGAAGGCCAGGCAGACAGTGCCCTGCCTTGCAACAGTATATTTACTGACCAACAGATGTAAATGTTGGCATTGCTCCCTCGTGCCAAGCCCCTCAAGGAACCCATACTGCACCTCCGACAGCGTGTCCGTTGCCTTGACCTATGTAAGGAGGCGCTCTAGAACAGCTCTCCCCGCCAACTTCAATATTGAACCCAGCAGGGATATTGGCCGATAGCACCCAGGGGAATGCGGGTTTCCCTTCTTAAAAATCGGCACTATTACGGCAGTGTGCCATGTCTGCAGGAGACCCACTTTACAGGCAGCATTAAAGCAGTTACAAATGAGAGGGGCCCAAAGATCCGGAGATGATTTATATAGGTCCATAGGGACAACATCCAGACCGGGAGCTTTATTGAGTGAACTCTTGTTAATTGCCTCCAATATTTAATTATGCATAAATCCCAAGGCTAATGGGAAGACCACCTCCTTCTCTTCATAGTGGTGGGGGGCCCTCAGACTGTAAACCTCTTGAAAATGGTCTACCCAAACATCCGGCTGATGGTAGTGACAACAGAATTGGGCTTGGCTCTCACAGATCTGATCTTATTTGCCTCCATCCAGAAAGCCCTAATGTCCTTCAGTGTACATGACATTATCAATTTACCCCAGGATTCATTTTGCAGTTCCTTGTTCCTGTTTCTTAATACAGCCTTATACTCTGCTCAACATCTTTATATTTTACATAGGTCCCTGGGCAACACCTTCAGGGCCTCATGAAGCGAAGTCGATGCCTACCTACAGTACTGATCAAACCACTTGACCTTTAGGGACCCTGGTCTGCTAGGCTTCAGTAGCATTCTACTGACCACTAAGTTCAAACGAACAAATGAGCTGGCCCTCTCACTATATGCAGCAGAGGCAGTAAGGCAATTGGTCATCAGGGGTGAGTGGTTCTAACACAGTTTGGTCCGAAGGGTATTCATATCCACAAATATTCCATGCCAAACGCAGGCCCTGGGATTTAACTGTTAATGATTTTGATGCCACACTTTTAACTCCCCCCACCCTCCCTGGTAATCAAAGGTCTATAATTAAGAGATTATGGTCACTATAGATGCTGGAGACAATAGATGCCCCTGCTACCCTTGCCAGCAATTCCTGAGTAACAAAAATATAATCAATGACAGAAGAGTACTCACCCCTCTCAAAGGTGGGTTTGTCAGAATAATTAAGGTCACAGGCTTCGTTCACATTGACCAAATCAAATGACTTAATCATTTGGAGAAGAGCTAGGCCTCTTCGGTCCCTGTGAAGGGGTTTATGCCCTAAACCAGTATCAACCCCCATGTTATGATCATTTTCCATCTGAGTAGACCCCAATTTAGCATTAAATTCCCCACCTAAAATAATGTGCAAATAAGCAACTTAAGTTATCGCACCCTGGGAAGCCATCATAAAAATTAACAAAAACAACACATATCATTAGGCCATATAATAAGGAGTGCTTGGAATAAAGTAAAAAGAAGAACATATGATGGATGGAATGCTGAACAATGCAAACGTTCACCCCAGTCACAGATCTGGGTTCATCCATCGTTTTTTTGCTCACCACGCCACTCCAGTTTTGACCCAGCCATTTGCAAATCAGTGTTGACCCTGCTCCTCATGGGTGCAGTCCACTCCCAACTGCCAAGCCAGGTCCTCCCTGGACCGGAAACAAGCATCCTGGCATCGGTTTCGGGGTATCACCCCTCATCAGCCAGGCTAGCTTGAATCCAGTGGCACAGTGAGAACGGGAACCACATCTGGGCATACCCTTCCCACTTAGGGTGAAAAAAGCAAAAAGAACAGATGATGGATAATACTGAACAATGCAAACATTCATCCCCAGTCACAGATCTGGATTTAATCCATTGTTCTTTTGCTCCCTTCGCTACCCCAGTTTGGACCCAGCCATTTGCAAATCTGTCTTGACCCTACTCCTCATGGGAACAGTCCAGCCTGAACTGCCAAGCCAGGACTTCCCTCGACCGGAAACAAGCATCCTGGGACCAGTTTCGAGGTATCACCCCTCATCAACCAGGCTAGCTTGAATCCAGTGGCACAGTGAGCATGGGAACCATGTCTGGACATACTCTTCCCACTTAGGGTGACAAAAGCAACAAGCATTGGATTAGCCAATAGGTCTCGCCTTTGGGGCGTTATAAGTGTTTAGATAGAGCTATTGGCTTTATTAACGTTTTTAATATGTGTTATAGAGCATTGTGAATGTTGTGGAGCATGTTGAAAATTTATAAGTTATAGTAAAAATAGTGTTATAACCATTTCTGGCACCTTATATATAACCTAAAAAATATTATATACAACAGAAGTATCCTACTAAAAACCAGAATTAACACCAAAATTGTGTTGTAGTTTATCTGTTTATGCAATGCTGTCAATTTTTCCTTGCTTGTTTAAAAAAAAAATTGTTATAGTTTTTATTGTTAGGTGTGGGATATAAACAACGGGAGGGTGGATGTTGTAAAATAGTACTTTAATTAGATAGGAGTAAGAGATGTCAAATTTTTATGTCAAACTGAAGAGGTGCGGTGTGATGCTGAGGTTGTTGTGAGCAGTGGTGGGGGTGATGCTCAGGTGCTTAGTGATGTTTTGGTGATGAGTTATGCCGATGTTGTGTAGCTGAATTGGTGCTTATGTGGTGCTAAGTGATGTTTTTTTTGTTCTGTGTTGAAGTGTTGCTGTATTGATGCTGAAGTGGTGCTGCGTTGGTTTTGAATTGCTGCTGGTGTGGGGCTGTGCAGGTGCTGAGCTGGGGCTGCACTGGTGGTGGTGCATTGATGTGGAGGTGGTGCTGTGCTAATGCTGAGATGGTGCTGTGCTGATAATGAGGTGTTGCTGCAGTGCAGCTGAGGTAGTGCTGCGTTGATGCTAAGTTGGTGCTGCACTGGTGGTGGTGGTGCACTGATGAGGAGGTGGTACTGTGCTGATGCTAATATTGTTATGTGGTGATAAGGTGCTTAGGTGGTGCTGTGGTGGTGCTTTTGTGGTGCTGAGTGATGCAGAGGTGCTGCTTAGTGATGTTGTGGTGGTGCTGAGTGATGCTGTGGTGGTAGTGAATGATACTTAGGTGGTGCTGAGTGATGTTGAGGTGGTACTGAGTGATACTTTTGTGGTGCTGTGTTTGTGTTTAAGTGGTGCTGAGGTGATGCTGCACTGGTGTTGATGTGGTGCTGTGTTAATGCTGAAATGGTGCTGCATTGGGGATTATTTGCTGCTAAGGTGGTGCTGCGCTGGTTCTGAGTTGGTGCTGTGCTAATTCCGTGGTGGGGTGAGTTGGTGCTGCATTGCTGCTATGCTGATGCTGGGGTGGTGTTGTACTGGTGCTGAAGTGGTACTGTTTGATACTGAGGTGGTGGTGTGCTTGTGGAAGGTGGTGCTTGATGGTGCAGAGTGATACTGACATGGTGCTGAGTGATATTGAGGTGGTGTTGTGTGATGCTGAGGTGGTGCTGAGTGATGCTGAGGTGGTGTTAAGTGATGCTGAGGTGGTGTTGAGTGATGCTGAGGTGGTGTTGAGTGATGCTGAGGTGGTGTTGAGTGATGCTGGGGTGGTGCTGACTGATGCTGGGTGGTGCTGATTGATGCTGAGGTGGTGCTGAGTGATGTTTTGGTGATATTTAGGTGATGCTGCACTGGTGATGCGTTTGTGCTGAGTTGCGGTTGAGGTGGTGCTGTGTTGATGCTGTGGTGGGGCTGTGCTAGTGCTGCGTTGGTGCTGAGTTGGTGCTGCACTGATGTGGAGGTAGTGCTGTGCTGAGGTGGTGGTGTTGAGTGATGCTTAGGTAATGCTGTACTGGTGGTTAAGTGGTGCTGAGTGATGCTGTGGTAGCACTGATTGGTGCTGGTGCTGTTCCGATGCTAAGGTGGTGGTGCTGCACTGATGCTGAGGTAGTGCGGTGGTGCTGCAGTGGTGCAGAGGTGGTGTTGAGGTATTGTTCTGGTGCTGAGGTGGTCTGCGCTGGTGATGAGGTTTGAGGAGGTGCTGTACTTGGGCTGAGTGATGCTGAGGTGGTGTTGTACTTTTGTTGGTGTTGTTGGAGTGCAGTTGCGTGCAGTGGCTTTGCATAGATGATTGGCTTTAATGCAACTCTGCTTATAAAAAACTGTGTGCCTATGCAAAGATGTGCATTTCTTCTATGATATACTATAACAAGCTTAACAGAAAAGTGAATTTAATAAAAAAAGTCCTTCACATAATCACGCTCTTTTATGCGTCAGCACAGCACAGCTTGTGAAAAGGAGAGGCGCTATGAACGTCCGCCACTCACAGGTAACAAACAGTGAGATTAGCCCGGGCCACGATAGCCTCAGCTTTGGAATCTGCTGTTTGTACATCCCAGGGTGATGTGTAACGAGGGACAATCAGCGGAAAAAAAAGAAATCAACCTGCCTGTGGCGCTCCAGCATTTAAGTACAGACGTGCTGGTGGATTGTAGCGCCCAGCCTCCACACAGCGCTTAGAAACTAAGTAGGTCAAAGGTCTAGACTCCTTTTAAGTTATGTAGCTCTCCACAACTATCCAAACTGGCACCAGGGCTGAGCACACAAAGCCGCATGTTCAAGACACCCTACTATAATTTACCGTCCCCATCCCCACAAAAAAACTGTTCGCCGTTCTACAGCTATACACTTGAGAATTAACAGCAAAATAAATATGAACCTTTTTTCTGCCACCCTCGGTGCCTGGAGGTTATTGGCGGTCACCTAAGATATGTATGCCAGGGCCCACTCGGGCTTCTAAGCCGGACAGGACCAGCAGGGCCCGGCGACAGACACAGCAGGTCCGGCGGAGAGTTCATCGTTCAACAACTTCAGAGGCCCAACGATGCCACTTATCGGTAACAGCACAGCATCTTTATAGCACTTAGAATGGGCTGAAGTGCGGTAAAAGGCGCTATGAGAAAAGGTAAAGACGTCAGATCGTGCTGGTATCCGTAACCCATGAACACAGACCTACGGGAGGATGACGTTCAATGTATCACGGATTGAGGCAAAGTGTAATATGAAAGCGCCTAGAGAGACCATTGGAAGGGTGTTACTACTAGCCCCGCATTACACAGAGCGACAACCTGAGCCCCTCTGACCCTCTGCAGAGATGTAGGGGGCATGGAGACAAACTACGGCGTTTCATATATACGGACTACAAAGCCCGGGTTTTACATGGCACTGAACAACAGACGTTTATTGTTACCCAGCTCAATGGTACTTATTTTATCGGCCTCAGAAGAATGAAAAGCTGAGTGGACACGCACGAATTTGAACCTGTGACCATGATGTCAAACATAGGACTTAGGCAATAGTGGGGGCATTAGTCCAATGAGGCACCAGACCGAGACCTGGGGAAAAAAACAAAAAGAACTCTGAAGGCACTGTGGTGGCACAGGTTGGGTCTGTGTCTGGACAGCTGTGGTTTCACCACCCCCTGCCCATACAGGGAGTACCTGAGCCTCATGCGAAGCTTTCAGGTCCGGCCGATAGAGGGGCACTGGACAGGGCGGCCCCGGTAGTTTTGAGAAGGGGTCCTTCTTTTGAACCGTTCGGTCTTCAGTTCTTTTCCTGAATATATTTAATCCTGCCTGAGGCTTCGAGGAGTGCGTAGTGAGAGGCTGAGGCGCTGGCCTGCCCCATATTAGCGGAAGATGGCACTTGAAAGTGTGTGCGTGTGTGGGGTGGTGAAAACACACATGCATCGGTATGAAAAACGCACCCAGTGTTAGATAAGGTACATCATTACGGCCTGACCTGTGCTCAAGAACCAGCCTGTAAACGCCTGGCCCATGCATGTCACTGACTTTTACCCAGCCCACCTAAAGACCAGGGCCACAGTCCTATCACACGAGCCCGCCGCACGGACTTCACCGGGAGTGCCGGCACCCACACACCCTCGCTCAACGAAGGCCTCTTTTCCGTGTTCGCCTTCCGTGCCCGCACCAATCCTCCTCTGCATAGCTCTATCCAAAGCGTGCCCTGGCATCAGCGCCTAGAAGCATCTTACCAGGGGCTAAGGTGGGGAAGAGGGCACAGCACGCCTAAGAAAGGGTGCATAGAAACACCGATGAGGTAGACATGAGGGAAGAGAGTGGTTAGCCTCTTGGGGCTATCTGACCATCTCAAAGGAATGGAGCTGCTGCACCCCACCCGCCCCCCAAAAGTAATAAGGAAGAAACGAGTTTACCGTCCAAGACTGGGATATTTGCCCCCTTCGGACCAAACCCTACGGAAGGGGGGCTCGCTCTCCGCCACCTAGTTGCCCCCCTCGGGTGAGATATACAAGGTAACAGGGCTCGTTTTATCTAATTTATGTAAGATGCCAGGAGGTGGAGCTCCAAGGAGCTCAAACAAATTATCTGCATTTTGCTTTCGTGAATATAAAAAACTACAAAGGCACGAGAGCGTTTGCATATCAGGCTGCAGGAAAAAAGGTGGGGCCCGCGTGACATTCACTAGCGCCTCGTGACTTGTACGCGCACCTCGACCCGGTGGGTCACTGCAGGATGGGAACCTGGAAGATGTGTGCAGAGCTCCTCTCTTAGACAGAAGGTCGCCAGGCCCTCCAAGCGCTAGAAGAGGACCGACAGAAAGAAAGTGCCGTGCCAACTCAGCGGTAACCCTGGGCTGTAAAATCCGCTCCGCTCGCGGAGTTTGCGGATTTTTGGCAACTCCGCGTTCCGCGTAGAACGCGGAGTTACCAAAAACTCTGCGATCCGCAGCATAGCAGAGTTTTTCCCTTGTTCGCGCTTTCAATATGCGTTTTCGCGCACGCGGTAGCGACTTACCGGGATCCCTGCGTTTGCCGACGAGTTTTCCTATCCGTTCGAGTGCGCCACGAGATTTTGGAAGCCGGCCACGCGATCCCGCGAGAGTGTGCGATCGCGAACACGTCATTCGGACGCGCCATCGGACATCCGCGTTCGCAAACAGGAAATATGCATCGCGGGCGGGACAAGTGAAAAACAAGATGGCCGCGCCAATTGGCGACCGCATGGGCAAGTTCGCGAGATATTTCTCCCCGAGCCCGCAAACAGCATCCCGAACACGCAATACGCGTTCCCGAACAGGAAAAACGCATCGCGAACGGGCAGAACAAGCAACTCCGCGTGCTTGCGAAATTCTGCGTAGCTCGCAGAGTTTTTTTACCACTTTGCGGAACTCAGCGTAGCGCGACTACGTGAACTCCGCCCAGGGTTACTCAGCGGGTTAACACCCCGCCCACGTGTAAACAAACTGCACAACACCCAATAATACAACTTGGGGCTAGGCTGCAGGCTTCCGCCGGCCTTTAATCCGCTCAAGCACAACAACGAACTCGCCCTTATGAGTGCATAGCGCTAGAAGAGGACCGAAGGGATGAAGCCGCCGCGACAGCTCAGCGGGTTGAAACCCCGACCACGGGTTCATAAGCTGCATTAGACCGGTGGTTATAACGCGCGCTCCGGGCATCCGCTTTCTAAGGCGCACCACTTAGCAGTTGCACAATACCAGGGAGAGCCTGCATGACGTGAACGTGTTACACGAAGCGCTTCGAAGCACTTCCTGGCTTAAGTTACTTGGTGGTAATAGAGAGCGTCCCGCTTGCCCCACGCGAATATGACTCCTTTTCCCGCTTTCCCTCACCCCGCATGTAGTTACAACGCGGTCGTTACAACGATCGCGTTGTAACAACGCAATACCGTTACCCCGCAAGACGTTAGAACGACTTGCGGAGGGGGGCGCTGGATGTTGGAATAGTATAATTTACTATTTCAACTCCAGTCTGTGCGGACAGTAGGGAAGGTGTTGGATTTTAAATCCAACACCTTCTCCCCCCTCCGCAAGTTAACGACTTGCGGGGTAATGGTATTGCGTTGTTATGTTATGTTATGTTATTTCTATTTGTAGAGCGCAACTGTTACCCGAAGGTGTCCTGGCGCTGTCTGAAATCCTGAAGCGACCAATGGAAAATGAGAGTCTTTGCGGGTTTAAGCAGAGAAAAGCCATGTTTTTAGGGCCTTCCTAAAAGTAAGCAGATTCGACATGGCTCTGAGATGCAACGGAAGGCCATTCCAGGCATTCGCAGCGCCGCCAGTAAAGCTTCTGCCTCCCCAGCAGGCTTTACGTACCCCGGGTACCGATACCAATTTTGCCTCTGCTGAGCGTAATGCTCTTTTTGGTACATACCACTGAAATTGTCGTTTGTGAAATTCGGGGCCAACTCCTTGAAGGGCTTTATGGACCATACACATGGCCTTAAAACGAATCTGTTTCCTTATCGGTAGCCAGTGGAGTTTTCTAATCTCGGCCGAGATAGAGGTATATTTTGGTAAACCGGTGAGCAGTCTAGCTGCTGCATTCTGTAGGAGTTGCAGTTTATTCAGAAGTCCTTCTTGCAGGTTGAAATAAAGACCATTACAATAATCTAGTCTGGACATGACTAGAGCAGTAATAACTGTTTGCATGCTGTCTTTGGGCAATAACATGCGGGGTGACGGATGCGGGGTGACTGATGTTTACCGCCCCACGCGCGTAGACAGATCCTTATTGTACCGCTGGTCTTTGCATTAAACGTTTTAGTGTTTATTTTTTTTAAAGGGACCTTTTGAACTGACAGGAGCTCTAAGCATCAAAGAGGGAGGAGAAAAACAAAGTGTAAACAAGCGCGGCCGCGAAAGCCAAGATAACGATAAGGGAGGAATGCAGCTGGCACAATGCGCGCCACTGCTCGCTCCCGAGACCCCTAGGCCATGGGAGTGAAAGTTTAGAGGGAAGGCGGGACATGCACCCGTCTTTGGCCATTTGCGTGCTTTCATTATTGAAAGCCACACGCAAAGGCCAATGGAATGTGTGGGAGGAGGCCGACCCACACGGAGAAGTCTCTTGGAAGTCTGGAGTGATTCCAAGAGGCCCTCTTCTAGAGCAGCGGATGCGCGCTGCGCTAGGCTCGACCTAAAAAAGACAGATGTAGGACGGAATTCTGAACAATGAAAATGTTTGGCATTGTTCAGCATTCTGTCCATCAATTGTTCTTTTTGCATTTGTCACCCCGAGTGGGAGGGGTATGCTCAGGCGTGGGTCCCGTGCTCACCATGCCACTGGAATTTTAATTTATTAATTACAAGAGTAATAAGCAATTACAAAAATGCCTCTGATTTCCGCCGGTGGAAATGAAAACTTTGCCCAAGCCTACTTGCCTACAGAGAACTTTCTATTGGCAGCAGATGTATTGTATCCAGTATAAACAGAGAGTGGGCTTTGGGTCCGGCCCTTATTCATGATCCAATGACTTACTTTTTTTTCTCTGTTCTTTGCTCCCGAGTCTATGGGTTGCCTCCCTATTCCTGCGACTGTCACGTCCAAGGAGCATTTGGATCTCACTATTTATTAATTGAATGGCTTGTGACCTTCCACTGCTGATGCCATCCTTTGCAATGGAGTTCATATGGGACTATTTTTGCTCCATCAGGGACAATTTTTGCTCCCCTTTCTCCTTCTTCCTATTGTTCTCTCCTTTCTACACCCTCTACACTCTGTCTAAATTACCTCTTAACCCCCCCCCAGTGTCTACTTGTCTACTGTGTGCTCTGTCGACCAGTCACCCACCACTAATACCGCAGTGAGTGGAGGGGCATCTTTAAATGTTTTTTTAATCATTCCAAGATGGCCACCTTGCATGCGCAGTATTTCGAATCATCTGTAATAAAGACTACGTGTATGCACGTCTTTACTTTGTGAACAAAAAAGATATAAATACAACATGTTATAATGACAGCAAAATAAAAGAATAAGCATGCGAGGATGATTAGTGAACAGCAATTGCCTGTTGGAAAGAAAAATGGGTTGCACTTCCTAAACGAAAATGCCATAAATAATTTAAATGTTATCAAAGAACACTTGCTCTGGTTATCAGCTTTTTTAGTCAAAAAGTAAAGATGTGCATACACACAGGTTTTCTTATAGATGCACCGAAAATACTGGTCCATTGTCAACACTATCTACTATGCCATCTATGCTATCTACTATTCAATCTACTCTTCTTTGACAGTACATCTTAACTCTGCTGTTCAACAAAGGGGGCAGTCTCCCAGCTTGCATATTGTTGTAGCCCAAGAGGTTGCCTCGTTATGGTATTTTCTTTGAAGGTCAGTTAGGAGCAACATGCACAAAGTTGCCCAACTTCTACCAAATACTAACAAAAAGCAAGGCCTATTGATTTTACCATTGCTTTTTGAAAACATAAAACTTTGCAAGAAACAGCAAAGCTCAGTGTCTTTAGTGGAACTTTCACACAAGCTGCACTTCCCCTCCTGCTTGGCGGGGATCTCTAAATTTGGCCAGCGATGCTCCATGAGGTGAGCTTCCAACTCAGTTCCACGGTGTTAGTATCACTAATAGCTAAATTTAACATGTCAATCAGGAAACAATCAAGGTAGGCCTTAGAAACTTTGATAGCAAGTAAGACAGTCAATTGAACTTCATGAAATGATTGAGGAAGGGAAGTGCACTATTTTAGGGATGAGAGAGAGACCGGGTTGGTTCATGACATCTCCACCACACTTGCTATCCTCCTTCCTCCTTGCTTCAAAATACTATAGAAAAGAATGGGCAGTAGAGGTGGCAGCATGGCTCTCATTGATCATGAATCATGGATATGCTCTGCGTTTCGTGCTACTAATTCTTTCGAACACATGACAATGTGGATCTCTCCTTCTTCAAACAAATCGTTCATCCCATCTCTAATATAATGTAAAAGGGGACAGCACACTGCATTCATGAAGGAAATTATGGACCTGGTCTTATCAACACCAGCCCAGTTTCAAAGAGCCAAGTTCCAATCTCTGGGTCAGTACAGAGACCAACAAACAGGCCTCTGGAGTTGTCGAAAGCTTACGGTCTCTGGGATTCTAACAACTGATCACAGTCCCCACTCACTCAACAAGTCACATTCAAGACCTTGACTTCACACGTAGCATCAATATCTCTGACATGAAAGACAAGCACAAATCTTAGTTTGATATCTCTCAGATCCAATCAACTATGTCCAGATTCAATAATACTAAAACTAAACAAACTCCAAACATCAACCTTGAACTGGCATTAAAAGAAGGTCTAACAAGCATTACTCTTTGACGTTATCAACAACATTATCCTTCTATCTTTCTCAACAAATACAAACCCTGGCAGTCATTGAAAATTTCCATCGCATAATCACGAGAACACTGGACTAATTGACCTGCGCAGCTTCAATGAGAAATACATTTTACTTAGAGTTGGTCAGCGTGAAAAGAGTGGCTCGGAAATTGAAATGTAAATGGATAAAATCAGCGACTGACAGAGCTGTGAAACATATCTAAGGGAATACCACAGAGGAATACAAAAAGAGTAGTGCAAACAATAAATCGGACTGAGAGCTTTTTAAAATGTGACTGAGCCGGAGGTATGGAAGGAGATACCTGTAATCTTGAACCAGCCCTGATATGACCTCAAGTCCTTCTTCAAAACCAAGATACTTAAGATATGGGCTGACATTTCTTAGAGTGCAGTGGTTCCAGGAAGAGACAAGATGGAATGATCCTCATCACCCAAAAGTACTTCTCAACATTCTCCATTGTAAGTTGAGAGCATATGTCCAATTCTGCCTATAAAATGAAACCCGCAAGTATGAATGTAGAAACATTCTATGCTGCAACAGTAAATAGACACTTGACTTCCTCGAGTCCAGAGATAAATAGTATTATCAATGCCTCAATCCATCAAGGAAAGTACCTAATGTCCTAATTCAAGCAAATATCACTTGTTTACTAATTAAAGCAATGGCCATTCCACAGAAACCAGCAAGCTACAGACACATCTCTAAAACTTTCTTTCATCACCAGCATTTTAGAGGGGACGCCATGCTACAATTACAAGAGCTTGTAGAAGCAAATAACATTCACATTGACAGACAAACTAGGATCAATTGTTCGCATTAGAGAGTGCTTGATTACTTCCCTTAGAAATCCTGGTCTTCCTCCACCTATCAGGAGATTACCATACCACTGACATCAAAAACCTCCTAGAATGGCTGGAATCCTGTGCTGGGATCACTGCTGGCCTGATGCTTGCTGTCCTGTTGAAGTTGCATCTGTTGTCTTGCACCTGAAGTCTTCTCTGCTGGTATGCTGGTGCTGTCTGCTGGTGTTGGAGCCTGATCTCTCTCTCATCCACTGGCAACTTACAGGTGGCAGTCGTGGAAAGCAAATCAGTTGCTGTTGATGCACTTGCTAAGGTTTTTCATTAAAGCAGCAGACAAATTGGTTCCATGAAATGATTCAAGCAATAGGAATGGCCAGACCTTCTCGACAAGTAAGCGACGCGGAACACCACAGAGATTTCTGCAACACTGGTGCCAAGCCCTTGACTAGAGGAAACATACTTCTTTGGCCAGACAGCGGACCTACTCAGTTCATCTGCGCCCAGCTTAATTCTAGACTCAACGTGCAACTGCAGTGGCATTTCCAACAGCTCGAGAGTCCACATCTTTCGTAGTTTTCAGACTGCTCTACAGCCTGGCTGCTGTAGGTGGCAATGGAGACAGCTCCACTTCCATGACAGCTTCTGTGCACATCAGGAGAAAATCCTTCAAAGGGTGTTGTGAGCAGATTTGCTTGTCTCAATAACCCTTTTCGAAATGCATGACAAACAAACAAAGTTAATTAAATCTGATTTAGATTTAATTAAATCTCCTTTTGCGCATATGATCTGCCAATAACGTTTTGACAATTCCGTCTGCCATTCTGGAATTCTTTGAAAAGATGAAGATTTCCAGGAAAACCAAACAAGAGGAGATTTCATTAAAAGAGCAGATGTCTATGAGCGTCCCTTTCTCATCACTATAAGTGCAGACCCAGAAAGAAGGGCAATGTGTTCCAATGTTTATGTATTTATCTGAAGCACATTTGGTTCCAAACAACATACTGGCATACTGGGAATCAATACCATAGCTTAATGAAAACTACACTATAATAAACCGTCAGCACAACTGAAGACAGCTCCCACTTGATTACAAAAAACACAAATTTTGGCAAAAACAATAGGTCTGGCTTTCATGCTAGGAAAGCATGTATATAATGGCATGCACAACTGTTGGTGTACTGGTAAAGCCAATAGCTCCGCCTTTCATGAAATAAAACATGCAAAAAACGGCATGCACACATGTTGTTTTGGTGACAGTGATGCTGGTAATAGTGTTTGATAGTGAGGACAGTAGTGATAATTGTGTTGAATGGTGACGGAAGTAAAGGTGGTGGTGTCATTGGCTCGCACCTGAGTCCTGCACAAAAATATTTAATAAAGCTATTGCACTAATAAAATACATTAAGGATTGTTTTCTGTATAAAATAAATGTGAGCAATAAGAAATTGTATGTGTGATGAGTGTATTTTTCAGCTGTAAAATAGTTTCTACTGCATTGCAAAGCAAACACTTCATTGATTGCGGAAAGATAAACCAATCAGCCAAAAAAATGAGGCGAGAAATACTCCAATAGCCAAACCCCATTCTATGTGTATTTTAAAGAACTGGCAACAACAATATGCCTAATAGACAGCTGTGCTGCGAAGTCAGACCCAACAAACACATAGGGGTCGATTCCGATTCGGGCCGCAAATCTCTCCGACCGAGCCGGACCCGGAGAGATTTCCGACCGAATCGGACCCGTGCAGTCCGACCGAACGAGTACGATGCGTCCGTATGTTATCGGACACGAGTCGAGTCGGACTCCCATTGAACTCAATGGGAGCCGGTCGTACAACGCGTACGCGGGCTCCCATTGACTCAATGGGTGCGAGGCGGTCAAGGGCGCCTCTACAGCGAGTACGCCGCGAAGCGCTCGCGGCGTACACGCACAGGTAGGGGGACCCATGGGTCCCCCTGTGTGCGCCTCGCACGGGTACGCGTACAGGGGGTCCGACACGGACCCCCAAAGTACGGCTCCGACAGCGAGTTCGAGTCGGACGGCGCGAGTCGGTCGGAGCGGTCGAGGTGCGCATCGTACTTACCCGGCCGGAAAACGTCTCCATTGCGCGGTGCGAATCGGGTCCGAGCGAGTCGGTCGGAGCGGTACGATCCGGGTACGAGTCGGTCGGAGCGGTCGGGTCGCCCGGACGAGTCGGTCGGCGACTCGCATCGTACTCGCTCGGCCGGACTCGCAGTACGGTTCGGTCGGGAAACAGGCTTTCGCATGGCTTTTTTCCCGACCGAATGGTATTGGGTGCGCCTCCGATCGGAATCGGCCCCATAGTGGTTGAGGCAACCATATATGATCAACAGTAATTGCAGATCTGGATTTTCAAGAGGTAATGAGTGTTTTGTTTTGCCAGTGGAAATTTGTATTGACCACTTACATCTGCTGATCCAGTTGTGATAGATGTGCTTTTGCTTGCTGGATGAAAGATATCCTGTGGAAACAACAAAGGGGCCGATTCCGATCTCGGCCGGTAGGGCTCCGAATCGGATTCGGCTTAACCGGATCCGATTCGGAGCCCTATTGCCCGACCGATTCGTACGCGCGTCCGGGCGAGCGAGTACGATGCGAAATCGCCGACCGACTCGTCCGGGCGTCCCGACCGCTCCGACCGACTCGTTCCCGGGTCTAACCGCACCGTCCGACTCGCTCGGACTCCGACTCGCACCGCGCAATGGAGACGTTCCCCGGCCGGGTAAGTACGATGCGCGCCGCGAGCAGTCCGACCGAGCCGCGCACTCCGGCTCGAAAGAGCAGTCGGAGCCGTACTTTGGGGGTCCGTGTCGGACCCCCTGTACGCGTAGCCGCGCGAGTCGCACACAGGGGGGCCCATGGGTCCCCCTACCTGTGCGTGTACGGCGCGAGTTGCTTCGCCACGTACACGCTGTAGGGGGCGCCCTTGTTCGCCTCGCACCCATTGGAGTCAATGGGAGCCCGCGTACGCGTTGTACGACAGGCTCCCATTGACTTCAATGGGAGTCCGACCGACTCGAGTCCGATGGCATACGTGCGCATCGTACTCGTTCGGTCGGGCTGCACGGGTCCGATTCGGTCGGAAATCTCTCCGGGTCCGGCTCGGTCGGAGAGATTTCCGGCCCGAATCGGAATCGGCCCCAAAGTGAAGTCTTGGATTCAACAGCAATACTGCCTTAGGCTTTTTCACGAACTGCAGGCAAAGCCACCAAGTTAAAAAGATGCTACTTTGCACCTTTGAAAATAAAACATAGATAAGGACAAGTGTTAGCAATAAAGGAAATAGACAGTTATACAACCTAGATTCTCACATGATATTTAATACCATGTTTGTCAGAAAGTGTCCCATATCAGAAGCAATTTTGTAATCCCATTCATTATTGAGCCTACCCCTCTCCATGGACACCGATTCATCAAAATGTCTGGGGTAGCGGAAGTGATATCACATTTCCATTGACCTCCATGACATCATATGAAGTGACATCATATGACCTTTGACTCTGGTGCAATTAACAAAAGTGAAATTAAAAAACTAGAATAAATTGTAATGAAAAACCCAAAAAATATTTAATGAGAATTTTTCTATTCAATAAAAATGCTGATGCCCTAGAAAGTGTGAAATACTGAGCAAACATCAAGGGGCAGCTTTACTAACATTTTATGTCACGCAGCGCAGCAAACAAAGTTGTTCTTCCGTCTTGTGTGAAAGAGAGTGGACAGCAACATATCTACTATATATGATATTGTTTTCCTCTCCCTCCGTGCTGCCATGCACCAACGCACACACCCTTGCCCCTTAGGGCGAGGGTGTGCTATACTGTGTCAAGCACAGGTCTTGTGCAGGAATTGGACCCTTATAGTTTGCCTTACCAGCTCTTTTGCCTTACTTTAGGCAACTTTCCAACACAAATCATGATTGACATTGGATAGTAAACCCCACCATGCAAAATGAACATAAACCCGCTTCAAAATGTTAGTAAATTTGGGCCCAAGTTCCAATTGAAATGAAGATGCTCCCAGCAGATCCTATAATTTCAGGGGTGCATTATTGGTCTCATTGTAATTAAATTGTCAATATTAGTGAGGGCCTTTGAGTCATTTTTAGATGAGCATGGAGGCACCACAGCTTCTACAGTAATAATGAGGCTTTTTTTTTACACATTCCCTTGTTATCTTTAGCTTCAATACAGTCCAGTCCTTCATTTCAATTGAAGCTTTCTGTTTGCTCAGTATTTCACAGCTTCAAGGGCATCATTCATTTTAGAATTTTGAACGGATGTAAAAATACATATTCAATAATATTATTTACGCCTAAGAACATCTTAGTGCCAGTCAATAACAGAAGAAAAATTACACACTTATAATGTTACATTTTAATTCTCAAGCCTTCTGTGTGCTGTGCTATACCACAAACACTCCTGCTGTCTGTGTCTACCAACAGTGGCTTCTGTTCTGACACAGCCTCAGTCAATTCAAGTCATCACAGACTAAAGGCATGGCAGGCTCAACAAGGTTCCCTTTCCCCACATAGCAGTATTTCAATGCGAGCTTGGGGAAGTGAACGCTACACATTTTACCGAAGACTGTCATACCTCTTTCAGCAAAAGCCAGGACACATCTGTGCAGAAACTATCGTTTTACCGAAAAAACTGAGCACACATAAACGAACACAAGTGGAATCGGAGGTACACGTATTCAGCGCAGTAAACCAATAAATGTGGTTGTGTCATGAAGACAGGGGTCTAAAGCACCTGCCAGGGGTCCCAAGCCGCAGTCTAGGGGTCGCAGCTGTGACCCCTGGCGAGTGGCGACCCTTAAATGACGTCTAAGCCCTTCTCCACACTGTTCTTGCCATTTCCTGTTGTATGAACGGTGCTCTAGATATAAACGAATCCGAAAGTACGGAAAATAATAAAACCAATTTCAAGTCGACGTTTTAAGGCCTGGGCAAAGTGTGCAATTGCCCAGGGCCCCCACCTTCTAAGTGGCCCCCTGAGAAAGTACACTTTATTTCTCTGTAGCTCACCTCTGTCTATTTCTATATCTGAACCTCTCTGTTTGTCTCCCTGTCTCTCTTTTCCCAGTGTCATCTTATTGATTTTTGGGGTCCTCGAAAAGACATACTTCAACTGTTATTGTGTGAAACCTGTTTCCAAAGCTTGTTTGGCGTCATGCAGGCTACAATTAGCACAAAAGTGGGTAATAACATTCAGAGGTTTTACGAACAGGGGGCTCCAAAATACGTCTTGCCAAGGGCCCCAAAAAGCCTTAAGACAACACTGTTACAACTATATATTCCTTCTCCAAAACTGTTATAATCCTTCTAGCTGTATTATGTCTCTTATGGCCTAAGGGCAACTATTAGTGGTGGTCCTAAAAATGGCAGCAGGAGTGAGGACGCATGGAGCGCAGAGCACGAACACTGTTGCAGAGTCTGCAAATGAAGCACTAAGATGCACTGTGCAAGGAGACCAACCGCAAAACTAAGAAAATAGCAAGGTCCGGAAGACTGCCTTTAAACAAATGGGTGGGGCACCTTACAGCCATGGGAAGGCCATCCGGTAGCTGGAGCTAGCAACAGAGTGTTCTTTTCCCGTTGGTATGCTAAGTGTACATACTCCAATAGAACTCTGTGGCAAATTGCAATCCCAGCATATGATGGCTGCCACCCGCACCCTCCTGGTGGTCTATTGCCTGGATGCTCCCTGAATGGGGAACCGGAAGTGGTAGACGGTCAGAGTACTAGGCAAGTGCAACTTAGTGCGCAGGGTACTCTGCACTACTCCTTAACACCAGGAGCCCCCCATCCTCTCATGCAAAGGAATTTTACCCCTGCCCATGGTACTCTCTATTTTGTAAATAAATGTCCCAATACTGTTTTATCCAATTTCCCGATTCATGTATTTAAAGGGATTTGAACTCTACCAACTGTTATCATATAAATGGCTGGAGGCAGTATGGAAGGAGATAAGATCATTGCATAATAAATGGGTAAAGGGCATATTGTACTACACAGCGATAAATAACCTACAAGTTGGTACCTTCTGAGGACTGTCAAAACTCACAGACAAGTTTAATAATTTAATAATTTTATGGATGAGGTGTTCAGACAATCGATTTTGGAGATTAATGACTGGTTTACTTACTTACACAGCTGAGTAAAAGTTGATTAGGAATACTGCATGCCGAGGTCTCAGCTTTAAATGGATCAAGTTAATAATTATCTCAGTCCTGCTAAGTGAAACTAGCAGGCTTTCTCCACACTGATAATTGTTGTTCCAAGAGCAAGGACCATTCCGTGTAAAGCCCAGGTTCTATGCATGAGGTCTGGAGGCCACTTTTTTGCTGCCTTGAGTAACTCTTAACCTATTATGACTAGCTTTGTTTTTCTCCCATTGAGGTTCACCTAGCTCTCATTCACCTATTTTTGTACTTTCAGTAGACAAAAATGAAACAACTCTTGATTTCATGGGGCCTCCTACACTCTTGCTATTAAATGTGCATCATCTGAGTAGAGTGAAGGGGGAAGCCACGCCTCCGAATGATGATCATTAAAGGTTGCACATATATGTTGAAAAGTGCTGACAACAACGGGGAGGCCAGAGAAACACTGAAAGTAACATGCAACAGAGGCGACTGAGAAAGGCCCAGCCTCACTCATAGCATTCTATCACTCAAAAAGTGGGAAATGTATTTCAAGGCAGAGCCCTTTACTCTGGTCATATCATACATATGGTGGATAAAGAAACTCACGATCAACTGTATCAAATGTGGATGAGAGCCACCCCAAACATTTTTCAGCAATTCATCCATCACATCCAACATGGTTCGCTCGGTGCGCAGTCAAAATATCGATTTTTTTATATCGACCTACACTAATATTGAGTTTTTAATATCGTAGGGACAGAATATCGATGTCAAGAATATCGGTGACCAGAATATCGACCTTAAGGTAAGTAATATCGTTTTTTTTTATATCGAAGTAAGTAATATCGTTAGCAAAAATATCGTTGTTAATAATATCGATATTTATATTAGTGTTATGTATTTTAGTATGTATTTTATATGTATGTTTAACATTTTTTGTAATGTATTTTTAATATTTTTAAATATATGTATTAAATGTTTAGAAATTAGTAGTTTTTTTTAAGTACATTTTGCGTTTTGGTATCAGAGCGGGTTGTGGGTTTATAGGGGAATAGGGTGGGAAGTAATTTAATTATAATTAATTAATTAATATGTTTTTATTTATTGTTATTGATTATTAATTTATTGTTAATTAATTATTAATTGGTGTTAATTTTTTTTAAATTGATTAATTTATCATTATATTAATTATAATTAATTTTGTATTTATTTATTGTTATTGTTAATTAATTTATTGCTAATTATTTATTAATTGGTAATTACTTTTTATTAATTGATTAATTGATAATTAAATTAATTATGTTAATTTTTATGTGTAGCGGGTTGTGGGTTTATAGGGGAATAGGGTGGGAAGTAATTTAATTATAATTAGTTAATTAATATTTTTTTATGTATTGTTGTTGATAATTAATTTATTGTTAATTAATTATTAATTGGTAATTATTTTATATTAATTGATTAATTTATAATTATATTAATTATAATTAATTTATTATTATTTTTTATTTATTGTTATTGTTAATTGATTTATTGTTAATTTATTATTAATTGGTAATTAATTTTTATTAATTGAATTGATAATTAAATTAATTGTGTTCTTTTTATGTGTAGTGGGTTGTGTGTTTATGGGGGAATAGGGTGGAAAGTAATTGAATGTTAATTAGGTAAATATTAATTTAATTTTATTGGTATTTATTATTAATTTTTTAGTTAATTAATTATTAATATGTTATTTATTTTACAAAAATTATTTAATTAATAAGTATGTTAATTTAACCCCTACACTATCCTACATTTTCCACACTGTTACACTCACTGGAGTTGGAATAGTAATTTTAAACCCCACGGAATCCAACACTTTTCCTACTGTTGCACTCACTGTAGTGGGAATAGAAATTTTTACCCCTACGCTACCCAACACTTTCCCTACTGTTGCACTCACTAAAGTGGGAATAGTAATTTTAACCCCTACGCTATCCAACACTTTTCCTACTGTTGCACTAACTGGAGTGGGAATAGTAATTTTTACCCCTACGCTATCCAACACTTTCCCTACTGTTGCACTCTCTGGAGTGGGAATAGTAATTTTTACCCCTACGCTATCCAACACTTTCCCTACTGTTGCACTCAATGGAGTGGGAATAGTAATTTTTACCCCTACGCTATTCAACACTTTCCCTACTGTTGCACTCCCTGGAGTGGGAATAGTAATTTTAAACCCTACGCTATCCAACACTTTCCCTACTGTTGCACTCACTGGAGTGGGAATAGTACTTTTTACCCCTACGCTATCCAACACTTTCCCTACTGTTGCACTCACTGGAGTGGGAATAGTAATTTTTACCCCTACGCTATCCAACACTTTCCCTACTGTTGCACTCCCTGGAGTGGGAATAGTAATTTTAACCCCTACGCTATCCAACACTTTCCCTACTGTTGCACTCACTGGAGTGGAAATAGTAATTTTAACCCCTACGCTATCCAACACTTTCCCTACTGTTGCACTCACTGGAGTGGGAATAGTAATTTTTACCCCTCCGCTATCCAACACTTTCCCTACTGTTGCACTCCCTGGAGTGGGAATAGTAATTTTAACCCCTACGCTATACAACACTTTCCCTACTGTTGCACTCACTGGAGTGGGAATAGTAATTTTTACCCCTACGCTATCCAACACTTTCCCTACTGTTGCACTCTCTGGAGTGGGAATAGTAATTTTTACCCCTACGCTATCCAACACTTTCCCTACTGTTGCACTCAATGGAGTGGGAATAGTAATTTTACCCCTACGCTATTCAACACTTTCCCTACTGTTGCACTCCCTGGAGTGGGAATAGTAATTTTAAACCCTACGCTATCCAACACTTTCCCTACTGTTGCACTCACTGGAGTGGGAATAGTACTTTTACCCCTACGCTATCCAACACTTTCCCTACTGTTGCACTCACTGGAGTGGGAATAGTAATTTTTACCCCTACGCTATCCAACACTTTCCCTACTGTTGCACTCCCTGGAGTGGGAATAGTAATTTTAACCCCTACGCTATCCAACACTTTCCCTACTGTTGCACTCACTGGAGTGGAAATAGTAATTTTAACCCCTACGCTATCCAACACTTTCCCTACTGTTGCACTCACTGGAGTGGGAATAGTAATTTTTACCCCTCCGCTATCCAACACTTTCCCTACTGTTGCACTCCCTGGAGTGGGAATAGTAATTTTAACCCCTACGCTATACAACACTTTCCCTACTGTTGCACTCACTGGAGTGGGAATAGTCATTTTTACCCCTACGCTATCCAACACTTTCCCTACTGTTGCACTCACTGGGGTGGGAATAGTAATTTTTACCGCTACGCTATCCAACATTTTCCCTACTGTTGCACTGTTTGGAGTTGGAATAGTAATTTTATTACCTCCGCTATCTAATATTTTTTGTATTATTTTAGTTAATATAGTATATAATTAATTTTAAAAAGATTACAAATATTTTTAATGTTTTTAATTTGTTATATATATTTATTTAATTTTTATTTATATTATTGTTTTATGTGTATAGATGTATTTATAATTTATATGATATTTTAAAAAAATTATAAGTTATTAAAATAATTATAAAACATTATTAGTAAGTAAGTATATATATTATATATTATATGTATATGTTTAATTTATTTTTACATTACATATATATTACTTATAATTTTTAAACATTTTAAAATATTTTTAACTATGTTTATTTTAATTATATGTATTATTTACTTTATTTTACATTATTTTTTTAACTTAAATAAAAAACGATATTTTTAACAACGATATTTTTGACATCGATATTTTTTTTTCGATATTTTTGTACTTACCATAATGTAGATAGGATGTCGATATTCTTGACTTCGATATTCTTGCGTCAATATTTCTGTAGGTCGATATTATGACCTTCGATATTTTGTCAGTGATTCGGTTCGCTCGGTACACGTAGAATTGTGCCTAACTCTACCTAAATGCAATTGGCTAACTCAGGGCAACAGAGATGCATGCTGGTTCTCGCCACCCTCTTATAGCACGGGGTGAAGAGATGAACCCCTATAAATATGGTCATAAAGTTATGACTAGTAAGTTTACTGGCGTATTTAAGTGTTAATCAACCAAATGAAGTCCTACATTGCACAGACAAGATCTCAGCCTACATTATTTAGATGTCTGAATTGAAAAGAATGTGGAAACATGCATCACCTAATGAAAATAATATGCATGTGACAAACATTACTCTTGGGAGCACATAAATAGAGCCTATGACCAGGTCTCTGACCTCCTTGCCTTGAGCTGCTAGATGTAGTAGACACCAGCTACAATTGCGCTGTGTGTGTTTGGAAATGCAATGAATAATATAGATCTTAGAGTGTGTGTAGGGTACTAAGTAATGTGAAATAAGTCCTCATTTTCATAATTCTTTAACAATTTACACATTTGGAATTTTCTATGTATATGCATCTGTTATGTTTACATTTTTATAATGTGATTGTACAAATGTGCGAAATTACTATTTTCAGATTAACTTTTTCATTTTATTTCATTCGATATTTGTACGAAGTGATGTGTATTCCCTGCCTCCGTTGGTTTAAATGTCATTCTCTTGCAGTATCAGTGAGTGGCCATGTATGGTGTGTGACTTACTTCACGGCTTGGTTGAAGTAGATTTGAACTTGCTTGTTCTATAGCGCTACTTGAGGAGAAGTTGTTGTAACTTTGGCGAATTACAACTGACTTACGTCTTTTTGGTGTATTTTTGTATTTGGATGTTCCTCATTTTGCCGCTCCTTAGTTTTCACATTTCTTCTACCACTTTGTATTAGATAAGCCAAATTTTCTAGCTGCTCCCCCTTGCCACTTTCCCATTCACAGCTAAAATGTAGGAGTACATGGTGGAGTTGTATGGGCTCTCGGTGGAGAACTGCAGCAAATGCAAATAGAAGAAACATAGGCATAGATCTACAACTGTACCTTTGTGAATTGGATTTAGTGGTACATGAGGTAATATCACAGGAGTACCACTGCACATACTCATAAATGCCTTTGTGAATTGGGACCCAAGCCTGCCCTTCTGAGAGTCATGAGATTTTTTACTGTGTCCCCTTTGGAAGCTTAGGAGTTTGTGTTTTAGCTTGCCTGGTACTTTATTCATAAAGATGCCACCTTGCTACTTAATAATTTCAGAAATTATTTTATGATCCGTTAGTTTGGGCTTCATGAACAAAACAAGTTCTTATCAACCAGACACTAACAGGAAGCCCTATAAGGAATGATCAAAAGAGATAGCTTTGGGAAATGGCAGCCTTCCTTTGGGATAGCCACCAAGGAAGCTCATGGTCTCACACTTCATCCAACAAGTGTTTTATCATCAAGGCCCCCCCCTGACTCGTTTTTGTTGGGGAATTTAGCTTATTCAGTGGCATAATCCTCATTTGACCTGGCACAGGAGCTAGTAAGAAGATGGGATTTAGATCACTAATAAGCAAGATCTCTTCAGTCACTTTGGTGCCCTGTTCCAGTGCAGCAGACTTTCTTTTCCAGGTTTATTTTTCTTCTTCAGTTTAAGGTGACATCTACCAGATAGCACTAGCTGTCTGCTTGAGAAAGACCTATTGTGAACTTACAGTGGGCTTACAGCCCACTCATTGCGTACCATCGGTTGGCTTTACTGTCACGTTCATTTGCTTGCTTCTTATTCAATGGCTTGCCTTCCTTTTTTGTGTTCGTCCATCCCCTGGATCATATCCTCTTTACAATCCTTTTGATTGGCTAACTTGTATATTTCCACAGCTCACATTTTATTTCAGAACCTTTTTTATTCATCAACATGGTGTAGAAACAACATTACATAAACATCATTTAAATATGTAGGTACAAGAGGAAAATCGTACAGTATTATCGCCATATAGTTCCGGTCAAGTTCAGACACATCCATTAAGGGACAGTTCTACTCATAGCAGGGCACAGGTCGAAATAGAAACATTAATCAACACAAAGACATTAGAACAACAAGTAGATGCTGCTTACAGGCAACTCAACAGAAGGGGGGGTGCTGAATCGTGAGTGGTCTATCACATCCTTAAGGTTCAGAATCAGTGTCCTCATCAATGAGGTCACCCACAGGGGTCAGAAAATGGTCACACAGTGCCACCCACACTTTCACATTCTCCTGAAGCTTCTCGTCCATTCCACTACTATTCATATATATCGCCTCTGTGAAGGATCATTCCATCACATCCTGCCCTACCCACATGCCTCTTGGCCAGCACCAGCCCTAACTGTAGGAATTTGTAAGCCATTTTCCTGCCCTTGGGTCTCCACATATTACCCAACCAGAACTGGGGCATGAGGACACCCTGCAGCACTGTGGTTTGCACAATGCACCAAGGGGAAACCCCAAGCCAAGTGCATAAAGTCTGCCCCGCAAAATTACAGCTGGGACAGGAAAAATGTCAATCAAGGTACAGGCGGCTAAATTATAATTAGGGCTCCCTGTTTTCCGTCTTTACTGATTTTTACAGATAAATACAGACAGAAAACATTTATTTTCTTGTCTGTATTTATTTTTAAATGTGGATAAAAACGGAAATTGGGTTGCTTTTGAGTAAATCTAAAATACTGACTGCCATGACTGCCAGGCCAATAGCTGTGTGAATTGATAGGTGAGGGGGTTAAAAAAGAAAGGAATTTTAGTCTAGAGGCTTTAACACCAGTAGATATGCACAAGGTTGATGCTGAAATGAGCATTTTTTCATATAAGTGCATTGATTTATCTTCTGCGGGTGTTCATATCACTGAATTCTGGCATGCATTCAAGCATGAGTGCATATTTATCGGTTAAATAAACGTGGAAATATACAAATTTTTGCTTCATTTTTCCACAAAACCCAAAATAAATATGGATAAATACAGACGTAAATGTAAAAAAAAAAAATATACCATAAAACCGGGAGCCCTAATTATAATGGTGTCATATAAGTGCGATGAAGGAAATTAAAATGACGAGCTTGAACTGCGCATTACCAGAGACTGTTCGAGTCAGAGAGCAGACTCTGTCCTACCTCATCCGCCATCGTTCGCCCAAATCCCTGTATAAGGCCTCGTGAGCTCGCAACGGCCCTTGGGCAACATCTGTCTTCATGGCCCTATACAGTAGTGATATCAAGTGTCTCCCCATCCCACAGGATAGCATGACTCCCAGGGTGCCCAATGCTGGGTGGGCTGCCAGGAAGGCCCCCCAGATCTGCCAAGCAAACTCAGCCAGTAAGAAGTGGCCAGGACCTACACCAAATTCAGTCTGGCGATCCTCAAAGGAGATAAATGCTCACCCGGGTAGAGGTTTCCCCAGTTATCAGAGCTTCCCTCCTGCCATGTTTGATAAGTCTTATTGGCCTCCATGCATCGAATCAGGGTGAGTATACATACCAGCAATTCTCTATCAAAGGGTGCCCTATTCAGCACTACATTTACCAATCGCTGCCACACTCTGGCCATCTGCTTGACCACATAGGGTCCTTCTGCCGTCACCTCTGAGCCCTCCATCAATAATACTGAGAGATCCTCAGCACACATAGTCCGTGCCAACAGCCATTTTTCCTAATTACTGCCTTCAGCCAACCATCTAGCTGCATGCTGCATCATGGCTGTGAAGTAATGGGACTCCAATTTCTGCGCTTCCAAAGCTCCATTCTCATAGCTCCTCATAAAAGTAGCCCTAGCCACTCAACTACGTTTTCCCGCCCAGATAGTGATGTAAGCAGGGTGTCCAATTTCCTGAAAACCCAAGTGGGAAGGGGGCAAAGTGAGTGCTGTATGAGATATAGACCGTGTGGGAGAAGCACCATTTTAGAAATTGCAGTCCATCCCCTGAGCAGCAGGGTGTTCCGAGAATGTTACTGAGTACCCCGGAAAGGGCCAGATATACCACCGTTTTTTGCGGTCGCAAATGGGAAATCGGCCCATTGCGACCACATAATTGGTCTGCCCCATGTACAAACCCTATTTTATGAGTCGGTAACCTATTACCGACTCGCAAAATAGGGTTTGCGACTCGCTATTAGTAAGGGGCATGCCAAGGGAGTCCCTGCCTAATAGCAACCCGCACTTCAATGTATGATTGATTTGCGACCGCAATTGCGGTCGCAAACCACTCACAGTTTACCACCTACTTCAAATGGTAAGCCACTCGCAAACGGGAAGGGGTCGCCAGGGGACCCCTTCCTCTTTGTGAATAGGATGCGAAAATATTTTTTAAGAGCAAGCAGTGGTCCCACGGACCACTGCCTACTTTTAAAAAATGAAACAGAAACGTTTCATTTTTCTCTTTTAAATGCATTCCGTTTTCCCTTAAGGAAAAAAGGCTGCATTTAAAAAAAATCCTGCTTTATTTAAAAAGCAGTCACAGACATGGTGCTCTGCTGACCCCAGCAGGCCACCCTCCCTGGGAGTGCTAGCTATTCCAAATGGGGTTGCAAATTGCACCTGCCTCATGAATATTAATGAGGCATGCAATTTGCGACCTCATTAGGAATCGCATACAGTGTCTGAGACACTGTTGTAAATTACATTTGTGAGTCGCAATACAACGTAATTTGCGACTCGCAAATTGTAAGGGTCGTACATCTGGCCCGGAGTCCAATACTCAGCACATGTTATATTGCATGTGTGCCTTCTTCAAATGAGCAACTATTATTCCCAAATAGCGTAATCTATCCAGTTCCCACCAGAGGCCTGAGTCCAGAAGGTTCTTCATTGGGGTTCCAGCCAGTGCCACAAAAGGTCACAACGACTTCCTCCTGTTGAAACGTAACCCTAAGACCGCACCAAAGTCATCAAGAATGTGCAGGAGCTCTCCCAGCAACTCCCGTGGTGCCCGGAGACAAAATAATACGCCATCTGTATACAGCAATACTAGAGGATTAGCTTCACCCACATTTATACCCCACCGAGACAAATCCCGGCGGACCGTGATCGCCAGGGGCTCCGATGCCAGAGCAAACAAGGGCAACAGCGGGCAAGTCTGTTGAGGTCCCCTTCCCAGTTCCCAGCTGAATGGTGATTCCCCACCCTCACTCTTGCACCTCGGCTCGTATAAGGTAACAAGAGCCAGGCACAGAATTTCGGTCCAAACCTGAATACCAGCATAACTTCCAAAAGATACCCCCAATCTACTGCATCAAATGCCTTTTCTATGTCAACCACCAACAAGGCTATCTCCTCATCCTTCCCCTCCACCTAATGCAGTATGTGTGTTAGTCTTCTCAGGTGGAACATGTCCATATTACACCCTGGGATGAACCCACATTGATCTTAGTGGAGCAATTGTCCCACAACAGGGCTGAGACAGCTAGCTAACATCTTGCAAAGGACCTTGACATTGGTATTAAATTTAGTCAGTGGCTGATATGCCGCGTGGACTGTCACACCCCCCCCCAGGCTTAGGCATCAGGCATATTTTCCCTTCCCTCATGGTGGGAGGCAACATTCCCTTGAGTTGCGACACCAAGTATACATCAAGGAGACCCCCAGTAAGGGTTGTTGAATAAGCTTGACAAAATTCTTCGTGGAAACTGTCCCTCCTGGTGCTTTATGTTCAGGGAGCAACTTCAGCTCTGCCCTCAATTCTTCCAATGTAAGATCGGATTCTAGCTCGAGACTCACTTCCTCACCCACTGACGGTAGTGCAAGTCGCCCCACATAGTTCTGAACCGTGTCTGTGTGATCCCCCAGCCTCTTTTATAAACCCCTCCTAAATGGATGAAGTTCTCTTGACAAGATGGGCTGAGACACATCAATGTTAACTATTAATAATAATCAGGTATTTGTAAAGCCCGAACTAATCACCCCTAAGGGTCTCAAGGTGCTGGGGGCCATCGGAAAGATTAAGCAAGCTATTGCCCAGAGTCACATGGTGCTGGGCTAACCTGCCGCTGGAGCTGGGGATCGCACCATGAGCCCCGTGTTCCAGAGTCAGCCGCCCTGGCCGCTGGGCCTGGGCGGCTGACTCCTAGGTGAGTTTTGCTCAGTTACTGATTCTGTGAGAGAATTGATTGTGCTTGAGGATA
Organism: Calotriton arnoldi; assembly: GCA_963921515.1. Classification (NCBI taxonomy): domain Eukaryota; kingdom Metazoa; phylum Chordata; class Amphibia; order Caudata; family Salamandridae; genus Calotriton; species Calotriton arnoldi. Next base: position 726,918 of record CAWUFW010007927.1, read on the forward strand.
CAATGACCCACCTCAACCTCCTGATCACCTTACTTCACAGTCTACTGCTCAGTTCTACTCAGTGCCTCATACCAAATGGTACCATACCACCTTGCTTCATACTCAACACTGAAAAAGTGACGATTCAGGGGCAGTGACCAATTAAACATTCCTTAAAAAGCTATTTTGGGGGAAGAATTCAAGGATACTCCTTGAGCATAATCATGAAAGCAGTTGAGCACGACTTTGCCTTCTTTTGAAGGGATGTCTTTCTGGATAAGTGACTGAGCTACAGGCGTGGATTTTGATTTTCAGTTTGTCAAGTTACTAGATCACTATTGTATTTCTGGTTCCTGGCTCTAAATGTTATGACCTGTGACTAACTGTGAAAGGACTTGTCATATTGTTGTCATAGTTGAGGGAATTGTATATTCTTGTCCCTGGTTTGGTATTAACTTTTTTTAAAGAGCTATGGAATTATGTGTGGCCCTTTCACAGCCTTCACAATACTACTGCCATCAAGATCACAATTTTGTGGTGATTTGATTTTGCTGTAACCAACTCCCTCACCTTGATTGTGCATAACACATGTATCGCCAAACCGATAGAACCCTATTCTTCCATAACTCTGTATTCAGATGACAGTATTTCCAGCAATAATACTGTCTAAAAGTTCCAATGATTCATCAGGCAGAATGCTCCATTCATATGCAAACGGATGTGCGTGCCCAGCTTAGTTCTACTGTAGAAGGGCTTGGTAAAGAGAACCCAAAAAACATGTGATCAAAGTGAGTGGGTGGGTGTCGTGTGGGAGGAGATGGGTGGAGGGGTGAGATTGAACCAGCCTCCCTTAGAAGCCGCCTGCTTTAATCCTGATGTTCTCATGTCCACTCCCCCGGCCCTCCATTCCCCTTCAGTGGAAATCTCTTTTTTAACTAGCATGCACTTTACGCTCTTTGTAGTCGACGTTCTTTGCACTGTGCCATTAACTTGAACTGCAGTACATCTGTTTTTAAACATCTTTCGATTGTGGAGCCCACGAAAGATGCTTGTTCTTTTATTCTTTGCTCTATTTAACATTTATTTAAGTACATCGATTAATGCAGGTAGCTCTATGGCTCATCATTTTTATCAAGTCAATAATTTACTGTTTTCAGTCAATGTGTCTTTACAAATACACAAAACAAAACATAGTCCTAACACAATTTATCACGTACACTCTATGACTGTTTCAAAATACATTTTGCTTTAGATTTTGGTACTATTGTTTTTAAGAAAACGAGTGCCATTTAGATAAAAAATGAAAAGCAAACCTTTCAGGCATATATGGTACTGCACTAAGCGAATTGAGAATGAAATAAAACAATTCTATATAATAATTCAGTGGAAAATAAATAAGTAAAATAAATGAATGAAATCAAACACATAATTTGTCCGTGCTTATGAACAGTCTTAAATGCTATCAATAGGGATTTGGGGCCATATGTACAAATTTTAGGGATAGCGATTTCCTAATTGATATTCTTTGCAAATCGCAATTAGGAAATCGCAATTCCTACAGTATAAAACCCATTCCTAATGAGGTCACAATCACCCTACCTCATGAAGATTAATGAAGTACGTCACATTTTGCGATCCATTGGGAATCGCTGCCATCACAGGGATGGTGGCCTGCTGAGGTCAGCAGACCACCATGTCTTTGATTGCTTTTTAATAAAGCAATCATTGTTTTTTAAATGTAGCCCATTTCTCTTAAAGGAAAATGGGATGCCTTTAAAAAAAGAAAACTGAACTTTAAAGTTTCATTTTTTAAGAGTAGGCAGTGGTCCGTGGTACCAGTTCCTGCTTTAAAAAATTATTTGTATCAACATTCACAAAAGGGAAAGGGTGCCATGGGAACCCCTTGCATTTGCAAATGTTTACCACCATCCTTGAGGTGTTGATAAAAAAGGATTTCATTTATTCTTACCACTGCGATTCGGTGTTAGGAAGGGACGCCCTAAACACGCCCTTTCCAAATCTCTAATCCAAATTGCCATTCGGAAACAGTTTATCGAATTGCAATTTGGCTTTTTTACATTTTAAAAACCTTTTTTGTGGTTGCCAAAGGCCTGATTCTGCAAATTGGGCTGTTTGCAACCTCAAAAAAGGTTTTGTACTTATAGCCCTTGATTATCAATAATCTGAAATACTGTGATTATGCGCTTTTTGGGTGGGGAAAATGCACATTGCTGCCTTGCATTTTTAGGTCTCGCCTGAGCCAGCGCATGCGTTGCTCTGGCGAGACATTGAGGGCCTGATTCTGATGCGGTTAGGAAAGCATTCCCACCTAGGGCCTGATTCTGATGCGGTTAGGAAGGCCTCCTAATGGCATTTGCTCCTTCCAAATCGGATCGGGAACATGTCTTTCCGACCCAGGGCCCAATTATGATGCGGTTAGGAACATATGCTCCCATTGAAGTCAATGGGAGTCCAACCAAATCGTATCTGGAAGCATCCGGATGCATCATACTCCGTCGGTCGGACTCTCCCGATCCGAGTGGGTCGGAAACCATTTCCAAACCGATTCGGTCGGGAAGCTTTCCAACCCGCATCAGAATCAGGCCCTAAGTGTGTGGGCTTTTAAAAGTGCTACCACAGCTTTTTGGCTGACATAGAGCGTGTGGTTACGTGCACAATGACGAGCAGAGGCGCCATCTGGCTTTCCTCTCTCGTCATGGTGCGCGCACACCACTCGCCAGACGTGCCTCTTTTTTTTTTTTTAAACTTGCAGCGCGAGGCGCGCACGCTTATCAAGCCACCAATTAAAAAGTGTTTACTGCACTCCCACTGCACAAACATTTCAAACCGCAATATGCCGCTCATCGCCTCAGTACAACATGCTCGTACTTCATCGTACCTATCTAATCACTGCTCATGCCCCACAAACACAATTAAGGACATTATTTTCTGTGCGCCGTGCGCAAATTCAGTTTTATTTTTGTTTAACAATGGCGGCCGCTGCCGCCACAACACTTGCGGGACGCCCATTTTTTTGAGTTTGAGGATCAAGCGAGAGAAATGGGTTCAATGTTTTTTTTTGTTTTGTTTAGTAAGCCACCAATTAAAGAACAGTGTTTAGTGCACTCCCACTGCACCAACATTTCAAACCATAATCCGCCGCTCATCGCCTCAGTACAACATGCTCGTACTTCATCCTACCTATCTAAACACTGCTCATGCCCCACAAACACAATTAAGGACATTATATTCTGCGCTCCGTGCGCGCTTTCAGCTTTATTTTTAACAATGGCGGCCGCCACCGCAGACATGCCACTAACATGATCCAACCTATCTTAACACTGCTCATGCCCCACAAACACAATTAAGGATCATCGTGACCCACAAGCAACATGGCTTCCCCTCCGCCCACTAACACTGGGCATGCCAGAGTACAGCATAACTGCCAGCCACGACCACGCCGATTACAGAATGGAGACCGTGCATCCCTACTAGTGACCACGCCTTGGCCCTGTGCTCTTAGCACACACTGACCTTGCCAAGTAGGTATAACACCTGACTGCCGTCTGCACAGCTTAGGCATTGCAGGACTCTGAAATCTAAGCACATACTGGTCAACCTGTCACTCAGGGCAGCAACTTCACTCAAAACACTTGGGCTTCAGATTAAAAAAGAGAGGTTTCACCCCAAAAGGCAATGTTGCAGGGAAAAAACGGAAGTGTTGCAAGCTTGCAAGAAAACCACAATCTGACTTCCTGCTCTAGGGTATTACACACAAAAACATTCGGGCCTTCCCCGAGGGGAGCTACCCCTCAGTCCAAGTGTGCGGTGCAGTTAGCTCCTAAGCCTGCAAAGCAGCGTTGTAGAGAGCAAAGCTCTCTCCCAAGTCACCAAAAATATTTACAGTGCCAGCATCCGGACTGCAGACTTACAGACACTGAAACACTTGACATGCAGACAGATTTACTGACAAACTCAAAGGCCAGCATGACACAGGCACCCCAAGGACTGCCTGCAGTTAGTTACGGCAGGCAGACTTTCCCTAATACCAAATGACTGACACCAGAGACAGGTTTGTAATCAACACAGATTTCTTGCATGGGCAACGAACACCGCAATAGGACTCTCACAGGTGCCACTGCTATGCATCCTCTACTTCTGATGACCTCGAGCGACAATAAAAATATCCAGTCTTTAGCACAAACGGAAAATGTGAGACACTATCTCAGAAAAAAACCAAGCATTTACAATGCAATAGGTCTCGCATTTTCGAGAGTTTGAGCTATTGGCATTGTAAATGACAATGCCTTTTATTTATTTTTTTGAATACCTGCAAGTGGTGCCCAAACACGCACTTTAAACTTATAGTCCTTGCTTAGGAGAAGCAAGGCTGGCAGTAAAAGAGGCACAGTTACTGCCAGCCTTGCTTGTCGTAAGCAACGACTATAAGTACAAAGTGCGTGTTTATGCAAAGCTTGCAGGTTTTAAAAAAACATAAATAAAAGGTATTGCCATTTACCGTGCCAATCGCTCAAATTCTTGCAAATGCGAGACCTATTGCATTGCAAATGCTTGTTGTATTTGGTTTGAGCTATGTGGATACATCCCAGCAAGGTCATTCTTACCATTCACCACCATGAACTCACACACTTCCAACACGACACATTAGACACACCATCCCAAATGTATGTATGCATGTATGTGGTATTTGTATAGTGCAAACCGAAATGGCCGAAAAGGTAATGCAACACTGTACAGGGTACAATGCAAGCATATAGTCGAGTGTTAGGAGAGGTAGCTGGTTAAATGATTGTTGCTGCATTGTGATGTTGTGCACCCAGCACAGCGCCAATAGTCCCCATAGTGGGCTATAATGTTGCTCCCAATAATACTAGTAGATACGCCACACACATCCACATATACATCCATGCAGCAAAAAACAACAGGACTAAACAATCTGTAATCACCAGGCAAAGGGTCACCAACCTAAAAGATGCAAAAGGCTGTCATCTAAGAGGAGAGAAAAGGAGACCTCGGGCCTTCTCCTTTTTTGCCACAGGGATATGGACGCTCTTAATATTCAGGTCCGATAAGTCACATCTCTCCTCTAGCTAAGGAATGAGATAAAGAGCTAAAAACATCTTGTTTCATTATAAAGTAAGTCATACCCCTTCCCCACCCCAGCAAACACCCCTGTTCCCTTTGCCCCTCACAAAGTTGTTGTGGGGCCAGTCCTCCTCTTGTACATCTCTGCCCCTACCTTACCCACCCTGTTTATTCACCCTGACCAAATTACCCTTCTGTCTCAGAATTATTGTATCCTTCCCCAAGGACAGCACTCCATTTCTTCACTGCATCTGGGGTTGCATTTTATAAATCTCTTACACACATAAACACATACAAACAACTGATTAATGCTTTCCAACAAAACTCTCAGACACCAAACACGTACACCGGCAGCACTGTTAACTTGACACTAGCACTAAACACGAGAAGGACCACATAGCACTCAGAATATATCATCACAGGATGACTCAGACTCCAGTCTGCTGTAGAAGACTTAGAAATACAACCTGAAGCTCCCCTAGACACCAACAGCATTGTACGGTCACACTAGTGGTAGGCTGTGTGCAATACAAATTCTAGCAACCTAACACAACATAGGATCATTTTCATGTTGACTGAATTATTAATTATTTACATTTAACCAGCCAGAAAACTCAGTGAGTTAATATGTGCTGTGCTGAATCCTGGGAAGGCTAGCGCTACCTTAAATCATTCTCAGGTCAGTAAACTGAATACAATTAAAGAGGTGTTAGTAACACTAGGTTTTAAAAAGTATCACAACTGTGTGATGAAGTGCTAGATAAAAACAACTTATTATTTTAGGGGGAAACATAAACCCAAATCCACTGGTATACATATTTCTACCAATATGCTTTCAGAACTCAGCATGCACTGATTTGGTGAAAAAGCAGACGTCATTGCTAGGAAGTGGCCAGTACATGGGACGGGTGTAACACCATCTAGTACCTGGTTTTGTATTATGAAAGGGACGAGACATGCATGATAAGATAACGTGCGTTAATACAGGGGTCTATGATGCTTATTAGCATTAGATCAGTCTCACACACTTCTGCACCATCTCAGCGTGGGACTCCATAGAATAGTATGATTCCTTGTTTTTGTTGCGCCCTAGGGATGGACTCTCACTTCCTCTCAGTGGTCTGCATGATCAATTCTAAAACTTCTGTGTGCATGTGTGGTTTTGTTACTTTTCTTGGATAGAAACCTATTTATCCTTGGTTGGACTCCATATATCCTTATACTTCTAGGTTTTGCTGCTTACTTTTGGTAAGCTGTTTCTCAGATTTGCATACTTTGACAATCACTGTCTTTCTTAGCGTGACACCGTGGCTGTCTTTGGGCAGTGTCCCTAGAACAATATATTTGGCTTTTTGTTTTCTTTTCTTCGCTTGCACCCATGACACTTCAGGGTATATTCCAAATGTTTCATATACTTTGGTGTTTTATTTGCATCTTCTATGCCTTTCTCATTGGGGAAATTGCCCCTCACTCTATCCAACATGTCCATTGCAGCAGAGAATGACGCTTATGTGTCTGCTGTATCCAGCACACCTTAGCCAAAATTGCAACTTGATAGTATTACACTATTTCAGTTTTCTCAGCTGGGCCAAACGTTCACACAATCACTCTCCCCTCTTGCCGCGCACCCTCTTTCCTTCTTTTCAAAGCTCAGTGTGGACCTATTCTCACTCAGCCCCAAGGACTCTCATCATTACTGGAGATACTTCTCTTTTTCTACCTGGCATGCTCCACCTTCACCAACCTCATCAGCCTTCCCCGAGCTGCTACAGTAGAGCCAGCCTGAAGACAATCTGTAATTTCAGAAACCCTGCCTCATACCATCCCTCCTCCCAGAAGAGCCACGCTCTCACCCACCACACCCAATCCAGTCGTAATTCATTTTATTGTTGCCTAAATCACATGTCCACTCAATTCCTTCCTCCTTCCCAAACTCTCCTACAAACCTGCTTATTCGCTTTTGTCAAACTCCTCCTCCTTTCTCTCACGTTGTTCCACTCTATCAAATGAAATTAAATGAATGAATGAACCACTCCTTTTCTGTGATTCTTGATTCCCTCTATCCCTTCTATCCTGACAATCACCTCCACGTCACCATACTCATCCCCCCTCTATCTCTGGGTGATGTTGAATAATCTAGCAAGTCCCTCACAATATGCTGGCCGCTCTCCCATCTTGCACAGCTCTTTAGGAAATAACAGCAAAGCTCAGTCTCGCCTGCCCCACAATCCAATCCTGAAATCTAGAACTTCTCCTTCCTTTCCTCAAATTCGACGCCCCATTGCATTATCTCACCCCATCAAAGCTTTCTCCCAGTTTCGTTCAAGGCCTTAGTTTTTGGACCTTCTCCTTTCCTTCCCCCATTGTCTGCATTTTAGGACGCCAACACATGCATGCCACATGATAGCTCAACAAAGCAATACATCAAGGGCTTGATTATGAGTCTGGAGGTCCACGGACCGCCAGACTCACAGGGCTGCGGCGGTGGCGGTCTCCTGACCGCCCTATTACAATTAGGGCGGTCGGACCGCCATTGCCCCACCGCAGCCGCCAGGGAACCGCCGTTCCCTGTTGGTGTAGCGGCAGTAATATGCTTGGCGGGACCGCCGCTGTCCCGCCAAGCATATTACAAGTTTCCTCTCCGCCACGGTTTTCATGGCGGTTCCTCCTCCATGAAAACCGTGGCAGAGAGGAAGACAGGGGGGCCTACAGGGCCGCCTTGTGCCTCACTTCAAGTGGATGCACACAGGGGGGCACAACAAGTGCCCCCCTGTGTGCATGCACACCAGTTCCTGCACGGCATGGACTTAACAGTTCATGCTGTGCAGGAACTGTTGTTGGCGTTCCCATTGCGGTGCCCATTTTTAGAGGCACTACCGTGGGGAAGCCAAAAAAAAAGCCCGCCAGAAAGTAGGAAACTCCAATTCTGGCGGACGGCCAGACCATGGCTTAAGCGGTGCAGTAGCGAGGCGGCCTCGGCGCTGCACCACCAAACTCGTAATCAGGCTCTAGGTGTCTTCCTTTGGCCTGGGGAGGGAAGCCAAAATGGGAATGTTTGCGGAGATATCAATGTTTTGCATGGTATATTTTAATATGCAATCCAGGTAGCTTCTATTTGTCCTGTGAAGCAAATCAGGTACCAAAAATTAATTTATTTTAAACAATTGAGTTTGGGATTCCATCCAGATATCTAAGGAAGGTTATTTTATTCACTCTGGATACACTGTATTCAGGTGGCTGACAGCCTTGATAGAGATGGTTCCACTAATCGGTAATTGATGACTATAATTGAGTCAGAGGTGGACAGTAAGCTTTCCTATTTACCGCAGTTTTATTGTGGAAGAATATATGATTCTACTCTTGATGTATTCTACAGTTTTTGTGAATGATAAACGTTGTTCAAGGCCAGAGCTTAATTTGTAAAGTAAGTAAGTGGCAGGGCCCAAGATTTTGCACAGAAGCCCAGGGCGCAGCTGTCAATGTTCGGACAGCAGAATACCAAGGTCTTGATTCCACCTCTTTCTTCTTTAATCCATCGCCAGACACTCGCTGACCCTTAATCGCACTCTTGCAGGTTCTTTTTCATGCCTGCTTTCTCCCTTTGTCACGGTTTTTGTGTCTCTCTTTCTTCTTCTTGCCCCCTTTTTTTTCTCCCGTGCCATGGATCAAAGTCAGAAGAAAAATAAGTACCAGTTCCCTCAAATGCTCCACTTGCAATCATCGGCTTAAATTAAGCACCGGTCAAGGATGTATAATAGGCATCAAGAACGATTTCTTTGCTGCACTAGCCTCTTTGGCTTGTCGCAGAAGTTAATTCTGCCACAAGAAAGGTTAGAGTAGACATGTGGGCAACTGTAGATCACTGGATGTGACTTTATGTTGACTAGGTGCGTTCAATATGTATTACAGCTTGGCGTAGAAGCATATATTTGTGATTTGATGGATGAGAGTTGGAGCACCTTCTAACCACCACAGAAAGTGCTATCTCTGTGATGGGTCTTCGATGGGCAGCCATTTTGTAGCGATGTGTCCCTACAGCACTGCAGCACCTTCCACTGTCCCCTCAGGATATTAACACTGCATGCTACAACCCTGGATGCCGAGGAAGTGCTGCAGCTCAGTGCTGCCACACAACGGACACAATAAAAAATGCGCAAAGCTTACACATTATTATCACTGAAATAGAAAGGAACTAAGGGGCATATTATCAAGCGGCAGCGAAAATTATCGCTGGCCGCGCTTAGCGTGAGAATTGTTATCGCCGGCTATTGCTGGAAATTATCGCCATGCTAGCGCTGTATTAACAACGCTTAGCGCAATGGCGATAATTATTCCAGCGATAGCGGTGTTTTTCATGGAACATCGCTGGTTTTCCAGCGATGTTCCATGGAAAACAGCGCTATCCTTGATGATAGTGCCTGTGGTCTTAGGCACACAATCCACCCCCCATGTTAGGTATGCCTTGTAGGAAAGTGGGTTTCTGTTGCAGTAACCCCCCCACTTTTTGCCTGATAACTGATGCACTTTTCCTTGGTGTGCCCTGGGTCCCTGCCAATCAGGTACCCAGGGCCTGTGTTCCTTCCCTAAAAACTGTACTAAAGCCTAAACCCAATTGGCATCTCTGGCCACAGGTAAGCTGCTGGTAAATGGTACCATAGGTACCCAGGGCACTGTGACCAGAGAAGGCCCCTAAGGGCTGCAGCACTTTTTGTGCCACCCTTAGAGGCCCTGTACCCTGACACACACACCCTGCCTTTGCAGGCTGAGTGTCTTGGTGCAAAACTAAATAGAGAGTCGACATGGCACACATCCCTGTGTGCCATGCCCACAAACACACTGCCCTGGCATACCTCAGTCATCCCTCTAGCTGGGTGCACTATGCCAGTGGTGTGGGCACAGGTGCATGAGCCCTGTGCCCCTACAATACCCAGGGCCATTCCTGGGCACTGTAAGTGCAGTGATGCCATTAAGAGTATATGGTGCTGGGAGGTTGTCATTACGAACTCCACAGCACCATAATGGCTACACTGAAGACTGAGAAGTTTGGTATCAAACTTCTCAGCACATTAAACCCACACTGATGCCAGTGTGGGATTTAATGTAAAATGCACGACAGAGGGCAACTTAGAGTTGCCCCCTGAACCTAACCTACAATCCACGTCTTGTCTGAGGGGCTGCCCCGGCTGCCACACAGCAGACATGTTGCTGGACCCCTGGGTGGAGAGCCATCCGCTCTCCTGGGCCTGCAACAATGCACATCCTGGGCGAGGTGCTAGGTCTCCTCCCCCAGGATGGGCAGGGGAAGCTTCAAAGGCATGCCGCCTTTGTGAGCTTCTCCAGGCCACTTGCTGTACTCAGCAACTGGCCCCCACCGGTTCTGACCCCTCTCTGGCGGGAAGACTGGCGGGAAACCCCAAGGGAGGAAAGGGGATGTGCCAGCCTCTGCCAACCCCACCCCTCAGGTGGGGGAGGTGAGGTGAAGCACAACTCCGGGCTCTCGCCATCTTGAAGATGGGGAGCCCTGCCCAATCAGGACTAGACTACTGCCCCCCTCCCACAGGAGAGGGGCAGGATAGGGGGTGTACCCACCCCAGGGAAGGGACCCATTGGTCCCTGCCCTTTACCTACCTGTAACGCCCCTAAATTTAGTATTTAGGGGCACCCTGAACCTTCCTTCCTCAGATTCCCGCAACCTAAGAAGAAAAAGGACGAAAGAAGACGCCCAGCAGAGGAGACTGCAGAGAACAACTGACTTGGCCCCAGCCCTACTGGCCCGTCTGCAGTTTCCAGAGATCCTGCGCCAAAAATCGCCTTGTCCTACAGCCAGCGACCTCCAGAACCCCGGGGAGGACTGGCTGCCTTCAACAAAGACCGGATCTCCTGTGAAAAGCAGCTCTGTTCAAAAGAAACACCAAACAAAGACTCCGAGCCTGCTGAGGAAAAAGAAACCCGACGCCTGGAACCACCACTGCACCCGTCGCCTACAGCCCGAGTTCAAGTGGCCCACCGGTGCCAGCGAGGTCCCCCAGCGCTCCAGAGTCCGAGTCCACTGTGGGTTGACCCCTCCAGGACTCCCCGACGTCGCCTGCAGCCTCTGCACGGAGACCCCCCCCAACTGCGAGTGGCCCGATAAGGTGAAATCCGACCTCAAAAGACACCCCTGCATCCAGCCGCCCTGCGCCCTGGAGAAGAGAACCAGAGGTGCACCTACGTCCCCGAGCCCTCCAACTTACCTGCCAAGCTGTTGGTTCCTCCTGGAAGTCTTCCTGTACCGAGCCTGCAGCTGAAAACCAAAACCGAAAATCCCCATTGAAATCAACAGGGCACCCGACCTTAAAACAGCACCCTGCACCAGGCCGCCCTAGTGCCGCTGAGGGTGCCCCTTTGGTGCTAACTTGGTCCCCAACGTGCCCTGAGCTTAACCCTAGGAGATTTGCTCCCACAACCCCGTGGCCTGCTTGCCAGCAGCCACCAACCGGAGTCCCCTATCCTCCATAGGATAACATTGGGCCTCAACACTCTGCACCCGGCCGCCCTAGTGCCGCTGAGGGTGCCACAACAGTGCATCACTGACCCTGGGAGACCCCTGAGTCTAACCCCAGAACCCCAACTCAAAAGACCGATTACTTACCTCAAAACCGATAACTCATTTTTCCTCATAGGATAACATTGACACTTTTTCTTCCAAAAAGTTTCTAAGTGTCGACTTTTGAAAACTGAAAATATTCATCTAAAATCAGCCGAATTACGAAAACGAATTTACTCACCTGTTATCAGGAGAGATCCCAGTGCTGGATCTTGGTGCCCAGCACTGACCCTGAAAAGTAATCATAACTGTACTTACCGGTAACTTGAATTTCCTTCCATAGGATAACATTGCCTGGTTTTTGCTGAAAAAGTTTCTGTGTCGATTTTGCAAACTTACAAATATTCGTTAAAAATCGCCTGTATAACAAAAACACATTCTTTCAACTGTTTACAGGAGATGCACCAGTGCTGGATCCAGGATCCAACACTGAGTTAGAAAAAGTAACAATAACCCCACTTACCTGCTAAGTGAATTTCCTCCCATAGGATAACATTGGTGATTCTATGTGAAAAAGTTTCTGTCAACTTTTAAAATACAATAATATTCCTTAAAAATCACAACTGTAACCAAAACGTTTTTACTCAACTGTTTACAGGAGATGTCCCAGGACTGAATCTAGGATCCAGTCCTGTGGTAAGAAAAGTAATCCAAAAAGTAATCTATTGCATTTAACTAGAAATTCCCATTGAGCTCAATGTATTATTGTGTTTGAAATTGTGTTGCCTAATGCAACAACTGTAACTACTGTGTTTAAAAGTCTATTGCCTATTGAAAAGTATTTAACTAAAGTAACTCATTCTGAGAAAGTATATTTTGATACCTATTGTTGGTTCTAAAATAAAACAACTATATATTTTGATACAAAACCATTGGCCTAGAGTTCAGTTCTTGAGTGTGTGAGACCATTTGCTGACTGAGTGTGTACAACAAATGCTTTACACTGTCCTCTGATACTGCCTTACTGCTCGACCAAGCTACCACTTTAGAGAGTAAGGTTATATCTAACTTTAGCCTCTGCCAAACCTCTGGGGACTGTGAACTCTGTGCACACTGTACCTATTTGGGAACAGTATATACAGAGCCACTTTCTTACATGCCTTAGTCTGGAATTTAACAGACGTTAAATTCCAGCATTAAGGCATAGTTAACGCGATTTCAAATATCGCTACCCCTCGTTGATAATATCGCGAAGCTGGGTTAGCGATATTTTCACATGGGGTTTTGTCAGGCACGCCCCCCTTGCATCTCATTAGCGATGCGATGCGAGGCGTGCTGACAACGGGCGCTAAGGCAAGGAAACACCCGCTAGCGTGTCCTTGTCAATAAAGCGATAATATTATCGCCGCTTTTCGCCCGAAAACGGACGCTAAAGCGGCGATAATCTTATCGCGGTCCCTTGATAATATGCCCCCACTTTGCTTCTGTGCTTAGTGCAAAATGTGCAACATGCAACCGTTCCGTAGCTATTCTTGTAACTACTAAACGCATCTGGTGGCACGCTCGCCTTGTTCAATCCCCATTTTGAACACAGGTATACAAATCCGAGCGCCCCAATTTGCACCGGAACTGTCCTTAGGTAACATCTGCTGCTGTGTAACATAATCTCTTGCACATTTTATATTCCAAGCAAAGATCAGTTGGGGTTAATAAATAATATGCAGTCACTCATGTCATATGTATCTTATAAATGAACAAGCCTTTTCTTGTGATTATTCAAAGTAATCATTTATTTAAACTCTACCATGCCTGACATTCAAGAGGAAAATTAAACATGAAATGTGACATGTTTTACATTTGCAGCATGAAAGCAGCAGTGAACTTCAAAGGGCATCAAAGGACTGGGCCCTGCTGCAAAATGGAAATGTGGGAACACAAAGGGAGCATGGTGTCTTCAGCTTTGTACCTGTCTTTTTGAGTGAAATGAATATTCACTTGGGGCTGAGTCACAAACCATTCAGTGTACCCAACACATGAAGAAAAACAGCAAATGATAAAACCTGTCCCTAAACACCAGCATCTACGGAAATATATGTCCGCAGATGGCACACACAAAACCATTAATTTGCCCATGTAGGTCACACGACCAATTTTAGTTAGTGGGGAAAAAATTGTATTTTCCTAATAATAATCAGTAGGGTGACAAGTTAAATGTTTCGAATGAGAATCAAATGGGTGCATTTTGGATGGGGAAGATTTCAAAAACACCCTTTCAGGAACTGTAGGGAATAGATTTCACCACATGTAAAATGTTTTCCACCTAGAAAAGGGAAACATCAATGAAATAGCATTCCTAGCTCTAAAGCTGCAGATTTCCAGCCCGTGGACAAAACGCAGGTGCGCAAATAGGAGCATGCCTGAAAATGTAAGATTTTTCTACATTTTCAAACTTTGGGGCTGATTAGGATGGCGGGCGGATGGCCACCGCCGGGCCGGCGGTGGCGACCACCGGGCTGGCGGTGGTCATCCGCCCGTGATCGCAACCCAGAAAACCGCCGGTCAGATTAGGATGGCGGTGGTGACCGCGGCGGTGGGAAATTCCGACTGCCGCTTTTCCTCCGGTTGCCATCCGCACTCCTGCCTGGCGGACGGAGGAGCAGGACCGGGATAATGGTGGCAGTGCCGAGCAGGCTCCGCCAGCACGATTATGATGCCGGCGGCAGCCAGCCTTTCCGCAGCGGTCAAACCGCTATGGAAAGGCAGGCGGAGATTGTCTTCTGGGGGCCCGTTGCGGGCCCCCAATGTGTTGGGGGGGGGTGGGTGCACTGGGAGGGTACCCATGGTCCCCCCCTACATTTCCCTGTACCAGGTGGCAGGCACTGTGCAGTGCCTGCCACGCAGTGCAGGGAAATGCAGGACAAGCTCCTTTCGACATCGCGGCGGTGCTGCGGGCAGCAGCAACCGCCGCAATGTTAAAGCCCGCGATCGTACCGCCGCGGTCGGATTTCGACGGCGGGCCATCGTAATTTGACCAGCGGTTATGTCGCGGTCCATGCGGGCGGTCTTTTCCCGCTACCATGGCGGTCTGGGAGGTTTTCCGACCGCCATCCAAATCAGCCCCTTACTCCCTGGCATTTTGTTAACCTTGGAAGCTGTGTATATCTGAACAAGTCTTGGACATTGGTCTTTAGTAGTTAGATTTGCACATTCCTTTAAGCATTGGACCCAACAAGAACAAGAATCATTGCAAAAATCATCGAAAGTGCTGTTCTCCATGAGCTCACAGTCTACGTCTAAGATTCATCACTGAACTGCAAGTTGAATTTAGCCCGCTATACACCTTAATACAATAACTGTTACTCGTTCTTATGGTCTGGCTTGGCAGCACAGCTGCCACCAGATAATTATGTGAGCATCACTAGAGAGGGGTTTTGGCTCCACCCAAATGTTGGGAGCCAGGAGTACATATTTTGATTGGGCAGAAATTGTGTGCTTCCACAACAAAAGTATTGCCCTCAACACAGCTGTGATCATTTTCTTTATTTTTCCAGTTGCATAAACTTGAACTTTCAGGGCCAGACACGAGACATTGGAATGCTATTAAAGTGCCTTACATAACTAGATAGTTTTTGTTTTTTTCTCTGCAGCAGCACAGATGGGAGGAGGGCAATAAGTAACCTACATGGATCTTTGGGTATGGCTTGACAGTGAAACTGTCACCTGACATTCTAACCTGCACCAATATTATTCTACAGCTCTTTGCTTTCACGCAAGTACATATTTATTCCCATGCTATTTACTTGTAATGCTTCACATTACCATATAACATTCTTTTAAAGCCAGACCTATTGGAATTGCCAATGCTGGTTTTATTATTTAATTAGTAGAAAAGGGAAAGCAAAGAAAAAACAATGAAATAAAAGACAACACTGTCGTACATATTCTATGTTAACAGATTAAAGTATTACTTTTATGTTTCTCATAGCACATACATTAATGTTGAGTTCAATCCAGGATATTTGTCATATGGCCAGGGGAGGAGGAGGGGTGACATATGTCAATGAAGCATCTCAGATTAGTCTTGGCTGGCATTGGGCCTTCCTGTAAATGTCAGGATCTCTTCCCTATTTAGGAGGAATTGTTTGAGTGGGGTCCAGATGTCTTTAGGTTGTGATGCTCTGTGTAGCTAGTTTGCATATGCTTCCAATAAACAAGGCCTCTTATCCAATTCTCTGTGACAGGGACTGGACTCCAACCCCACCCCATGGCCACACAGCGTTTCAGAACTTCATGCGCCAACGCTGCAAAATTCCTAATTTGAGCCGGTATAACTTTTGCACAGCTTAAGAGGCATACATTGGGATCCAGTTCAAAGTAAAGTCCATCACTTCCTGTAACCAGTGGCGGTTGGTGACAATTGAAAGTGGTGGGTGAGCAAATGTGTCAGAAAGGTGCCAACTCGGGGAAAATTCAAACGCTCGCATGCAAGACTCAGGTTGTGTCACAGAAGACTCCGCTGGAAGAGCCACGCAGGCTGGAAGGGGCAATCACGCCATTAGTGACACAGACACAGGTGACGTGACCAGAAGAGGTTGTCTACAAAATCCATTATTAATAATCGTGAAATCAATCTGATCTAACCAAAACAGAATCACGAACAGGGACATACGGTGTTATTAGCTAGTCAGCAAATGATCAAAACACACAGTCCTCCAGCGTGGGTTGCATATGCTCATTACATTCACCAATCATGTGACTTAACACCTTACTTTAAAATTCAAAATACTTAGACATACAGTACACTTTCCTCAGTTATTCTCAGCTAATTAACAAACAAGAAGAAATGTCTGACATGAACATACAGGCCTATAATCAGTTTTGGTTGAAACTACACACTGGAGCTTGGAAGGAAATCTGCCAGAGTGCCTTTGGAAAGCACTTCAGCTTTGACCCGCATTCAGAGCGTTCCTGTGTTTCAGCTGCTTTTGAAAACAAGCATTGGTAAATGCAATAGGTTTCGCCTATGTGATTAATAATAATGTTTTTTTGTTGCTGTAGGTTGTAGCTTGGTGAGCAGTTATGCAATATAAGTTACAGTAACTCCATTAAGTGTTATGGCTTGTGTTAGTCCTGGCAGCTTTGGCGTGGGTTTCGCCTGTATTTTTGCCTCATTTATTTTTGCTGTATGCTGGACATCGTTTTTGTTGGTCTAGATGCTTTGGGCCCTTTGCCACTGCTGATCAGTACCAAAGTGCAAGTGCTCCCTCTGTAAATTGTGAGTATGGATTGGTATTTCCATGATTGGCTTGTTTGACTTACTACTAAGTCCCTAGTACAGTGCGCTGTGCGTGCCCAGGGCCTGTAATTCAAATGCTGTTAGTGGGCCTGCAGCACTGATTGTGCCACCCACACAAGCAGCCTTGCAAAAGGTTCTCAGATCTGCCATTGCAGTGTCTGTGCACAGTTTGGTACTGTTGTATCGACATAGCAAGTGCAACCACTTGCTAGGCCCTGACCTTCCCTTTTCTTACATGTGAGTAAACTCGCAGGGAGGGAAAGAACTCCCAAGGAATCCAGCAATGGGTGGAAGAATACCAAAAATTCCAATTGGAAAGAAGGATAAGTTGGGAAGGGAAAACCTGGGTACAAAAATAACAGAATCAAATGGCAAAAAGTGGCTATACTTTGAACCCTCTGAAGTGGAGAAGAGGAGGAAAAAGTTAAGAAAGATTACACCTTTGAATCGTTCCCAACTCTTATTTTCATTCTCAAAATGCCCTAGCCTGAGAGAAATTGGTTCAAAAGGCAGGTAGGATTTAGCCTCAATAATAAAGGCAAGGAATTTACAAAGGTCGAAGTCTACTCAGGGCTGGTAAAGGCGGCAATTCTAAAAGCCGAAAAAGAGAAATTAAAAGAAGGAATAAGGCTAATACCAGATGTAGAATCGGAAGGGGTAAACCAGCTTGGCAGTGCTTTTCTGAAATGCCATGCAGGCCTGGGGGAAAGGCAAGTGAGATTGATAGTCGGGGCATGCGGGGAAAGAGCAAATATCAACATAGCAGTTGAGAACCCGGGGCCTAGTAAAAGCTGGGGTAATTGGAGCCCAGGAGATAGCTATATAAGTACACCCTTATGGGACCTGAATGAGTCTGGTCGTCTCAGCGATATTGATTAGGGAAGTGGGTTGTCGCATAGCTTGAAAATAATATCTTGGAACATAAATGGGTTTGCAGGGCAAACAAAAGTTGAAAGCATAAAATATGTGTCTCTGCAGGCAGATATTATTTGTTTGCAGGAAACATGGCTATGCGACAACACCCTGGTAATTGAAGGTTATGTCCAACTTCATAAACCTGCTAGTAAAAAAAGATTCGGACAACCATCCGGGGGGATTATGACACTTACCTCTACCAGGATCGCAAGAAAAGTAAATGGGTGTTGGTTAGTGAGATATCCCTACTGGTTGCTGAAAGGTTGAATGACCTCTTGATTCTGGTGAATATCTACATACAATGGGGTTCTCAAGAGGAGTATGAAATGGAAATGGGGTTATTTAAGGATGTTATGAATTCTTTAAGTGAAAAGTATGAAAACGTCTTGATGGTCATTATGGGTGATTTCAACCATAAACTTAATCCCAAAAATCTAGACCCTTGGTTCAAAGAAATTATAAGCGCCTACGATATAATGCCAGCTGACTTTCCCAATAGTACTACGACTAGACAAGATGAAGCCCTTGGGAAATTCTTAGGATCAAAGCGGTTATTTAGTTTAAATGGCAGGATGGAATCTGACCGTCCAGCAAAACAGACTTTTAGAATAGGTAATCAACACTGCCCCATAGATTTTGTGTTTATACACGCATGGAACTATGCCATAGTAAAAAGGTTTAAGGTAATCCGGCGTAAAGACAGTGATCATAATGCCCTGTTCTGTGAGCTATTAATGGGGCCTATAAGTCATCGCGAAAGAGTCCTCCCTCAAAATATGTCATACCCCAAACGCCAGTCCACAAGATTAACAGATGAATATATAGAGAAATTGGCAAGTTTTCAACAGAAATTAAATTTGGAAGATGCCTATGATCAGGAAGTTGCATGGTTTGAGGACAAAATTGAACAGGTTGTACAATGCCTTAGAGTTGACCTAAATAGGAAGAAAAAGGATACCATAGACACGCAAACCAGCCAAAGAAGGCAAGTAAGTTGGTTTGATAATACGGAGAGTAGAAAGATGTCTGAGGGTAAGGTATGACCAGGAGAGTCTGACTAAGCTAAATAAATTAAGGAAAGAATATAAAATGTTAGTAAGGTCCAAGAAGAGGATCTTTAAAGACAAATGTTGGGAAAATCTACTGGAAACAATAGAAGCAAAAAATGTTAAAGGTTTTTGGAAGCTGATACAGGACGCCTCGGGTTGGTCCTCAGGAACCATGAGCTGCGTAGTCGATGAGGCATCCTGGGAGGAGTACTTAGGCCATCTATATGAGGCAAGTAATGTGCCCGTAATAAGTAAGGAAAAAGCCCACTGGGGAGGGGCAGCAAAAGAGTTAAAGTCATCCTTCTCGGTAGAAAAAGTGAAGGATACTATTAGGAAGTTAAATCTAACTCGTGCTGCAGGGCCCGATAATTTACCAGCCATTATAATTAAAACACAGCTAAACAGGTGGGCACAATTCTTATCCCAAATGTTCTCAGCTATCCTTGATTCAGGCATTATCCCTAAATCCTGGAGGGGGGCTGTGATCAGATCACTACACAAGAAAGGAGACAGGAGGGATCCAAAGAATTACAGATTGATTAATCTGTTGGATATTGGAGTGAAGGTACTCTCTAAAATAATCCTTGGCAGATTGAAGGAATGGGTAGAGCAACAGTCAATTGTACCAGTGGAACAAGGAGGTTTTAAGGAGGGACACTCTACGATTGACCACTGCTTTGCCTTATGGGCAGTGGCTCGGAAGTCCATGGAGCAGCAAGGTAGACTATACTGCTGCTTTGTCGACTTCCGAGCGGCTTTTGACCTGGTAGATAGGGAGTGTCTGTGGGAGACTCTGAGAAGCTATAACGTCCCGGATGAGCTCCTAGCAATAATCCAGGAGTTGCATAGTCAGAACTGGGCCCAGGTCATTAAAGACACAATGGGGGGCCTGACAACTGAAATAGCGATTAATAATGGCCTAAGACAGGGCTGTGTACTGGCCCCGCTTCTTTTTGCTATTTTTCTTGCAGATCTGCCTTCTTCTTTGGTGACTGATAGAAGTGCAAGCCCAAAAGTGAATGGGAAGCATTTATCCTATCTACTGTACGCAGACGATTTAGTAATTCTTGATCAGACAGAGTTGGGTCTGCAAAGGAAGCAAGTAGCGGCCCGTGGAGGGAGTGCCGCGGGGCGGTGGGGCAGGGCGGGGTAGGGGTAGGGTGGTGGTAGTAAACTCTGGTCACGGCCGACCGGAGTAATGTAAACAAATAAATAAATAAAATGAATTTCTTGCGCGCACTGAAATGCCAAATGCATTTCAGCGCGCGCAATGAAATTCGTTTTATTTATTTATTTGTTTGCATTACTCCGGTCGGCCGTGACCAGAGTTTACTACCCCCCTTCCCCCGCCCTGCCCCACCGCCCCGCGGCACTCCCTCCATGGGCCACTACTGAAGGAAGCTAAATGCTTTCAGCATATATTGTGCAACTAAACGTCTTACAGTAAACATGGATAAAACAAAAATTCTGTGCCTTGGGAAGAGAGATCAAAAATGTAACTGGTATTTGGGGCAAACCAAACTAGAGATTGTCAATGAGTATAAATATCTTGGAATATGGTTCGACTAGTCTCTAAAGTGGGGTACGCACCTGGAGGCCCAGAAAGTAAAAGCCTTAGCTTCTGTATGTGGGTTGAAAAAATTTAATCGCAGTTATGGTGCTATGTCCCATGGACCATTGTTGAAGGCCTTCAATGCAATGATCCCCCCGCAATTGCAGTATGGAGCAGAAATTCTCTGCCTAGGTGGGAAAAGTACCTGGGACAGCAAGGAAGGGAAATGTTTAAAAGCATTAATGTCACTGCCTAGCTCATCAATGATTCAGGCAATTAGATTGGAGCTAGGCATGACCTCTTAGAATGTTCAGGCGCAAGTGGGTCTTCTCAGATTTTGGAAACGTCTGGGGTCAGGAGAAGAAATGAAAGTGTCACAATGGTGTATGATGGAGATCCAGCTTAGTGAATTAAATTGGGCCAAAGCAATAAGAAAAAAACTCTATTCCATCTGTGAAAAGTTGAAGGTGAAAATTGATCTGCAGGCCCTGTATATTGATGAAACAAAAAGTGCACTTAAATCTTTAGGGAAGGAAATGTCTAGATTGAACGATATGGAGTACCTGAGAAAGAAAGAATCTGTGCAGTTTATGAGAGATAGCTGGAGGAAAGAAAATTGGTACCCCTATCTAGACACCTTACCAAACCAATGGTTTAGAATGGAAGTATTAAGACTGAGAATCGGTATTAATCCTGCTCTGTTAAATGACAAAATAAAAAGGGAACTGATGCGACCTGACGGTAGATGCACATGTAGGACGGGCATGAAATGTAATTGCTTACACATTTTAATGGACTGTCATAAATTGTTAGTCCAGCGAAAACAGTTTTTACGACCAATTTTCTTAAAATATGGTGTTAGGTCGCGTATGCAAGCAATCGAGCTCCTTACTGATATGCTAAATCTTGAAATTGCAATTGCTGTGGCGAAGTTTATGCAAGCTGCTAAAAGGTTTCTTATGGAATAGGGAATGGCTGGCTGTAAGTTAGGTTAAGTAATGATGTATAGGGATTTAAATTTTATTCTTTTAAATGTTTTAAAATAGGGTTTAAATACTATTTGGATTATATATGCGATATTTGAATGTGTATATAACGTATGTATGGAATTATTTTTAACAAAATTGAAAAGGATAAGAAAATTAGGCTCCCTGAATAGAGTGAGATGATGAATTTGTAATTATTTTAGAATATTTATACAAAATGTCGTGTTTTATGTGGTTTAAAGACCAATGGCCTAAATAAACTTTATTTTTGACTTGACTTGAACTACATGTGAGTCACCCTAAGGTAGGCCCAAGGTACCCCTGTGGGCAGGGTGCAGTGTATGTGAAAGGTAGGACATGTCCTGATGTGTGTAACATGTCCTGATAGTGAACTACAGTGAATTTCTTTTTTCACTATTGAAGGGCTATCTGTCCCATAGGATAGAATGGGAGTTTATTTATAACATCTTATAAATATAACTTTCCATTGGGACAAGATAGGAAGGTAACGTTTAGTATGCCTGAATTCAGAATCTAAAGATGCATCTTTTAGAAAGGGTGATTTTAACATTCTGTGTTTGAAAACACCACTTTTAGAAAGTAGGTATTTTCTTGCTTAGCCATCCAGTGTGCCTCTGCTGGTTTGTGTATTGACTGTCTGGCTTTGGAGTGACAGGGGCAGGGGATGTGCATTCACTGTAGACAGCCACTGGGGGGTTGAGGTGTGTTCTGCCTAACCTGGATGAGTCAGGGCTGGGCTGAATAGACCTGGGCTGCATTTGGAGTAGGGTGAGGAGATTTCCTTTCACCTGAATGGGCCTGGTCTGCCTTGCACAATGCTGTCTCCACCTCCTGCCGGAAAGCTGCACCAGAGACGACAGAACTGGTTTGGACTGAGCACAGAGCGTCTCTGACACCAGAGAACAAAGAGAAATGGACTATAAATGTTGGGGCCCAGACCCCTGAACTTTAGAATACTTCTGGAATTCAAAAGGAACCTCTGCCAAGGAGAAGAGCTGGGAAAACTGAAGGAGAAGTGTAGCCCCTTTGCTGTGTGCTGTCTGGGTGTTGGCCTGCAGTAGCTGTTTCTACCAAGGAGAGGATAAAGACCTTGCTATGTGCTGAGTCTCCTGCTTGAGGAAGATCCCCAAGGGCTTGAAGTAGAGCTTGCCTCCTGTTTTGAAGTCTCAGGGATACAAAGACTTCACCACCAGCTCCCCCGAACTTCCTTGCTGGGAGTTCTGGCCTGCCAAGAGGTGCCTGTTGCTGAGTTCGGCCTCTGGAGGTTGTTCCTGTAGTTGGGAGCCGGAAAAGCAACGCAACTTCGAGAAGCGCAACGCATCCGCACCTGTTTCTGATGCATCGTCGAAGAAATCAATGCAGTGCCTGCCCGCGGCTGGAGAAATCGGCGCACACGAATCCTGTGCACCGATCTCCGAAGTCCGAGGTCACCGCACCGATTCCGATGCAGGCCCTGCTGCGCGGCTGCAAGAACCAATGCATCATAGGACCGCGGCTGGAGAGACCAACGCAGCGCCGTTGCCGCCGCCGCATCAAGAACCGATGCATCCCCGATCCTCACTCATTGCACCAGGGCGCCAAGTCTACAAGAACGCCGGGCCGCAGTAAGAAACCAACGCATCACCTCCCTGCACAGTAGGAAACCGACGCATCACTTCCACTTCAGTAAGGAACCGACGCATCACCGCCCCTGCGTGGCAGTAAGGCACCGACACATCACCTACCCTGGAGTAGGGAACCGACGTATCACCTTCCCTGGGCATAAGGAACTGACACATCACCTTCCCTGTGGCTGTTTTTGTTTAAGATTGTGATGCATCCAAGGTACTTTGTGTGGAAAGTGTTGTATCCATAGCTTGCTATGGACAGAACTGTTTCTACCTTTTAAAAGTCATATTTTGATTACCGTATTGTGGATTTTTGTTGTTTTGGTCTTGTTTGGTTTAGATAAAGATTACGTATTTTTCTAAACTGGTGTGGTGTCCATTTGTAGTGTTTTCACTGTATAACTGTATGTGTGCACAAATTCTTTACACACTGCCTCTGAGATAAGCCTGTCTGCTCATGCCAAGCTACCAAAGGGGTGAGTAGGGGTTATTTTAGAAGTGCATCCCCCTTACCATGACTAGGAGTAAGGGTCCCTACTTGGACAAAGGTGCAGACCATTGCCAACTAGAGACCCCCATTTCTAACAACTTGTTTATTGAGAAAGGCAATATATTGTGCAGCAACTGGTGATAATATAATACGGGGAGATTAGGTAAATGGTGGAGGACAAAGAAAAAAAAATGCAGTGGCAAAGCAGGTTTGAGATGCATGCAGCTAATTAGATTGGCATATTCCTTTAAACACATTTACGAGCGTTGTTGGCGTGAGAAGCGTTGAGACCACTTTACATTTATTTTGAAATGGTATAATTTTGTTGCTGATTCCACTGTTGTAAGTTCCAAGATCTGGGCTGTGAGAAGAAATTATATTTAGAAGTAATCAGAAAACATTCAGGTTTGGCTGTAGCTTACTTTTTTGATGAAAATGAATACCCCTTTATTCCAAATAATAGCGGATGTCATGATAAAAATGAGCCTGGTGTTACTTTGCTTCGCTGTGTTTTGCGAAGACTTGTCTTTAGATTCATATTTTCAAGTGGCCATACAGTGTAGCGAAAACAAATGTTCTCTTTGACCCAGACATGCATTGCTGACAATTACAGGCATTCCAGAACGTTCTTCTGTTTAATGAGACTATTGTGACATAATTCACCAGATGGTCCTTTAACCGAGGTAGGATATACTACTGAAACAGTTAAGGGGAAGGTGAGCCTGCAGACAGACACCAAGGATTTGCCTAAGGGGGAGTGGGCCCTGTCCCAGGGAAGAGATGCCAGTAAGAGTATGCAATTTCCGCGTTTGGCAGTGTTATTCTCAAAGATAATATATCTCTATGAATTGGAAGTTGAGCATTGCCATGCTGCAGGCACAATTTAGAGCATAACTACAACTGCCAGAGCAAGACCTTGAGGCAGTGAGTAATGACAGCGGGCAAAGGACGTGTTGTGGAATGGTGTGCAGTTTTGGAGCAGTTACCCACAACCATAACGTGTGCCATGAAACAAGACTGGGCTACCGCTGACCAAATTGCAAGGAACGATAGATGGGCCGGAGGAACAGTCCAAGGCACTAGGGACGATGTCTCCCCACCTTGCAGGGACAGAAGTCACTGAACAGGGACACAAGTCGCTAAACAAAGAGGATGCCCAGGGTCACGACCCTGTCTAAATATGCTGCAGCTCTCAGCATTAATCAAATAATGTAAAATATCTCTGACCTTGTTGCACCGCGAGCGTTGGCAAGCTCTAAGCGGTGAGTGGAGAGGGGTTTCCGTGTTGGTGTGTGCAGTCTGATGTGGAGGAGAGCTGATAAAATGAGCAGCCAAGGAGGACATTAGCGATGC
Source organism: Calotriton arnoldi (assembly GCA_963921515.1). Taxonomy (NCBI): domain Eukaryota; kingdom Metazoa; phylum Chordata; class Amphibia; order Caudata; family Salamandridae; genus Calotriton; species Calotriton arnoldi. The sequence continues at coordinate 751,798 of CAWUFW010007927.1, forward strand.
TGTTCAATCACTTCATGGACCCCTGATGTGATGATAGCCTTTCAGAGGCTGGGCCTTGTTGAATCGCATGCAGGAAGGCATTAGGGGACAACCTCTCATTTAGGACAGGCAGACTGACACACGGGACAGTGTGCTCTTAATGTAATCTGTGTATCACCACAATACATTAACCGGGGGCGGGGCTCACGGCTGAAAGGGAGACTTGGAGAACGATGCGTTCCAAGCCTCGTGAAATAAATGATAGTTACAGAAACAAGAGAATGAGGCTCACACTAGAGAGAAAGCACACTAGAACGCTGACCTTTCCCAGCAACAAGACAGCCACAATAAGATTGCGTAAAGAGCAGAAGACAAACAAAACAAGCACAGCGCAAGCGCTGAGCAGCCAAAACCTACAAGAAGTTCCACAAAAGCAGATGAAAATGAGTACTTGGGCCATGGTACGCTGATAAGAGAAACATAAGAGGAAGAACAGGAAATAGAATGCAACAATGGAGGAAAAGTAAGTGGAAAGCACACAAACAAATGAAAAGTAGGGGTAGGGGTGGTATGTAAGCCCCTTTTATGATTTATTATAAATGCAATAGATTTCACAAGCACAGCGCAAGCACTGTGCAGGTAAAACCTAAAAAGATTAAGCCAAGCGCTTCCTGAGACAGAGACACACTCAATTCTTGCCCAGCTTTGTCATTTACCTAAGAAAGACAAATTAATGTGCTAGCTTCCCTCTTCTTGAACAATTGAAGAGGTGAGATTCCTGGAGTGGTATGAGGCGTCATCCTATAATTCTTTATTTTAACTAGTACCTCTCTCCTACAACACAAATTAACTGCTATTCCTCTTTGTATAGTCTCCTTTAGCACCCTGTTCAGCTTCTCCACCATGCCATTAGTCTCTGGATGATACAGAGCTGACTTCTTGTGCTTAATGCCTCTGTCCCCGAGATACTTCTCCATTTCATTAGACACAAGTTGAACACCATTGTCAGTTAGAATAGAGGTAGGAAATCCCTCTCTTTCAAAAACCTGTTCAAGAAAACTTATTACATCATGTGTTTTCACAGAGTTGTTTATTCCTGTCTCCGGCCACCTTGAATACATATCAATCAAAACAATTACATATTTATCTGTATTAGAGTGTCTTATCAGGGACCAGTATTTCCATGGACACCTCATGCCAAGGTTCCTTTGGTATTTCTCTCACCTTCATCAGCTGAACTCTTCACCTGAGAGCTTTATCAGCATTGACACACTCCATACACCCTGTTACACATCTCTCGACCTGAATGTCCATCCCTGGCCACCAGTACATTAGCCTGAGTCTCTCCTTTGTTTTTGAGATTCCTGAATGACTCTCAAGCGCCAAAGGCACTAGTCTTCCTTTAAAGATGTCGGGGGGAACCAACCTGGTTTCTCTCAAAACTAACTCACCCTGTAGGGACAGCTCATCTTTAACTTTCCAAAATACTCACAATTGGTCATGATCCTACTCCTGCCCACTCCACTTGTCCTTGATTCTATGTATCACTTGTTGAATCACATCATCCTTTCCTAACTCCTCTACTCATTCATTTTCCTTCACAATTCCTTCTCTGATCAAACACACCTCAAAGTCCTTGTCCTCAAATCCCAAATTCTCTTGCTCTGCAGTACTGACCTAGTCCACCAAGTGCGAACAACAATTGGCGATGTTATTCTTTGCTCTAGGTACATACACCATATCAAAATGAAACTCTTGCAAAGCAACAACCCAATGTCTAATTCTCCCAGACACAGCATTTAACCCATTTTTCTCAAAAATCTCTCTGAGAGGCTTTTGGTCTGTTTTTATATTAAATGTACTGCCCAAGACAAACTTCCTTAATTTGTGTACCACCCAGAACACTGCCAAAGCTTCCTCCTCAATGACAGAGTAATTCATCTCTGCTCCGTCAGTCCTCTTGAAATGGAGAGAATTGTCCTCTCTACACCATTATGTTTCTGCAATAGAACTGCTCCAAGCCCTTTCGCACTGGCTTCTGACATGATAGTGGAACCTTGACAAGGCTAAAGACTTTGTAAACAGGAACACTTCCTAAGATTATGTTTAATTTCCCTAAATTCCATTTCACATGCCTCTCTACACCTGAAAGTGGCACCTCTTTTTACTAATAATCTCATATTCTTTGTCTTCTTTGCAAAATTACTAACAAACGCATTATAGTGTCATACCAAGGAACCTAATCACATCCTCCTTGGATACTTAACTAGCTAAATTGTCAATAGTATCTACCAACTCTTTTTTAGGTTCAATGCCCTCCGATGTTATCTTATGGCCCAGGTAAACGATTTAATCTAAATTGAACCAACACTTCACTGCCTTTAATGTCAGACCACTCTCCTTCAGCCTCCGGAGTACCTCACGTACCTGTTCATTGTGCTCACCCACATTCACACCGTACACCAAAATGTCATCTTGATAGATTTTTTTGCCTTGTACCCCTTTCAGTATGCCTTCCATCACACGTTGAAATATTGCTGCTGCCGAAATAAGGCCAAATGGCATACGGACAAACTTGTAAGTACCAAAAGGGGTGACAAAAGCTGTCAATTCTTGGGAATCCCAATGTAACCTCACCTGATGCTAAGCAGAGGTTAGATCAATGGATGAGAAACACCGTGCCCCCTTTTGCATAGATAGCATATCATTTATATTCAGCAAAGGATAATGGTCAACTACTCACACTTGTTCAGTTCCCGCAAGCCCACACAGAGTCGGACATCACCATTAGCCTTCTTTGCCATGACTACTGGAGCAAGCCACTCGGTGACCTCCACCTCCTCAATTATACTACTCTCTTTCAATTTCTCCCACTCAGTTTTCATCTGATCCTTGACCAGGTAGAACCCTCACTTTACTCACCATCGATGTTGCTCCTTTCTTTGTCTTGATGTTGAGTATGTAATTTTCCAAACAACCTAGTTTTGCTTAGAACACCTCAGGGAATTCATTTTCGTACCATGGCCTACCATTGCTCACAGCTTCAACTTGCTCTACTTGTTTGAGTCTTAAAGAGGGATTGTCATTTGGGTCAACATATACCATTAAATCCCATTGGTGGAATCAACTAATGAGGGAGTCACCCCTCATGGAGATGTAAATTTTTCCCACCGTTAGCCTGTCCTTGAACTGTATAGACCCACTGAAATAACCCAACAACTTAATGGGCTCCCCACTGTAGCCCTTCGGACATATGTCAGGTTTCTACACCTTGACCTTACCCACCAAGCTTTTGTCAAACATTTTCCTGGGAATCAACTTTATTTTTGCTCCAGAGTCAGACAACATAAAAACTGACTCTCCTTCAATCTGTAAAATCTCCATGGGACCACTTATACCATCCTTCACCTGTAAAATAAACTCCTCACACAAAGAATCATCTACCTCATATGTGACCTCTTGAGCCATCTTTTTGTTAAGTTGGAACTTCTGCAACACTTGAAGACATGAACCTTTCTACAACACTCTTTGCAAGTAGCCTTCCAACCCACACAGTCTTTGTAATTTGCAAAAGTCTATATGGGTTAATGATTGGTTTTCTGAGTACCTGTATGGGTGCCTTAGTGTCTATGTGGATGGGTGGGGGGGTGTGACTCCCTGCATGGATGTGTGAGTGGGTGATTCACTGGGTGTATGGGTTCATGAGTGCATCTGCGAGGGGCTGTATGGGTGAGTGAGTATGCGTATGGCTGTGTTGGTGAGTGAATGGATGTCTCAGTGGTATATGTGTGAGTAACTACATATGTGAAAGGCAGTATATGTGAGTGTTGGAGTATATAAGTGACTATATGTGAGAGTGAGTGATTGTGAGAGTGGCTGTATGGATGAGTGTGTGCTTGTGTCAGTGATTGTAGAAGAGAGCAAGTATGTGTTACTATGAATAAGTGAGGTGGTGTGTGTATAACTGTATAGGTGAGTAAATGGCAGTGTGATTGATTCTTTGGGTGACTGACTAGGTGTGTGAGTAACTCTATGGGTGAGTGGCAGTGTGTGAGTGTCTGTATGGGTGTATGAGTGCATATATCAGTGACTGTATTGATGAGTGACTGCGAGTTTGAGTAACTGTATGGGTGAGTGAGTGAATGTGTGTGTAGACCTATGAACCAGTGAGTGGGTATGTAGTAATTGGTATTGGTGTGTCTATGGTTTCAAAAATTGTAGTCTGTATTTTAGAGTGGGTGTATGAAAGGTTATATTAGGGTGTGAGGAGGTGCATCAGATATTAAGTGGATGATGTCATCAGTGATGTAATATGTGACATCATCAGCAGTGTATTGCGGGGGCACAAGTTATAGTTAGCTCAGCTAACTATAACGGCTGAATTTCTCTTGTTTTGTACAAGTAAAATGTCAGCCTAACTATAACGTCCCTGAAACCTGTGGTTTTTTCAGTGAATATCGAAGGTTTTTTAAATGCTAATTCCTAACTATAACATCCCTGAAACCTGGTTTTTTTTCAGTGAATTTCTAAGGTTTTTTAAATGCTAATTTCTAACTATGCCAATATAGGTAGAACATGTACAGAAAGAGGAGGAAAGGCACAGAAAGAAGCAAGAGAAGTGCAGAAAGAGGGAAGAGAGGTGCAGAAAGAGGAAGAAAGGTGCAGAAAGAAGCAAGAAAAATGCAGAAAGAGGCAACAGAGTCCTGAAAGAGGAAGAAAGATGGAGAAAAAAGCAAGAGAAGTGCAGAAAGAAGCAACAGAGGTGCAGAAAGAGGCCTACTTTGACTGTACCTTTCCACAGACTCATACAAAGTAGCCTAATCAGTAATCCTTCTCCCAAGATGTCTTAAACCTCACTTTTCTCTTGAAGGTTCACTATTCATCGACTGCTCAGAATGTTAGGCCTACCAAATGTAAAACAGCTGTCCTAACCATATCACTGTTGTAAGTCTGACCAAGTTTGTGAAGGTATGCATGCATGTGTCTGTGCTTTTATCTAGTGACATGTTACATAAAAATAAACATACAAATACTTGAATACCTGTGTCTCAAACAGCATACTCTGTAAACTTGTGAACAAAAAGGTGTATGTATTTCTTTCTGCTCATAATACAGGGCACATGGGTATTCAATAGTATATTTGAGAGGCTCTATAACACTTGTATACATAAGACATGTCTGCCTGTGCAACCAAATGACAGAGCAGAACTAGGAAGATTTGACCACCAATAAGAGAAGCTACCCGCTTTTTAAGCTACCATCTTCAGATGCATAACACATGTGAGAATACACGTACAAGTAGACATATAGCTTAGTCACGAGAGCACGCAGACCTTTAAACTTGACAGTTTGTACTTACCATTTGAATATAGAAAGAGGCAAGAGAAGTACAGAAAGAAGCAAGAGAATTGCAGAAAAAAACAAGAGAGGTGCAGAAAGAGTAAGAAATGTGTAGAAAGAGGCAAGAGAAGTGCAGAAAGAGGCAAGAGAGGAGCAGAAGGAGGCAAGAGAACTGCAGAAAGAGGCAAGAGAGTTGCAGAAACAGGCAAAAGAGGTACAGAAAGAGGGAACAGGGGTACTGACAGAGGCAAGAAAGGTACAGAAAGAGGGAAGAGGGGTACAGAAGGAGGCAAGAGGGGTACAGAAATTTGCAAGAGAGGTGCAGAAAGAAGCAAGAGCAGTGCAGAAAGAACCAACAGGGGTGCAGAAAGAGGCAAGAGCAGTGCAGAAATAAGCAAAAGAGGTGCGGAAAGAGGCAAGAGGGGTGCAGAAAGAGGCAAGAGAGGTGCAGAATGAGGCACGAGAGGTGCACAAAGAGGGAAGAAGGATGCAGAAAGAGGCACGAGGGGTACAGAAAGAAGCAAGAGAGGTGCAGAAAGAAGCAAGAGAAGTGCAGAAAGAAGCAACGGAGGTGCAGAAAGAGGCAAGAGGGGTGCAGAAAGAAGCAAGAGAAGTGCAGAAAGAAGCAACAGAGGTACAGAAGTAGGCAAGAGAATTGTAGAAAGAGGCAAGAGAGTTGCAGAAACATGCAAGAGATGTGCAAAAAGGGGGAACAGGGTTGCAGAAAGAGGAAAGAGAGGTGCAGAAAGAGAGAAGAGGGGTACAGAAAGAGGCAAGAGGGGTGCAGAAAGAGGTAAGAGGGGTGCAGAAAGAGGCAAGAGGGGTGGAGAAAGAAGCAACAGAGGTGCAGAAACAGGTAAGAGAAGTACAGAAAAAGGCAAGAGAAGGCGCAGAAAGAAGCAACAAAGGTGCAGAAAGAAGCAAGAGAAGTGATGAAAGAGACAAGAGAGTTGCAGATAGAAACAAGAGAGGTGCAGAAAAAAACAAGAGAAGTGCAGAAAGAGGCACATGAGGTACAGAAAAAGGCAAGAGAGGTGCAGAAAGAGGCAAGAGAGTTGCAAAAAGACGCAAGTGAGGTGCAGAAACAGACAAGAGGGGTGCAGAAAGAGGCAAGAGGGGTGCAGAAAGAACTAACAGAGGTGCAGAAAGAGGCAAGAAGGGTGCAGAAAGAGGCAAGAGAAGTGCAGAAAGAAGCAACAGAGGTGCAGAAGGAGGCAAGAGAACTGCAGAAAGAGGCAAGAGAGTTGCAGAAACAGGCAAGAGAGGTGCAGAAAGAGGGAACAGGGGTGCAGAAAGAGGCAAGAGATGTGCAGAAAGAGGGAAGAGGGGTGCAGAAAGAGGCAAGCGGGATGCAGAAAGAGGCAGGAGGGTGCAGAAAGAAGCAACAGAGGTGCAGAAAGAGGCAAGAAAGGTGCAGAAAGAAGCAAGAGAAGTGATGAAAGAGGCAAAAGAGTTGCAGAAAGAAACAAGAGAGGTGAAAAAAGCAAGAGAAGTGCAGAAAGAGTCAAGTGAGGTGAAGAAAAAGGCAAGAGAAGTGCAGAAAAAGTCAAGTGAGGTGCAGAAACAGACAAGAGGGGTACAAAAAGAGGCAAGAGAAGTGCAGAAAGAAGCAACTGAGGTGCAGAAAGAAGCAAGACCAGTGCAGAAAGAACTAACAGAGGTGCAGAAAGAGGCAAGAGGGTTTTAAAAAGAGGCACGAGAAGTGCAGAAAGAAGCAAAAGAGGTGCAGAAACAGGCACGAGAACTGCAGAAAGAGGCAAGAGAGGTGCAGAAAGGGGCAAGGGAGGTGCAGGAAAAGGGAAGGAGGTAGAAAGAGGCATGAGGGGTGCAGAAAGAAGCAAGAGAGGTGAAGAAAGAAGCAAGAGAAGGGCAGAAAGAAGCAATAGAGGTACAGAAAGAGGTAAGAGGGGTGCAGATAGAGGCAAGAGAGGTGCAGAAAGAGGGAAGACAAGTGCAGAAAGAGGTAAGAGGGGTGCATAAAGAAGCAAGAGAGGTACAGAACAAAGCAAGAGAAGTGCAGAACGAAGCAGAAGGGGTACAGAAAGAGGCTAGAGGGCTGCAGAAAGATGCAAGAGAAGTGCAGAAAGAAGCAACAGAGGTGCAGAAGGAGGCAAGAGAACTGCAGAAAGAGGCAACAGAGGTGCAGAAAGAGGGAACAGTGGTGCAGACAGAGGTAAGAGAGGTGCAGAAAGAGGGAAGATGGGTGCAGAAAGAAGGAAGAGGGGTGCAGAAATTTGCAAGAGAGGTAAAGAAAGAAGCAAGAGCAGTGCAGAAAGAACCAACAGAGTTGCAGAAAGAGGCAAGAGGGGTGCAAAAAGAGGCAAGAGACGTGCAGAAAGAAGCAAAAGAGGTACAGAAAGAGGCAAGAGGGGTACAGAAAGATGCAAGAGAGGTGCAGAAAGAGGCAAGAGAGGTGCAGAAAGAGGGAAGAGGGGTACAGAAAGAAGCAAGAGAGGTGCAGAAAGAAGCAAGAGAAGTGCAGAAAGAAGCAACGGAGGTGCAGAAAGAGGCAAGAGGGGTGCAGAAAGAAGCAAGAGAAGTGCAGAAAGAAGCAACAGAGGTACAGAAGTAGGCAAGAGAATTGTAGAAAGAGGCAAGAGAGTTGCAGAAACATGCAATAGATGTGCAGAAAGAGGGAACAGGGGTGCAGAAAGAGGAAAGAGAGATACAGAAAGAGAGAAGAGGGGTACAGAAAGAGGCAAGAGGGGTGCAGAAAGAGGTAAGAGGGGTGCAGAAAGACGCAAGAGGGGTGGAGAAAGAAGCAACAGAGGTGCAGAAACAGGTAAGAGAAGTACAGAAAAAGGCAAGAGAAGGCGCAGAAAGAAGCAACAAAGGTGCAGAAAGAAGCAAGAGAAGTGATGAAAGAGACAAGAGAGTTGCAGATAGAAACGAGAGGTGCAGAAAAAAACAAGAGAAGTGCAGAAAGAGGCACATGAGGTACAGAAAAAGGCAAGAGAGGTGCAGAAAGAGGCAAGAGAGGTGCAAAAAGACGCAAGTGAGGTACAGAAACAGACAAGAGGGGTGCAGAAAGAGGCAAGAGGGGTGCAGAAAGAACTAACAGAGGTGCAGAAAGAGGCAAGAAGGGTGCAGAAAGAGGCAAGAAGGGTGCAGAAAGAGGCAAGAGAAGTGCAGAAAGAAGCAACAGAGGTGCAGAAGGAGGCAAGAGAACTGGAGAAAGAGGCAAGAGAGTTGCAGAAACAGGCAAGAGAGGTGCAGAAAGAGGGAACATGGGTGCAGAAAGAGGCAAGAGATGTGCAGAAAGAGGGAAGAAGGGTGCAGAAAGAGGCAAGCGGGATGCAGAAAGAGGCAGGAGGGTGCAGAAAGAAGCAACAGAGGTGCAGAAAGAGGCAAGAAAGGTGCAGAAAGAAGCAAGAGAACTGATGAAAGAGGCAAGAGAGTTGCAGAAAGAAACAAGAGAGGTGAAAAAAAGCAAGAGAAGTGCAGAAAGAGTCAAGTGAGGTGCAGAAAAAGGCAAGAGAAGTGCAGAAAGAGGCAAGAGAGGTGCAAAAAGACGCAAGTGAGGTGCAGAAACTGACAAGAGGGGTACAAAAAGAGGCAAGAGAAGTGCAGAAAGAAGTAACTGAGGTGCAGAAAGAAGCAAGAGCAGTGCAGAAAGAACTAACAGAGGTGCAGAAAGAGGCAAGAGGGTTTTAAAAAGAGGCACAAGAAGTGCAGAAAGAAGCAAAAGAGGTGCAGAAACAGGCACGAGAACTGCAGAAAGAGGCAAGAGAGGTGCAGAAAGGGGCAAGGGAGGTGCAGGAAAAGGGAAGGAGGTAGAAAGAGGCATGAGGGGTGCAGAAAGAAGCAAGAGAGGTGAAGAAAGAAGCAAGAGAAGGGCAGAAAGAAGCAATAGAGGTACAGAAAGAGGCAAAAGGGGTGCAGATAGAGGCAAGAGAGGTGCAGAAAGAGGGAAGACAAGTGCAGAAAGAGGCAAGAGGGGTGCATAAAGAAGCAAGAGAGGTACAGAACAAAGCAAGAGAAGTGCAGAACGAAGCAAAAGGGGTACAGAAAGAGGCTAGAGGGCTGCAGAAAGATGCAAGAGAAGTGCAGAAAGAAGCAACAGAGGTGCAGAAGGAGGCAAGAGAACTGCAGAAAGAGGCAACAGAGGTGCAGAAAGAGGGAACAAACAGTGGTGCAGACAGAGGTAAGAGAGGTGCAGAAAGAGGGAAGATGGGTGCAGAAAGAGGGAAGAGGGGTGCAGAAATTTGCAAGAGAGGTAAAGAAAGAAGCAAGAGCAGTGCAGAAAGAACCAACAGAGTTGCAGAAAGAGGCACGAGGGGTGCAGAAAGAGGCAAGAGACGTGCAGAAAGAAGCAAAAGAGGTACAGAAAGAGGCAAGAGGGGTACAGAAAGATGCAAGAGAGGTGCAGAAAGAGGCAAGGGAGGTGCAGAAAGAGGGAAGAAAGGTGCAGAAAGAGGCAGAGGGGTACAGAGAGAAGCAAGAGAGGTACAGAAAGAAACAAGACAAGTGCAGAAAGAAGCAACAGAGGTGCAGAAAGAGGCAAGAGGGGTGTATAAAGAGGCAAGAGAAGTTCAGAAAGAAGCAAAAGAGGTGCAGAAAGAGGCAAGAGAAGTGCAGAAACAAGCAAGATAGGTGCAGAAACAGGCAAGAGGGGTGTAGAAAGACGGAACAGGGGTGCAGAAAGAGGCAAGAGAGCTGCAGAAAGAGGGACGAAGGGTGCAGAAAGAGGCAAGAGGGGTGTAGAAAGAAGCAAGTGAGGTGCAGAAAGAGGCAACAGAGGTGCAGAAAGAAGCAAGAGAGGTGCAGAAAGAAGGGAGGTGCAGAAAGCGGAAGAGATGTGTAGAAAGAGGCAAGAGAAGTGCAGAAAAAGGAAGAAAGGTGCAGAAAGAAGCAAGAGAAATGCAGAAAGAGGCAAGAGTGGTTTGCACACCATTAGTACCAATTTAACACCCACATTTAGCAATAAGTAACAGGTGACCATTCTATGTTTACAAAGGGCCTTCCACCACGCTGTAACACTTGTCGCTGCATTTTTGGTACAGTTTGAGCCGTTTGAGCTAGAAAGAACGTTTTTCTTTGTTCAAATCTGCAGATTATGCAGCAGATGATGGATTATGTGGAAAATGCGGAAAATGTATAATTGTGCAAAAGTCGGTGCAGCCAAACAGTCGTATAATTCCAGTGGCCCTGCTCATACCTCAGACTAGGTCTAGAAGTGCTCCTCAGTGGTTCCTTCTTTTTTTTGTCTCATTGAGTTCATAGTTTAGCTTCTATGGAAACGAGGAAGACTAAACCTGAGGTTACCACTCCACAACACAGACTACCATACCACATAATTACTCTCCATAACACATAATCCCGCTCTACATAATGCCAATACACTAAATACCACATATTTTCAATCCACATAATTTAACTGCACAACATACCACATAATTTCACTATACACAACGTACATCCACTCCACTCCAAAAAACATTAGTAAAAAACTTTTACATTTACAACGCCAATAGCTCTAACTCTCGCAAATCCTAAACCTATTACAATGAGTAGTCGTGTTTGCAGAGTGGTGGAGAAAGGAGTCTGGGCCTCCGACCAGCGCTCAGGAATTCCGCTGCGTAGTACTTACAGGAGGTACCAGGAGGGCTTTTTGGCCCCCATAGTCCCTCAGGAGTTAAGTGGACTTCATCCCCCAACCAGCAGTGTGCCAGAAGGCGCGTTTGCAGAGTGGTGGAGAAAGGGGGGCGTGGCCTCCAAAGACCTTTTAGCAATCCCACTGTGTGGGACTTACTGGAGGTAACAGGAGGGGTAGTTGGTCCCCAAGGAGATCCTTGGAGGCCAACTACACCTCCTATTACCTCCAGTAAGTCCCAAACAGCAGAATTGCTAATTTCTCATAGCAGGCCACGCCCCCTTTGCCCACCACTATGCAAACGCGCTCCCTGGTGCGCTCTTGGATGGGGATTGAAGTCTCCTTTGCTGCTGGGGGTCCTTAGGGGCCAACTAGCCTACCTGTTACCTCCAGTAAGCCCCACACAGTGGGATTGCTGAGAGGTGGACACAGGCCACACCCCTTTTCTCCACCAGTCTGCAAACGCGCATCCTGCACATTCTTGGTTGGGGGATGAAGTCCCCTTGCCTCCTGAGGGTCCCTGGGGGCCAACTAGCCCTCCTGTTACCTCGAGTAAGCCCCACACAGCTGGATTGCTGAGAGTGGTTAGAGGCCACACCCCCTTCTTACACCACTCTGCAAACACGCCTCCTGGTGCACTGCTGCTTGGGGGATGAAGTCCACTACAGTCCTGAGGTCCTCAGGACACAAAGGGACCTCATCGCCGGACCACCAGTGTGCCAAGAGGTGCGTTTGCAGAGTGTTGTAAAAAGGGGCGTGGTCTCGGACCACCTCTCAGCAATCCCACTGTGTGGGGCTTACTGGAGGTACCTGGTGGGCCAGTTTGCCCCAGGGACCCTCAGTAGCGACGGGGACTTTATCCCCCAACCCAGAGTATGCCATGAGGCGTCTTTGCAGAGTGGTGCAGGGAGGAGGCCAAGCCTCTGGCGAATTGCCGGTTTCTTTTTTTAAATGTTCTTTTAGGAAGGGAGGCTGTGTGGCCCACCCTTCCCTTGACCCTTTTGGGCCCCGGGGACCCCATCCTCCGGGGCCTGAGCCATTTTTTTTAATTGATATGGGATGGGGGCGCGAGGCCCATCCCTGAGGCTGATTAAGGCCCCGGGGGCCCCATCCCCCGGGGCTAGGCCTTTCTTTCTTTTTTTTAAAGGGGAGGGGGGCTGTGTGGCCCCCCTTTCCTGGGTCACTTTTGGCCCCGGGGACCCATCCCCTGGGGCCCGGCCTTATTAATATTATTTTTTTTTATTAAAACGGGAGGGGAACCCGGTGGCCCCCCCCCGGACCATTTTTGGCCCCGGGGACCCCATCCCCCGGGGCAAGGCTATAATGTTGGGGACCGCGGGGGGAGCCCCAATGCCCCTGCGGTCCCTGCCGGCTCCCTGCCTCCTGCGGGAGCCGGGAGGGACCGCAGGAGGGACATGCAGCTCCCTTTGCCCAAAAGCAATACTGCTTCACTTCATGGAAGCGAGAGCAGTTTTTTTGTTTCAAGTGGGATTCGCGGACCGTACGCGAATCCCGCAGAAAATATTGTGGGACCCCCTGAGCAGGCCTAGGGGGTCAGGGTGTTTCTACCTTGCCCCCTTTTCTTGTTTTTATTTACTGTTTTTCTTGTGACTCGTTTCAACCGAGTCACAAGATGGCTGCCAACACTTCCTGGTTTGAAGTGTTGGCAGCCAATCAGAGTCAAGCTCGTGATCGGGAGGATTTGCTGATCCACCGCGGTCACCAGATACTAATATTTCTAAATATATGAATTTCTCAGGAACTACTGAACAGATTTACACCATTTAAAAAAAGAGTGCACTCTGGACCAAGAGCAACCTTTCTGCCAAATTTGGTGTAAATCCGTTCAGCAGTTCGGGCTGTAGCTGCGATAAATGTTTCCTATGGAAATTAACATGGAGACCCCCTTTTTTCTCGGCCCCCGCTTGACGAATCACCCCGAAACTTTCAAGACAGGAGCTGTCCGGAGTGCCCCATTAGTTTTGAAAAGTTCGCGAAGATTCTACAAACGGCTTCAAAGATATTGGCAAATCAAAAAACGCTTTTCCTATGGAAACTAGGTTCTAACTATATATATACATATATATATATATATATATATATATATATATATATATATATATATATATATACATATATATATATATATATATATATATATATATATATATATATATATATATATATAGATATAGTTACAGTGTGGGGGGTTTTACATGGTATGCTCGGTAAAGGAAAATGCGTGGTAAAGACATAGCTGATAAAGTCATACATTCTTCTGCAATGGCCCAGACATGATACTTAAAGAGAACCTTCTATAAATCATCTGAATTCTTTTTTGAAATGGCCTTTCTGTCTGTTTATTTTAATTATCAGCTAGGGATAATTTGGACAGCTACAGAACACATTTAAAAGTTTCTTCTTATATTTACTGTTCAAATGTTTGTACGGGAGCAGGGAAAACATACCAGCTGTAAGTGATTTTTCTGAATTTTTGTTCTGGCCTCAACATTAAAATACTGATTAGATCTGTAAAAATCCAGCCAGGTGGCAACCCTACACCTTCCAAATGAGCGCGCATTGACAGGTATCCTTGAGTGCCACTCCTTTATACCTAAAAAACAAGCAATTAAAGCAGAGATGACAGCCAATCAAAGCGATGATAAAGAGGCAATGCTCCATGTGACGGACAAACACAATATTGACAAGCTGGGGCACGAATAAGAAGCAGGCAAAAGAGTGTGGCATGGAAAGCCAACCAATGGTAAGCAATGGGCGGGACAGAGAAAACCACACATATGGTAAGAAAAGCCGAGACAACAATCCCTTCAAGCAGCAAATTTTTTATATTATTAGATTATACTTTCCAGGCCTAGGAAGCAGGAGTGACAGAATGTGATTTCAAAATAAAATGTGCACAGTCCAAACCACAGAAGAAGCAACTGTTTGCTTTGGAAACAATTTGTAAGTGGTCAGGTAAAATTCTCATCACATTTCTGTGGCTAATGAGCCAATGTGATTTCGAAATAAAATGTTGTAGGAAACTCGCTCTGTATAAATTACACCAAAGTAAGGTATAGTGTGCACAGAGTCCAGTGGATCCCAAAAGGCTTACAGAGGTAAAAGTAGATAATATCTTACTCTCTATTTGTGGTAGTGTGGGTGAGCAGTGAGGCTTTATCAGAGGGTAGTGTTAAGCATTTATTGTACACACACAGGCAAGGAATGATTTCACACACTCAAAGACTGAACTCGGTCCAATTGTTTTGTATAAAAATATTTCTTAGTTGTATTTTATTTTTAGAACCGAGCAGGACTTGATGCAGGTAAGTAAATAGTACTTTTCAACAATAATACAGTTGAATGCAATCGAATGCAGTTGGCTTTGTTACAGGTAGGTCAAATATTCAGAAACAGTTGAAATTACTGTGCAGTTACTTTGTAATTACTTTGCAATTACTTTTTAGATTACTTTTCAGATTACTTTTTCTACTCAGAGTGATATGCATAGATATCACACTGGGACATTTCCTTGATAAAAGGTAAGTAAAACATTTTTCACGAAAACACATTTTTTTTATGTTTCCCAACAAACACCCTCAACACTTACAGGTTTTTCAGAGGAAAACAGCCAATGCAATCCTATGGAGAAAAATGAGGTTATCGGTTTGCAGGTAAGTAAACGGTCTTTGGGGTTCGCTTTCTGGGGTTAGAAGAAGAGTTCCCCCAGGGTCAAGGATGCACTCATAAAGCACTATAAGCGGCACTAGGGTGGCTGGGTGCAGAGTGCTGAGGCCCAATGATATCCAATGGGGGATAGGGAGCCTCTGGTTGGTGGCTGCTCACGGGCACGCCACTTGGATGTGGGAGAAAAGCTCCTATGGTTTAGCTCAGGACACAGGGGGCTCTGGGTTAGCACACAAGGTGCACCCACAGCGGCACAGGGGCGGCTGGGTGCAGAGTGCTGATTTGGCATCGGGTTCCCTGTTGTTTTCACTGGGAGATGCCAGTTTTGGATTTTGGCTGCAGGCTCGGTCCAGGAATTCTTCCGGGAGGAACCAATAGCTGGGCAGATAAGTTGGAGGGCTTGGGGACGTAGGTGCACCTCAGTTCCTCTTTTCCAGGGCGCAGGGCGGCTAGATGCAGGGGTGCCTTTTGAGGCCGAATTTCACCTTACCTGGCCATTCGCTGTTGTGGTGGTCTCCGTGCAGAGGCTGCAGCCGACGTCGGGGAGTCCTGGAGGGGTCAACCCACAGTGGATTCAGACTCTGGAGCATTGGGGGACCGCGCTGGGATGAGTGGGCCACTAGGACTCGGGCCGTAGGCGACAGGTGCAGGGGGGGTTCCTGGCGTCGGGTTTCTTTGTCTTCAGCAGGCTCAGAGTTTTTCTTTGGAGATTCTTTTGAACAGAGCTGCTGTTCACAGGAGGTCTGATCTTTGTTGAAGGCAGTCTGTCCTCCCAGGGGTTCTGGAGGTCTCTGGCTGCAGGACAAGGCGACTTTTGGTGCAGGATCTCTGGAAACTGCAGACGGGCCGGTAGGGCTGGGGCCAAGTTCGTTCTTCTCTGCAGTCTCCTCTGCTGTACGTCTACTTTCGTCCTTCTTCTTTGTAGGTTGTGTGAATCTGCCATCCTGGCTTCCCCTAAATACTGTATTTAGGGGGTGTTTTAGGGGTCTTGAGGTCAGTAGCCAATGGGCTACTGACCTTAGGGTGACTACCCCCTTGGTGTGCTCACCCACGTGGGGGAGTGGGCACAATCCTCAA
The DNA here is from genome assembly GCA_963921515.1 of Calotriton arnoldi. Lineage (NCBI taxonomy): Eukaryota > Metazoa > Chordata > Amphibia > Caudata > Salamandridae > Calotriton > Calotriton arnoldi. The sequence continues at coordinate 767,474 of CAWUFW010007927.1, forward strand.
CACTGATTGGAGGGTGCCCGCCATCTGCAAGATGGCGGGCACTGAAGAGTGGGCTTCACCATGCCTCCCCCACCTGAGGGGTGGGGTTGGCAGAGGTGGGCCCACCTTCTGGGCTGTTTGAATTTTTCCCGCCTGTCTTCCCGCTGAAAAGGGGGTGAGACAGGAAGGGGGCCCACTCCTGATAGCAGGAGAGGCTGGGGGTCGCGTTGCATAGGCGGCAAGGCCTTTGAAGCTCTCCTGACACGTATGGCTCTTTCTGACCTGGGGGAGGTGTGAACAATTCCACCCTGGAAAGGCTTTGGTTTTGGGCTCAGGGAGCGAAGGCTCCCACCCCAGGGGTCCAGAAACTTGTCTTGTGGTGGCAGGCTGGTGTTTACCAGTCAGGGAATCCACCAGAGGCTGGTTGTTTTTCAGGGGGCATCTCTAAGATGCCCTCTGAGTGCAATATATAATAAATCCTACACTGGCATCAGTGTGGGTTTATTATGCTGAGAAGTCTGCTACCAAACTTCCCAGAATTCAGTAAAGCCATTATGGTGCTGTGGAAGTTCGTGATGACAAACTCCCAGCCCATATATTCTTTATGGCTTTACTGCACTTACAATGTCTTAGAATGATGGACTTGGACACGGTAGGGGTACAGTGCTCATGCAACTGTACCCTCACCAGTGGTATAGTGCACCCAGCTGGAGGGGTGTCTTACCTATACCATAGGCAGTGGGTTGCAGGCATGCCACACAGGTATGTGTGCCATGTCGGCTCTTCACTTTTCTCTGCACCAAAACACGCAGCCTGCAATGGCAGTGTGTATGTTAAGGTATGGGACCTCTAAGGGTGGCACAATATGAGCTGCTGGTCACAGTACCCTTGGTGCCCATGGTACCTTTTACAAGGGACTTACATGTGGCCAGAGAGGTGCCAATAGGGGGTTCAAAGGTACAGTTTTGGGAAAGAACACAGGCCCTGGGAACCTGATTGGCATGGACTCAGGGCACATCAAGTCAAAGTGCATCAGAAATATGGCAAAAAGTGGGGGGTTACTGCAACAGAAACCCACTTTCCTACACGTGCACTGTCCAAACCACAGAAGAAGCAACGGTTTGCTTTGGAAACAATTTGTAAGTGGTCAGGTGAAAATCCCATTATATTTCTGTGATTAATGATTAGTTAAACCTACCAAACAAACACAGGCACACTTTTTTGCAGTTTTATACAGCGCAAACTTTACCCAAAAGCATTGGAGCGCTTTACATGAGCACCAGTTGCAGTACACAAGGTCACTTTTTTTAAAGCAATTGGAGATTGTGTGTCCAGAATGAAAGGATGTTCAACTGACGCCGAGACTGGAGCCAGGTTTCCCTTTTCCAAAGTGACAACTCTTTCTCTAAGTAATTGATTTCTCTACAGTGGTGCTCTGCTTTTGCTTTGTCTTGGAATTGAGTAGAAATTAACACCCTGCTTGTAACAAAGCATCGCCCATTTGCAATAGTTCCCAGTTTAAACAGGAGCAGTGATATATGTCCCCCTGAAGCTTCATGGTGCCCGAATGTAGGCATCCATTTTCTTCACAGCACACAAGCTGCAGATCCATACAGCGTTTAGTCATGGGCCAACAATTCAAACCCGTCTCGTCACACCTTCTTTCTAGTTTTATTAGATAGAGTATATGGGAACATATTTAAATGAAAAACCGAAAGTATTAAAACGTGAAAAATGTGAAGGAGGCAGAGCTCCTCCATCCTCCATTTCTCTCAGACACCCCTCCCTCTTTTATGGGAAAATGTGACACCCACAGTGCTAGTGCGACAGTCAGTTTCCACTGGCATCTTTCCCCACTGTGTTATTGTAGGGAGGACAATAGGGCGGTGGGGCAGCCTTGTTACTCATGTGTAATAGAGGAAGGAGCATTTCCTCCCAGCCTGGAAAACTAACCTGAATCATGCTGCTCCTGTGTTATTACTAATGCGTAAGAGCCCACTCACAGGCTTCTGTGACAGCCTCGCGATGGAACTTCAGTCAGTGAGACATAGTCCTATTTTTACTGCTCCTTGGCATTGTGAGAACCCCTGAAAATGATGTCGCGTAAAGATAACCAGTATGGTATTCGCAGGCTGCGACGCCGAGTCATAAGCATGGCCTGAGATGACAAACTCTGCACCTCACTGGTAAGCTCCAATATATTGGGGCGATATTGTACATTTTTTATGTCCCAAAAACACATAAATTAAAAATGTGTTAACATGGATGAGGGGGTGCAGCATTTCCTGTTGTGTGGACGCATTGCGGGGAGATGTAAAAATGAAGTTATGACCAGAAACCAACAGCAACTCAAAACACGAGGGCTCGTGTTCCAGCCAAAAACAAATGTTAAAACAAAAGTGTGCCGCAAGTAAGAGAAATGGCCTGAAGCGAAATTACCCATGTAAAAGGGCCAGTAGCCATGGGCATGACAAACACACCAAAAGGAGGGACAAATTGCACCAATTCACCACACAAAATAAAGGCAGCTCGAAAGGCACAGGAAGGAACCAATTAAAGACGGTAGACATGGCCAAACCCCACAACGGAATACAGCATGCCTCGCAGCACAGGCGAGCTGATTCTAGGCTCGACCTAACAATGGTAATGAGATCATTATTTAATTTATCGTTGTTGGTACTCTTCTGTGTTCACAGCAGGTGGGGCAACGCTCCTCCGCCCTAAAAGAGGAACCACCACTGCCTGTAACAATACAATTTGTTTGTACCAGAACTTACAAATCATAGGATTCCCCCTGCTACATGGAGAAAGTTCACGCCCTCCCAAAAACATCTCTCACATTTATTGTTATCTCTAAGGCCCCTTTTCATTAGGGTAGAGGGTATGCGATATAGCATTCGTTGGAATTTAAAGTGTATGATACGTAAATGGCTACTGGGTGGAGGGAATTCACCAGTTTGTGAGCAGCAACATTTCCATTCCTCTTTCTGTTATTGTGGTGGTCAGTACATAGTTGCACTTCTCTCTAGATTTAGGGCTTGACTCACAAAGGTAACTTACACTTTTGGATAATTTACACTTTGGAGTAAGTTTACTACTTTTCGATATTCACAAACTCCAAGTGTAAATTTTATGCAAAAGTGTAAGTTACGTGTCTCCATCCCCGGAGTATAGCAATTGGCTTATTTTTGTGTGGGTTGGGGACGCCCTTCCATAAACCCCTACCTGCCCTTCCCTAAACCCTTCTTACTCCTCCCTAATTCCACCTCCTTTTGGAGTAAGTTTGCTCCGTTCGCAAGCCACAACTCTATATACCACACATATTTACAACTAAAATGTATACTTAAATATGCCGAGACTCCAAAGTCAGGGCAGACAACTCTGCACACATAAGTATAGGTAATGGCGGAGGCGTAAGCTCTCCATATAGTTTGTGAATAGCACTTTGTAGTATGTTTTGTAATACTACAAAATATACTACAGTGTTCAGTTTGTGAATCAGGCCCAGAGTTGTTCTCATTGGGACCTCTGTTTGTATGTTACTATATAGTCTTGTAACCAGACTTTTATGCGACTTAGATATCAGCAGAAGCAAGAGAGAACACAGCATTGGGGGCTTTCTAGGGAATGTGTTGAATAGATTTCTGCATGGTGTTCTAAGTATGTAATATGGAAACACAATTAAAGGGCTATATTGCGGGGGGCTTGCTAAACCATATAGAGTAACTTTCTGGAAATAGTTTCCCAAATCTGATAAATATTACTTGTGATGAGACTTTACCCAATGGTAGCAATTTGCCATGAAGTCAGCCTTAATATGCAATAGAAGTAGAGGCTTATTGTCAAAAGTGCATCAGGTGCAGTGGCACCAGAGCCTAGGTGAGAGGGGCCCACTTCATCTCAATTAGTGGTTGTTTTTCACTACCAAACCAGGGGAGGAGAGACAAATTCCCAGCTTGCATTAGGACTCATGGCATCCTTGCCCTGGCACTGCCTGATACCGAGACAACTTACAAAAGAATTAAGGAATCATTTTCCCACATCTGAAAGACCGCAGGCAATGATCTTGTTTAACCTGAACCTGTTTAACCTGTAGTACTTCCCTTTACATGCGTCAGACCCGGGTCACACGGGGAGCTATGGTGTTACAGTTTCTGGGTTTGGAGAAAGAAGTGCCCATAATCCTGGTCGCCCAATGTTTCAAAGATGTCAGAGCAGGAGAAGGAGGTTATAAAAATATACAACGAGAGCGAGGGAGGTTTCTGTTATAACTGGAGGAAGAGGTGTGTCCTGGAATAGCATCTGCGATAGTTTCATCAAAGGACAAAACATTAATCATCGAATAATCAGAACTCATTGTCAGGTATTCATGTGCCTGGACACGTGCATTACGGTTATTATAACTTAAAATGTTTCAAGAATGTAGACCAACTACAAAAATAAAGTACATAATAACATTTTGGAAAAAGAGCTGTGTCGACATTTCACACAAAGTTCCAGGAAGAATATATCAAATGTTGAACTATGTCAAGAATCTGGGAGTAAAAGTTCTCAAATATCTTCTTCGTATTACATTGAATAAGCCCATATATTTTACCAGAACATAAGAAGAAAAAGAAGAAATTGAAGTTAAAAAATGTTTTTTACAAAGTAGCTTACATAGAACATTTTAAAAGAAGAAAAAAATCTACTTTATAAAGTGATTTTATCAAAAGTTCCTGACATAGAACATTTTTATACGGAGTAGTTATTATTACCCAGTCACAACTGATTCTCATTTTTTAATATATTTCATTGTACGTCCTCGATCAAAAGAAGCATCTAATCCAAGTGTGAGGTGCAAAGCATTGTATAATAGTGCAACTAAAACATTAGAAGATAAAACGTAACCGAAATGGCATGTATACAAATGTAAAGATCATTAGAACTGCCACCCCAAGGATACCCTTGGGGTGGCAGTTGCGCTATATAAGTGTGCCTTACATTACATTAGTATTTAAATATTGTGTTAAATGTATAAAAATGCCTCACCGACTGCTCTACTCTGCTGAAAGTTGTTTTGCTTAGTGCACTACTTCATGGGCCCCTTCTGTGTAATACTTATGTCTGTCCCACATGTGATCCCTATAATGTGCCAAACTAACCAGTTTCCTCTAAACATAAGAGGGGCAGGTCTGTGTTTTTTAGCACTTGAGGGCCTTCAACGCAAACAGGAGTAAATCTATTCTTAGAAATCTCAGAGCATTATCGAATGTGGTATGGAAACTATTAAGTCCTGAAAGACGCCACCCAAACCTCAACTCTACGAAAATATAAATATATAGGTAGAGAATCAAAATGTTAGCAGTTCTTTAAGGTCCTGAAACACCTATCTGCTGTTCCACTATTATCTTGTCCAAAATTACATCAAGGAGGTCAGTGACTAATCGGATAATTCCAAAACAGCAACAGGATAGGATTCTAATCAGCCGATAAGGAAGAGTTGCAGAGGAAGTACCATTCATTAGTAAACAATGTTGCTTAGCAGTGTTAGTAACTCCCTCAATTGTCATCAAACATACCAATATGCCTCACTGCCATTGATTAGTCCAGCAGAAAGTTCCCATTCAGCACATAAAATTCTACAAGACAGTTGGGATGAGGGCTAATACTTGGGAATTGCTCAAGGATTGCCCCACATGTGTATGGTGGACAGAGTGTGGAATTGTTTCAGTGGATACATGCAAGCATACAATCATTCTTGGAGTTCAGACATTGGAAGGTATATATGTTCTTTTCGTCTATCCAAACAATTCAAGATGGCCACTAAACAGAGTAAATCTAGAGAAAGACCATGAGGCTGCACATGAAGGAATAGGTGTCTTTCCAACTTCCCTGATAGTAGGTTTAGCTAGATTATGGAAGCACAGCTGACTCTTTGCTTGATGTCCACTTTTTCTTTCCATTGTTGTTTAAGTTCATTCGACAGTGATGGTAACATTAATATGCTGGTGATGTTTACCCTAATTTGTTTATGATGTCTACATTCATCTGACTATCACATTTACCCTTGTGTGCTCATGATGTTCAATTTTAAATTCTACTGATGTCAAGTTCTTTGTCCACTGATGTCAATATTCTGTGCAGTGTGGGTGACAGGTTGGAGTGAGTCAGGGTCAACCCCATGGTGGCTTGTCAGTTATTTATGTATGTCTTTGGGGAAAGAGTGTGGTCTTCATTGTGTTCAGAGTACTCTTCACCTTTGTGTTTTTTATCAGGTCATTCTAGAGTTCTCTTTATCAGCACCTTTATTTGTCATGGTCATGAATTGGCAGGCTGTCTCACCTTCAGGGCTTTTCTCATTGGAGATGAGTTATTATGTATTATGTACCATCTTGAGTGATGTGGGTTCATCACTTGAGTAAGACATTATATTTTTCACCAGTTTTCATAGAATCAACTCACGATTTAATCAATTACAAGCCATATTGACCTACTATGGGCAGGAGGAATTGGATGTCATCTGGGAAGATGTATACAGTACACCTCTTTGCCACAAGAAAGATTACCACTTCACAAAGTAATTTTAAGCAGGGTTAGTGTTGCACCACTAACAGTCGCTACTGGATTTTTCTTTGGGTACCTTGCCTTCTGAGAGGACAACCTCTGCCTCTGTGACAGCACCAGACAGTACGTGCTGAAGAGGACAGATTTTATACTTCGGAGCCCGTGCTTATCAGCCAGATTGCCAGACTCCTAAGCAGGTCATGGGTTCTGGGGTTCAGGCCTACATCTGTTTTTTGCTAATCCTTGGCAAGGGCAAGGGCAATGGCAAGGGCCACGAGGACCAGATGTAAGCTCCTTCACCTGTGCAATGTGCAACCTGATGCAGCATGGGTTGCCATCCAAAGAGGATGGAACCCCTTTTGTCACGAAGGTAGCTCCCTCACAGGTAGGAGCCCCCTCATCTGGGGATGGGCAAAAATCCAGGTAGGCTTTCCATAGAGAAATACTGTACATGGAAAGAAGGCAGGTCAGCCCTCTGTGATTACATCTTGATATTAGTTGTCTGGAGGCTCCCTGACCTCAACAGAACAACCAAGGAGCTTCCTGTGATGGTAGCAACACAAAAAGATGGTGGCCGGAATGCTAAACATTGTGACTAAGGGCAAGTGTTTGACAATGTTCAGCATTCCGTCCATCATCTTTTTGTGTTGCTATTGTCGCCCTAAGTGAGAAGGGTATGCCCATACTTGGGTCCTGTTCTCACTGTGCCACTGGATCCAATTCAATTCACTGGACTCGATATTTTGCCTACAATATTATGGTATCTCGATATTCCAGACTACAATTTATTCAGCAATGAAGACGTCATTCCTTGGGGGCTGGTTGTCCCCACTGACAGCCCTCTTGGCGGGAGGAAGGTAAATAAAGCCCTGCAGGTAGCCAAGAGCACTTTTTTTGCTCTTGTACATGGAGGGAGAGGTGAAGGTATACTGTCAGCTGCTTCCATGTACGCGTGGAAGCATATTTGAAGCTCAGAGACGAGAAGTCTATTGTATGCCTGTAGATGACTGGTTCTCCCTATATTTGTGATATGATTACTACCACTGCACCTCTTTCAGCTGGAAAATCTGAAAACTGCTCGTGTCTCCCTTTCAGCTTGTGTTGCTGAGCATGCTTCTTGTGAATCAACCAGCATGGAGGTGAAGATCATCAAATACTGTAGGAATCTTCTGATTTCTTGCTGTTTGCTAAAGATGCCCAATCATACCCACAATGGGGGTGGGAGATCTCAATCCTGTAAAGGAGACTTAGGCACTATCATTTGCTTGCTTCTTATTTGATGGCTCTACTTGTCCCAGCTTGTCCATCTTGTGGTTGTCTCTCCTCTGGAGCATAGCCTCTTTTTCATCTCTCTTACTGGCAGCCTTCCACTGCTCACTTTTTGGGAACTTTTTTCCTTTTAGTTAAGCATTCCATGAGAGTGTGTGTGTTTTCCAGCTCTCTCCTTCTCTTCCCTCATACTCCCCCAAATGCTCACCCCGTGGACTGTGTTTCTCTCTTGTGTGCTTCTCTCTCCATCCCCTCACACTCCGTGTTAATATTGCCCTCATGTGCTGCTCCCCCGCCCATCATGTTGGTGTCACTTTGTGTGCTTCTCCCTCTCGTCTGCATCTCCCTCCACCACTTGCACTTCCTGTTCTTGTCTTTCCAACCCACCCTCTATGTTCTTCTCTCCATGTATGCTTCTCGCCCCACCCATGTTACTCTTTCCCTCCTGAAATACTTTTCCCCTCCCCTCCTCGTCTTCACCTGCTCCCTCTTTTGCTCCACCATTACCCCTCCCACCCTATGGTCTTGTTTTTTTTCTTATAGATTTGCACTTCCATTCTCCATCTTGGATAGGTAGATAAAATTTGAAAACAAATGATACCCACTTCGTTCCCCATTTTCCATCACACATTCACGCGCACACTTCATCTTTCACATGTGTGGCTGTAGAATGACACATCACACCTTTTTAAAAAAAGCTCCCATTTTTTTTCGATGCTCCACAACGCTTTAGAGTACTGCCAAAAGGCATTGGCAAAGCCAAAGGTGATACTCATTGGCTTTGCCAGTGCATGTTTACTATCCTTTCAGACAATTGTTCTGCACTTCTTTCAGCCTTTGCCACCTGTTGTGTGAACCCTGCTTGCAGCCTTCCTTCCTCAATTTGTGGTTGGCATCTGGCCTATCCTTTCCTGTCCTTGACGTGCCAGAGCCAAGCTTTTACCTACACCAGACTACATCACCACCTCCCTGATATCACCATTAATCTGATTTGTGCCCCTGTAGTGGCCCCAGGCCCAGCAACAATGCTCAGTTCTTCGGTTGTCATCTCCTTCGCCAAGATCCCCTTCTTTGAACAAGCATTGTTTGCAGTAGAGTGCATTGTAAGAAATGCTCGAAGTTCTTTTTGTTTCAAGAGCCTTGCAAAGTCTGTCTACCACCTTATTGCCACCACAGAAGGTCTGAGTCTCAAGCTGAACACACTTACTCATTACCCAGACAAATGAGGATGGTGACCAGTGTACAAATTCCGTTGGAAACGCTAAACCATCGCTCCCTAACTCAACTCACTCCTTTTACCGTAGGGTCTTTTATCCACAGTGAGCATAACTCCTGCCATGCAACTGCTTTCCTGCCAGCAGGTGAAAGCCTTCTACTTGTTGTTGGTGCCTCGGGAAATGTTTCTTGCATTTTCAGCACTGTATAGTTCTGGTGCTTTTATTGATATATTACTTGACTAAGAGGGGTTTGTATCTTAATTTTTACCTAATGCTAGCAATGTTGCTGAGAATGGAGCACAGCTACCTTCACAATTCACAGAAGTCAATAAGGATTACCAAAACACGTTTTATTCACTGTTGATTACATTGTTTGATTCACCCTGAATCTAGCAAATCAAAAGTGACCTTATATTTCTTCTTGATGATTTTAATAGTCTAAAATATGTTTTACGAACATGTTTTTGGAAATTTGATCAGTTTTTAAACAAATTCAAATGGATGTTTGAGCACCAATATTCAGTGCACCTACTAATTACGGGAATTTGAAATAAATCTAAAGACTTGTTGAGTAACATATGCCATTATAAGCACTTAGCCCATGAGATTAGATGGAATAAACCCATTCAAGTCACAATTTTCTACACTGGATTAAGAGAACATACTGAAAGACCGTTTTCATGATTTTAATAAAAACAACCTGGGAGCTCAAGAATTAAGAAAGATTGAGATACTTTATAGAACAACAAATTGAACTTCATAGTTTACACATTCAAGGGGTCAAGACATGAAAATTGAATAGGGGGAAAAAAATCCTGAAATAAATAGTAAGGGAAAAGTATAAAGTCCCAGGGTCAAATATTGGTAAATACATTAATTAGGGATGAATGAAAAATATCAGATTGATTTGACAGATTCTTTGAAAATGGGTCTTTTTTGGTTCCACCTCTGAATGCTTTGTTCTCTGCTGCAATACTGATTGTGCTATGATGGTCTGTCTTTCATAACTTATTACCTGTCATGCATTCTCAAACAGACTTTGGGGTGAGATTGCATTGCTACACACTTTACTGAGCTCCTCTTTAAGATTTCTGCTATTGCTGTTAGCTCCAGGTAAGAGCACATCACTAGAGGTTCTCACATCTGAGCGGAAGCAGCCTTTATGAGGGATCCTTTACCTCGCACGCCTTTACCATAAAGGCAAGTACCACACTGGTAAGTATTTGTACCTTTGCCATCCAGTTCTTCACCATGTAAGTAAGTATTTCTTTTTATAAATAACACATTTTTAATGTTATTTAAAAAAAAAAAAAAAAGTGGTCTAGGTGCGGGTAGTGTTGAGAGTGGTATGGGTGATTTGAGGGTTTGGGGTGGGCAGAGGGAAAGGGAGGTAAGGTTGATTTTTGGGTTTGGGGTAGGTAGAGGTAAAGGGTGGAAAGTACAACTTTAGGGTTCAGGAGTAAATCGAGGTGAAGGGAGGTAAGGGTAATTTTAGAGTTTAGCGGTGTGCAGAGGTAAAGAGAGGTAAACATAATTTTAGGGATTAGCTGTAAGTAGATGCTATGTTGTTATATGTAACCTTGTGCTGAAGCAGGAGCTGTATGGGTTGAGCCAGGGTCAGGACTAGGTGACAACTAGGTCTTCAGTTTCATGCGGTACTCAAGATATGAAGAGAGGCTCTGATGGACAGGGGCAAGTCATTCCTGGCTTTAAGAGTGATGTAGGACAAGGCACAACCACCTGATCTGGTTCTGTGAATGCGGGGTGTAAGAGCAGGGGTTCAGCTGCACAGAGGTATCTGTTTATGCAGTTGTTGAGGTATGTAGGGCCAGAGTTGTGCAAGGCATTGTATGTGCGCGTGAGGAGTTTGTAGAGTGCTTGTTTGTGAATTGGGAGTCAGTGGACTTCTTTGAACTGCCAGGTGATGAGAATGCAGTGTGGGAGTCTGGCCACTGAGTTTTGTATGATCTGGAGTCTTCTGGGCAGTTGAGTGTTGATTTCAGCATAGAGTGTATTGCCAAAGCCCAGATTGATGTTGATGAGGGCTTGGTAATCGGTTCTGTGAGGTTTGGTGGGGAACCATGTGAAGATCTTTTTGAGCATCTTGAGTGTGTGGAAGCAGTAGACAGAGACTGCATTCACTTGGCCAGTCATGGTTAGTTGGTTGTGTTTTACAATTCAGAGGTTCTTTGCTTGGGTTTCTGTTAGGGGTGTGGGTCCGAGGTCAGCAGTCCACAAGGTGGAGTCCCAGACCAAGCTGTCTTTGCCTACTTCTGTCTTATCTGTATTAAACTTGAGGCAGTTGGCTTTCATCCATCTGGAAACTTTGGTCATGCAGTTGGAGAAAGTGGTCTGTTTTTCCTCTTGTCAGAGAGGGAGAGTATGAGCTGGGTGCTAGGATATGATATTGATTCCATGATTGTGGATGATGCTGGCAATTGGGGTAATTTAGGCATTGAACAGAGTAGAGCTGAGTGAGGATCCTTGTGGATCTCCGCAGATCAGGTTGGCAGAGTCTGATGTGAAGGGGACTAGGCTGACCTATTGGGTGTGGCCTGTAGGGAAGGACCAAATTCAGCAAAGTGTGGGACCTTGGATGCCGGCTTTGTGCAGTCATTGGGTAAGGATCGGATGGGAGACAATTTTGAAGGCTGCAAAAAGATCCAGTAGAATGGGAGCTGGGGTGTCACCGCTGTCCATGGCGGTGATGAGAGTGGTCTCTTTACTGTGGTTGGGCTTGAATCTGCATTGAGTGATGTCAAAGAGGTAGTTATCAATGAGATGAGGGTGGCTAGGTGTTTGTTTATCATATTTTCAATTACTTTTACTGGGTAGAGCAGCAGAGAGATAGTCCGGTAGTTGGCTAGTGTCTTCGGCTTGTTTCCTGGTGCCCAGGAGAATTGAGTCATTCAGGATTGGAGTGAGGACTTCACTGATGGGGTCCTGTCCTTCGATGAAGACATGGTGAGGGCAGGGGTGGCTGTTGCTCCAGTGTATTGACTGCATGGTCGATGCGGTTTCTTGAGTGGTGATGGTGGGACAGGTCATCAAAGTGCTCCTCTGGATGATGGTAGAGCTGCCCAGGGCTGCAAGGGTGAAAGGGTCCGGTTGGGGCTCTAAGTTTTTGTAGATGTTGGAGATCTTGATGCTGAAGAATAGACACAGCTGGGAGCAGGGGTCCTGAGAGGGGGTTACACTGTTGGAGTTTCCTGCCAGAGAAGTGAAGACTATCACTATGGCAAAGATTTCCTTGGCTCTGTTGGCACTTCTTTCGAAGTTGTCGGTGAGCGCAAAGTATTTGATGGCTCTGATTTGCTGATGGGACAAACTGGGGGTGTATTTGTAGGTGCTCTTGTTTGTGTTATTTTGACGTTGTCTCCATCTGTGTTCAAGCTGCTTGCAGTGGTGTTTGGTTAGCCTGAGCTCTTCCGTGTACCAGCTTGCTTGTGGTTTGGTTCTAGTGGCTTTCTTGGCTTGGAGAGGAGCCAGGGTATCTGTGCAGGCAGTGATCCAGGCATTGAAGTTGGAGATGGATTCAGGGAGGTTGTTATTGTGTCAAGGCCGATGGTGTAGGAGTTCGGAATATTGGGATGCTTTTGAGATCTTGTTCCAGTTGTGTCGTGAAGATTTGGTGTTGGTGTTTCTGCGGCGGTGTGGGATGGGTATGCTGAAGTTGATGAAGGTTTGGTCCAGCCAGGTGATTAGTGTGGGCTTGTCTACTATAATGTTGCTGAAATTGGTGAAAATGGGGTCCAGTAGGTGTCTGATGGTGTGTGTGGGGCCTTCCATTTGCTGGGTGAGTCTGAGGTTGGACAGGTGCTTGAGGAGGTTAGTCCTGTTGGAATCGGTGAGGTCTTCCAGGTGATAGTTGAGGTCACCTAGGCGAATGAAGGTGCTAGAGTCGAGGATCGAGGGCTGATGAAGCCTGCAGGGGCAGTGCCGAAGTTGGCATGTGGTCCAAGAGGGCAGTAGACGAGTGTTCTCCTCAGGGTGTCATTGGTGGTGATGAGGAGTTTGAAGGTCAAGTGTTCCATGTTGCTGGTGATGCTTTCCTATTTGTTGGAGCATTGGATGGCTTCTTTGAAGATTATAACGATTCAGCATCCTGGTCTGTTTGTCTAGTCCTGTCTTGCAATCTTGGGGAATTGGCTGATGAGGGAGTCAGCCAGGTTTTTGTCAGGTAGAGCAGGTCCGCTGAGCGTTGGTTTAGCATATCTCAAATTTCGGTGGTGTAGTTAGCAAGGCAGTGAGCTGTGTGTTGTAGTGGGGGTCAGGTGTGTTGAGTCTGTTGGGTGTGTGAGGTGCGTGGGGAAGGGAGGTGGGTGCAGGAAAGTGCATGTGATATGGCAGGTAGCGCAGGAGAATGCAGCTTCAGTGTTGGGCAATGAGGTATGGCAGCAGAGCTGGAAGATGCAACCAGGGTTCAGGGCATGGAGTCGCAGTGGAGTAGCAATGGGGGGAGGAGTGTGACAGTAGGACCAGGGTTCCTGATGCAGGGTGCTGACGGGGTGCTGATGGCTGCACATGGGCTTGCGTTTGGTACGCCTTCTGTCAAACAATGGCACCCGCTCTGCAGCCTCCATTTAGTGAAGACAGTTTTGGAGGGAAACCAGTGATGTCAATTCCTGTGCAGATGGATGATGGGAAATGAGTGGGCTTGCTTGGCTTCCTTAAAAGACAGTTTTGAAAGGGAAGTGGCGATGCTATATGTATATGCATATGTATATATATGTGTCCGAGTGATGTTATATGTACATATATATATCCACTCAAATAAAAAGCATTAAATTGGAGTTATATATAAGGAAGGTAATAAGATTTTAACATATGTTTAAAAAATGCCATAGATTATGCTTCTGAGCATTTTGCTTGTGATTACTGTTTTACTGTTGGACATATATGTGCATATGCTGCAATTGGACCCTTTAAATTTCGAGTACTGAATTAACATGATAACTAAGGGTTTGATTACGAGTTTAGATGTTATTTAACGCACCTGTTAAATGATTATACCACGGGGTACGTTATTTATTGGGTGCAATAAATAACACCTATTGCAAGTTTGTGAGGAATAACATGGAGATTTCGGTATTAAACCCACCAAAATCTGCATGGTACAGTAAACATTCTATGTTTTTCCCCAGGTATGACCTGCCAAAATTTAACAAAGAGTGAGTTATATAATGCCTCCAATAATTATCGGATGCGTTAAATAACTTTAAACTCATAATTTCGACCCATGTGTAAACAAAGGTTTACGCATGGGTCAGATTAATCAACCCACTCGCAATCAGGTCCTAAATGATTAAAACAATTTGTTTTTACACATACATGTGTGCCGCAGTTCATTTATTATTACATCATAATTAAGGCTACATCTCTTGCTGTGTGGGGGTTCAATGTTTCTTCAGCTTTTTCTATTAGATTCAGTCAGACAACTGATGCAACTGAGCATATGAAAAACATTTTAGCTTCCACCACCTCCTCATGGCTCTCTCTCACCAGTCTGCTTCTCTTCTCCCCATTACGCTCTACTTTGCTCTCCCTCATGGTGTGTTTCTTCATTCCCAGTGCTTAATTTGTGAAAGAAAGAGTGCTAGTGCCCGAAGCTCTGCTCAGAAGTAAGGGAGTGTGCGGAGATTTCCCTACTCCGCGCTCCGCTGAGAACGCGGAATAAAGGGCAAAACTCCGACTCCGCAGCGGAGCGGAGTTAGCCAGCCCCCCGCTAAATTGGCTCCCCGCCTCCACCCCCTCTAATAAAATAATACTTACAAAGTAATTTAAAATAAATAAATTCACTTACCTGTATTGCAGCGTCCCCGGGCTGCCCTCCTCCTCCTCGCCGTACATTCTGCGAGAACTGCGCATGCGCGCGCGCATGCGCAGTTCTTGCAAGATGTACGGCGAGGAGGAGGAGGGCAGTCCGGCGACGCCGCAATACAGGTAAGTGAATTTATTTCCTTTAAATTACTTTGTAAGTATTATTTTATTGGGGGGTGGAGGCGGGTGGCGGAGCGGAGTTCCACAGAGTTTTTACCCAACTCCGTGGACCTCCGCGTAGTTGCACTCCGCCAGCTCCGCCCGGGGTCACTCAGAAGCAGATGGCTGGTGCAATTAATCCTCAGCATGCTGAATACCAAGGCCGGTAGTCTTTAATCCACTACCAGACACTCCCTGCCCCTTTTTCTTGCTCTTGCAGGGTCTTGATTTCTCCCTTTGTGACGGTTTTGCCATCTTTCTCATCCTCCATCTTTCCGATCCGTGTGTTTTTCCCTCACTTGCACTTGGGTAATATCTGATGTGGAAAAATATGCTGGTGACCAAAAATAAGTGTGGGTGCCCCCCCACTGGCTCAAATTAAGCACAGTTCACACCCCACCATTCCCTACATGTTGCTTTCACCCTCCACCACCAGTCCCCCATGTTGCCTACTAAATAACATGACCAGCCATGTCATAGGCTTTTTTTCTTGTTTAGCCGCTGCTGCACTGCATCAGCGATGATATGTAGCATGGCTAAAAACCATGGTGAAGCAAATAGTTCTCAAAGGCGAGACGTATTCGCTTTGCCAATGATTGTTAATAATTTGATTCCCTGCAAAGAGCACCTGAAGCATGTTTTATATTTTATTCCTCTTAAGATCCGCAAAATTACAAAAAAATTAGACAGAACACCTTTTCAAAAATACTGGTCAATAAATAATCGAGCACAAAAGAGAAGATCATGTTTGGGCACAGGCTTAGAGCTGAAAATGTGGATGTTATTCAACTAATTTAGCCGAACAGTATTGCACATTATGAATTTGCCCTATCCAACAGGTTTACAAGACAAACTTTGCCAGATGTTCCTGGTTTCAACAATTAAATAAGTTATCATCCGCTCAAGTTCACCCAGCAAGACTGATATCTCTCTAGCTTATTAATACAGGAGTGGTACATTTATTCCTGCTGACTGTTTTTCATCATCTTAGAGCCGGTCAACAAATGGTGCAATAATTAGAGATTTCCAAAGGGTACTTATTATCAAACAGGCAATTAGCATTTGGCCAAAGAATACATCCTATTTCTACACTGATATTTTAAAAGATGGATAGTCAAAAATTAGTTAATAGTGAGTAATCACAAAAGAGATGCTTCCGATCCCCAAGATGGTTCCCTGCACATTAAATTCAAATCAACATAATCTGGGGGTATTTTCACTTAATTTTACCAGGTGTGAAATGTATCTTCCATCTATTAAAAAACATCATAAAAGGAAAACTTGCACTCACACAAAGTAGCACATTATATTGAGTAATATCACACCAGTCTCTGCACGTAATACCAGTATGACTTATTGTAGAGATCAACCACCTATTAATTTTTAATGTCTGTGAGTATTTCAACTGTATATTTTTTAAGCAGGCTATACTAAATCCCAAATCTGACTTTATCTCCTCTCAGAGTATATAACTTGCTTACCAACTTCGCTGTTTACTCAACATCCACACCTGAGAAATAATCTAAGGGCCAGATGTACGATGCATTTTAATGGCTGCAAATGCTCTGATTCGGAGTTTGTGACTGAAAAAAGGCTTTTTGCTTTGAACTTATCTCATTTTAGGATTCAGAAAAGGTTTTCTGACTCCTAAACAGGGATTCTGAATGGATACTTATTCGGTACCTGGAAGATGCATGTTGAAGGTGTCCCTTCCAAATCCCAAATCGGTATCATTTGTATCAACGTTTTTCAAACTAAAACCAGTAGCAAAAACATTGAAATTTTACTGACCACCATCTTTGGATGGTAACCCAGTCTCAAAAGAGAAGCCCTTCCCCTTTGTGATTTTTTTAAAAAAAGGTTGTTGGTGGGTAGGCCGTAGTATACAGAACCACTGCCAACTCTCAAAATAACTTTTCTTTTAAAACGCTGTCCTGTTTCCGTTAAGGAAAATCGGGCTGCATTTTAAAAACTGCTTACTTTATTGAAAGGCAGGCACAAACATGGTGGTCTGCTGACCCCAGCAGGCCACCATCTCAGTGATGGCTTCCAATCAGAGTGAGAGGCAATTTGCAGCCTATCTCATGAATATTGATGAGGTAGGACGGATTGCAACCCACTCAGAATCTGAATTTTCTGAAATGACCTATTTGCACAAAGGTCAGTTCGGAAAATTATTTACTTGTTGCAAAAATACTGACTGTAAATTGAGACCAGTATTTTGCGAGCTGTAAATAGTAAATCTGGCCCTACGTGCATAGCATAATTGAACAAACTCGTACATTCCTTCATCTTAAACCAAAATAAAAACCTCCTCTCTTTGTACTTCCCCACCATCTTCCATCTTGTAATGACAGCACTGCTAATGACTGAGAATTTAGTTTAACAATCTTCGAAGTGTTTCAGCATGGATAACAGGGACAGGGAATGTCTGGCAGAATGCAGCCTCTTCTATAATGAGCACAATCAGTGTCTTATATATGACAGCTTTTTGGTTTCCTAGGCAACCTTTTGAAATTCACAAGATCCAGTATTTTTAACTCGTGTAGCATATTCAATTAAAAAAAACACTGTCATCACCTCCTATAGAGGAGATGAAAGGGGCCCGGCCCTTAATGTAAGTGTTTCAAAATAATAAATCCTCAGTTCAGGCAGGACTAAGCCCCTGTCTTCACAGCTTAGCCTCAAAGCTTTTACGTTAATACAAGGGTGCTCCCCTGCCGAAATAAAGCAAGAAAATAAGCCATCCATCTTTAAAAACCCCAAAAAACGAGTTACTTAAAAAAGATTGGTGGTGCAGTAAAAAAAGAAAAGAAACAGGGGTTGTGCTGGCATTTTAATTAGCGAGATTCAGCCAACAAGGGACAGCAGCAGTGCTTCTCCTCGTTGGAAAACAGACATAACCTTATTAATTAATTAAATGAAATTTAGATCAAATAGTGTTTCTGATTCTTTCAAATATCTAACCAGATGTGACATATGGTATGCAGACATAATATCGATGTTTAAATATCGATATAAAAGAATATCGATGTTTAAATATCGATGTGGCACAATATCGACTTGCAAGAATATTGTCGACCAGAATATCGACATGCAGGTAAGAAATATCGTTTTACTTAATATCGAAGTTAGTAATATCGTTAGTAAAAATATCGTTAATAATATCGAAATTTATTTTAGTGTTCTGTATTTTAGTATATGTGTTAAAAGTATGTGATTTAAATATTTTGTATAAGTATAGCTTATTTTTGTAATGTATGTTTGACATTTTTAGAAATAATTAATTTTATGATAATTAATTTTTGCGTATTTTAGTTCCGTAGCGGGTTGCGGGTTTATAGGGGAATAGGGTGGGAAGTAATGTAATTATAATTAATTAATTAACAATTTTAATTAATTAATATTTTTGTATTTAATAATTTATATTGTTAATTGTGTTAATTAATTTGTTATTAATTAGTTATTAATTAATTTGTTATTAATTATTAATTGGTAAATATGTTAATTGTGTTATTTTTTAAGGAGCGGGTTGTGGGTTAATAGGGGAGTAGGGTGGGAAGTAATTAAATTATAATTAATTAATTAATAACTTTATTAATTAATATTTATGTATTTACTATTTTATTTTGTTAATTGTGTTAAATAATTTGTTATTAATTAGTCATTATTTGGATATTAATTATTAATTGGTAAATATGTTAACTGTCTTATGTTTTTTAGGAGCGGGTTGTGGGTTTATTAGGGAGTAGGGTGGGAAATAATTTAATTATAAATAATTCATTAATAATTTTTATTAATTAATATTTGTGTATTTAATATTTTATATTGTTAATTGTGTTAAATAGTGTATTATTAATTAATTATTAATTGGTTATTAATTATTAATAATTAATTGGTAAATATGTAAATTGTGTTATTTTTTTAGGAGCGGGTTGTGGATTTATAGGGGAGTATTGTGGGAAGTAATTAACATTTTATATATTTTTTATATAATATTTAGTTATTGCTATTTTATAGTCTTAATAGTGTGAATTAATTTATTACTGATTGTTTTTAATTTGATTGTTCATTGTTATTAGTAAATTAATTAATTGTTAAGCAATTATGTTAATTGTCTCATGTTTTACAATATTGGTGGTGTCATTTATAGGGGGATTTGGTGGGACGTAAATTATTTTTTATTATTTAAGTATTTGTTAATTAATGTTTATTATTTTGCTGGAGTGGGAATAGTAAATTATTCCATTCTGCTATCCAACACTTTCCCTACTGTTGCAATTGTTGGAGTGGGAATAGTAATTTTATCCCCTCCGCTATCCAACACTTTCCCTACTGTTGCACTCGTTGGAGTGGGAATGGTAATTTTATCCCCTACGCTATCCAACACTTTCACTACTGTTGCACTTGCTGGAGTGAAAATAGTAAATTATTCTCCTCGGCTATCCAACACTTTCCCTACTGTTGCACTCCCTGGAGTGGGAATAGTAATTTTATCCCCTCCGCTATCCAACACTTTCCCTACACTTGCACTCTCTGGAGTGGGAATAGTAATTTTATCCCCTCCGCTATCCAACACTTTCCCTACTGTTGCACTTGCTGGAGTGGGAATAGTAAATTATTCCCCTCCGCTATCCAACACTTTTGTATAGTTGCACTTGCTGGAGTGGGAATAGTAATTTTATCCCCTCCGCTATCCAACACTTTCTCTACTGTTGCACTAGTTGGAGTGGGAATAGTAATTTTATCCCCTACGCTATCCAACACTTTCCCTACTGTTGCACTCCATGGAGTGGGAATAGTAAATTATTCCCCTCCGCTATCCAACACTTTCCCTACTGTTGCACTTACTGGAGTGGGAATAGTAAATTATTACCCTCCGCTATCCAACACTTTCCGTACTGTTGCACTTTTTGGAGTGGGAATAGTAAATTTTTCCCCTCCGCTATCCAAAACTTTTCCTACTGTTGCACTTGCTGGAGTGGGAATAGTAAATGATTCCCCTCCGCTATCCAACACTTTCCCTACTGTTGCACTCCCTGGAGTGGGAATAGTAAATTATTCCACTCCGCTATCCAACACTTTCCCTACTGTTGCACTCGCTGGAGTGGGAATAGTAATTTTATCCCCTCCGCTATCCAACACTTTCCCTACTTTTGCATTCTCTGGAGTGGGAATAGTAATTTTATCCTCTACGCTATCCAACATTTTCCCT
This sequence comes from Calotriton arnoldi, assembly GCA_963921515.1. Lineage (NCBI taxonomy): Eukaryota > Metazoa > Chordata > Amphibia > Caudata > Salamandridae > Calotriton > Calotriton arnoldi. Next base: position 787,679 of record CAWUFW010007927.1, read on the forward strand.
ACTGTTTTAGTTAATGTAGTGTAAAATGTTGATTTAAAATTATATAATTATTTTAATATTTTAATTTATTATATATGTAATTTTATTTTTATATTTATGTTACAGGTGTATGTATATATATATATATATATATATTTATAATTTTTATGTTTGTAACATTTCATAATTTAATAAAATAATTATTTATCAATATTATTAAGTAAATATATATATAATAATTTTTATATATGTATGTTTAATTGTTTTTTATATTACATTTATTATTTATAATTGTTAACTTTTTTAATAATTCTAACTATGTTTTTAATAATTATATTTATTATTTAATTTATTTTATATTATTTTTAAGACATTTAAAAAAAACTATATTTTGAACAACGATATTTTAAACAACGATATTTTGGTTTCGATATTTTTGTACTTACCTTTGTAGAGATAGGATGTCGGTATTCTTGACATCGATATTCTGTACACGTTATTTGTGTACCTCGATATTCCTGTCGTCGATATTCTGTCAGTGATCCGTGACATATAGTGAGCCCGCAGTTCAAGCGCCAAGCTTCATTAAATAATAATACTCCAGCTTTGGAGTCCCTAATCTTATATCCCAGGAGGGCAGAATAAAGTTTGATGGCTTCTAGCCAGAGACTATAGCTAGGAGACTAACCATAAGAAATAGTGCAAGACCATCTGCATATAATGTGATAAAAGAGGTGCCGACTACTGGGGGTGAGAAGGTTTCCAAAGATTGAAGATAGACAGGTAATGGTTCCATGAAAAGGGCACACATGGTCAGCGATATGGATTGCAATGCCTAGTGCCCCTTTTTACCTGCGCCCTACCCTATCAATTATTGTTGTGGATTAATGTCTCCATGAATTGGGAAGGAACGTTATAACATTTCAGAATCAACAGCCCCAAAAGTCAAACTAACAAGGTTGAATGCCTTCTCTGTATTTAATAGTACAACTGACTTGGGTACTTCCTACACATGGAAGAAAACGCAGCTTCAGGCAAGAAATATGTATTGTTTTCAAGTTTGTGACCTGGTAACAATCATTTTGATCTTACAGCTCAGTGATGGGATAAGTGCTGAAAAAGCAGAATCATGCATTCCGTGCATTAGTATCAATGCCTTATTATGAACATGCCAGTGCACATGCGTTCCTTCACATGCACAAATAGGTTACATGACTGATTTCCAGTGTCATTTTATATTAACCTTACGTGGACATTAACTTTAATACATCTGCAAAGTTTTGTGTATTTTTGACACTTAAACGCCATTTTATACAGTGTTGTACAATTGCACATGTTCTGCACCATGCAGAAAGCCTAGCCTCGTTCTGGGGATTGGCATCATTAAGTCTGAATTATAGAAAGTATTGGAGTCAACCTTTGTTATCTGGTTCTCAAGGTCTTTTCACATTGTTTCTCGTGAGAAGACCCTGCCTTCTGCTCATTAGTCAGATTCAATCAAAGCAACAGTTCCTATCACTTGTCATTATGTTCATGTTTATATTGACTTGTATTGAGTAAAAACTGTATATAAGAATGTACAGAACATGTGAAGTTTTGCATTATGTGTTCCATGCTCCATTATATGCTTCCTCTGCCAACATTTTTAAAGTCTGTGGGGCATATTCTCAAGGAGCCATCGCCGATTTATCGGCACTTTAGCGCCGCAAAAGTGGCGATAGACTTATCGCCCCATTCACAAGCTGGTGCAAACTGCCGACATCGCCAGTTTTTCCGCGATAGCTGCCGCAAAACACATCGCCATGGATGAGAGCGACAACTAACGCTAATGATATGCAAAGTAGGCGTTCCCGTGCAAAAACACACGAAAACACCACTTCGCGATATTCCCAACGAGCAGCCAGATCAGCGATGCGATCCGAAAACAGGCGATAATGCGCGTTAGCAGCAGGGAAACAACACCTGCCTCTTACTGGTGTTAAGCAGGACGACAACCTGCAGTATGAAAGGGAGCCCAGCCTAGAGCCACATCTGAAAACCAACAGATGCCATGGAGACAATGATCATGCAGCCTGGAGACCCAAGAGGGCCACAACACCCACCGCAACCACCCCCCGGACCCACCACCAGGTCATGAAGTCCAGTAGTCAACGGTAGTGGAAAAACAGAACTTTAATACAAATACATAAACAACAAGACGAAAAGCACAGCCAACGCGTTCCATTCCCAACGGGAAACTTCACCAGGGCAACTTGTGGATCCAATAAACTGCAAATGCTGCGGGAACTCCCCAATACCATTCCATATCCCGAAATCAGTAGTCAGAAACCTGTTGGAGAAATGGTGACAATGGTCAAGCGTCCTCATAGTCACAAACATAAACTGGTACAGTGTATTGCACTTGGACAAACCGGAATTCATACAGGTATGATGAATCCAGTCCAAATATACTGTAACAGAAGTCCGTGTGCGTGTAACCTCCGTAGGTAAGAAAAGGAAGGTTACGACCACACAAACATCTGTTACAGTCTCTTCATGCAGGATTCATCATACCTGTAAACATCACGGTATGTATCATTTGATACCCCTGCACCTTCACTTCCCCCACGTTGTGCATGAACAGCTGGAGACCATGCAAGGGAATCACGCCATAGCTGCCTTACCGCACGTGTCGAGGGCAATTGACTGTACACATGTACCAATTGTGCCCCCTGCCGACCTGGCACACAATTACCGCTACAGAAAGCACACGCATTCCATCAATGTGCAGGCGATAGTGGACCACCGGGGACAGTTCACCAATGTCGTCGCCAACTACACAGGCAGTGTGCATGATACATACATCTCCCGACAGTCCATCATCAACCAGCGCTTCCAGGATGGCACCCATGGCAATGCACTGCTCATTGGTAAGTACTAACTGAACACACCACACACCTCAACTCCACAATCACACAACTCACAACTGTGGGAGAGCACACGTAACAAAATCACATACAACATGCCAAACAACATGCCCAACTACCGGACACGACAACACAAGTAACCGTGGTAACAGGGGCCAGACATGTAGACAAACCATCCACAAAGGCAGAGCCCCTCTGCCACACAATTGCAGAATGTGGGAGAAGTGGGAACCAAGAATGTGCGAAGGAGGCAAGTGACCCAGCACAAAGATAGGACACAATGCCAAGTGTTGCGGAGATGTGCTGGACAGACTGCAGTATGTAGAACACAGACATGTCCATGTGGACATCTACTGCTGGTGTATGCAGTGTTGTGGACAGTGGACGCAAACAGGTTACCCCAGGCAGTGTGGAAGCCCTTGGACATGCAGCCATGTGGTCCCCCCCTGTAAGCCTGAGTGGAGCGGCCTTGGCCGGCGTATGTCGCAAATGAATACCCCAGGGCCCTGGGCGTGCTCCAGTTCCAGGATGACCACCACAGTAACTACTGCGTGTGTCTCTGTGTCTGCCATATCGTGACCATAGGCCTACACACACGTGCCCGACCACAATCAAGAGCCGCATTCACACTGGAGACGAGGTGACTACGTCCCAAGCCAACCCGCGCACATCTCGTCAGCGCATGCAGGGCCGTGTCTGCCAGGGCGGCGCCCCCCACCCAGCCACGAGGCCGCCGCCGTGACCGGTGGTGCCTGCGCGATCCTGTGCGCCTGCTGCACCCCAGCCCTGGTCCCCAGACCGGTCCGCCGCCCAGCGATGACTGCCCGCCCCTGCGCACCCAGGCCTCAATGCTCACCTGCCGCCACCGGCGTGTCTCCAAGAGGGCCCTCCACGTGCCGGTGCAACCTCCTCAGCCAATGGCTGGATCCAGCGCCACAGGCCCCCAGCGCACCCTGCGGCACCGCACCGCAGAGTCATGTGTGTGCTGACTGCTGCCTGTGCGTACACTGCGGTCCAGCATGGCTCACAAATCAAATCGAGTCCTGATATGCTGGACGCCGTATCGAGGCCAACGCATCATCGCAGGCTGCACACGCGCTCAGCTCTTCAGGTAGGCCTAACTCAGTGCAACGCAAGTCATCGCCACGTGGCGGTAGGCCCGTGCCGGACCCAGGCCATCGGGTGCCACCAACTCAGGGCAGCGCAAGTCATCGCCACGTGGCGGTAGGCCCGTGCTGGACCCAGGCCATCGGGTGCCACCAACTCAGTGTAACGCAAGTCATCGCCACGTGGCGGTAGGCCCGTGCCGGACCCAGGCCATCGGGTGCCACCAACTCAGGGCAACGCAAGTCACGGACCCTTTATGATTGTGTTCCGTGGATGCGGATGCCATCATGTCACCTCCGGCAGTGGGGGATGTGCTGTGGTGGGCCCCTTTTATTGGCAGGGTCACATGTCCTGTGACGCCTGTGCTGGATGGGTGTGGTGTGGGTGTAAACCAGCCCTCAGGGAGTGGCTGCGGCATGCTGACGACTAGACCAGTGACCAGCAGATCACTACAGGGAAGACCTGGGACATGTAGCTGTGTCGTCACCCCCTGTGAGCGTAAGCGGAGTGGGCTGGGCTGGCGTATGCCAGTCCAGCGTAGGGGTGCGAACAATGAGCCCGGGGCCCTGGGCGTGGTTCAGTTCTGGCCTGGACAAGGAAATAACCAATGCGTGTGTCTCCGTTGTAGTGTCTGTGCCACCGGGACCGCAATCGGCAAAGTTGCACCGTGCGACCCAAGCCCCACAACATGTGCAAAATGGACGTGAGGGGGAATCAGTGACCCTACATTCATCCATACTGTCATACTTGAAGGATCATAGACATGACACATCTGTGTGAATTTGAATGTTTTATTCACATCCAGTGGAGTGTTGCAGCTGGAGCAGTACAGGGCCATGCACACCCCACTTGACATTGATGCCCCGTGGAGGGCCAGCCAGAGCCCATTAGGGAAGGGCAAGTTCATCGGAAGAGGAAGAGTTCAGTCCGCAGTCTGATTGCTGTGTCATTGGTAACCAAACAGAATATGGCAGTCCATGTCGAGGTCCAAGGTGAGTGCCACAGAGTGTATCGGGGGACAGTGGAAGGTGATGATGCAAAGGGCCGAACCAAGCTGAAACTGGCCATATGGCGGAGATGAATGCTACCGCTTCCTCATTACCACAATGGCAGTCTCATCCACATCATCGTCCTCTGATGTGTGATGTGCCTCACCTGTGGGTGTTGGTGTTTCGGCTGCAGCACTGTGTGGCACTGACACATCAGGGGCCGGAGGTGGATTGCCGGCCGCACTGTGTGGCAGTGACACATCAGGTCCCGGAGGTGGAATGTCTGCCGCACTGTGGGGCACTGACACATCAGGGGGCGGGGATGTGGATGGTGTAGGAGCAGCAGCATTCATCTGCGCCAGGCCATGTGGCAGCAATGCAATACCAAAGGGGATGATGGACGGAGCGTTAGAGCAAATCAAACACTCACCCCCAGTCAACTGATCTGGGTTTAATCCATCATCATTCTTTAGCTCACTCCACCACCCCAGTTCAGACATGGCCATATGCAAATCAGTCTGACCCTGTGCCTCATGGGAACAGTCCAGCCCGAACTGCCAAGCCTTGTCTTCCCTGGACCGGAAACAAGCATCCTGGGACCGGTTTCGGGTTCAAAACCCTCATCAGCCAGGCTATCTTGAATCCAGTGGCAAAGTGAGCAAGGGAGTTATGCTGTTCCTACAAGATGTGAGCCAAAACCACCCGGTCCCGGTAGCAGTGGGTAGGTGTATAGACGACGTGCTAAAGGCATACAACACATGAGGAACCCCTCGTGTGTGATCCTACCGGGTACTGTGATACCTGGACATTCGTTGAATTTGAGTTGTTGCAGTACTACCAGGTATCTGACTACTGAGTCATATGGTGATGTGAGTATGCAACCACGTCATAGGTTTTAAAGTTGTAGATAGAATTTCACCCCGGTCCTGACGAATCGCCCACAGAATATCCAAGAGGCGTGAAACATGTTGACCTACCATCTATAAGAGCACCACGATCTGAGACATAATACTCAGCACAGCGCCTTATAGTTCTTGTTTTTAGTTAGGGTAGGAGACCCCTTGATTAAAATTGTTGTCGGAAGTACTCCAAACCCTATTTTAGATTCACTTACTCACTCCCTCATCTACACACACTAGCGCCCTCACCCCCACCTCACCCATCGGCAATTGGAAAAAGATCTCCGAGAAAGTGCCCCTACTATAGGGAGCCCGTCAGGTATTGCACCTGCCGACCCGACGAGGAGCAGCCCGATGATGAAGCATGACACCTGAGAAGGTGTGTGAGGGCAATATAATCCAATCAAATGGATTCCCAACTGTGAACCATCAGGGTCCAGTTGTTCTCCTCTTCCTTGGTTTTGGCTCACATCTTGTAGGAACAGCATAACTCTTTTGTTCAAACCGTGTTCCGGGGCCCTTATGCTGGACCTCCTTAAAAAGCCCCCTGTCCCTTCCTTTTGATCAACAAAGTGAGCAAGGGACCCACGTCTGGGCATACCCTGCCAACTTAGGGCAAACAAAGTGATACCAAAGGGGATGATGGACGGAGCGTTAGAGCGAATCAAACACTCACCCCCAGTCAACTGATCTGGGTTTAATCCATCATCATTCTTTAGCTCACTCCACCACCCCAGTTCAGACATGGCCATATGCAAATCAGTCTGACCCTGTGCCTCATGGGAACAGTCCAGCCCGAACTGCCAAGCCATGTCTTCCCTGGACCGGAAACAAGCATCCTGGGACCGGTTTCGGGTTCAAAACCCTCATCAGCCAGGCTATCTTGAATCCAGTGGCAAAGTGAGCAAGGGACCCATGTCTGGGCCTACCCTGCCAACTTAGGGCAAACAAAGCGATACCAAAGGGGATGATGGACGTGGGTCCCGTGCTCACTACGCCACTGGAGTCAAGCTATCCTGGCTATCCTGGCTGATGAGGCCTGAAAGCCCGAAACCGGTCCTAGGATGCTTGATTCCAGTCCAGGGAAGACATGGCTTGGCAGTTCGGTCTGGACTGTTCCCATGAGGCACAGGGTCAAGACTGATTTGCATATGGCTATGTCTGAACTGGGGTGGCGTGGTGAAGCAAAATAACGATGGATTAAACCCAGATCTGTGACTGGGGGTGAATGTTTGCCAATGTGCAACATTCCGTCCATCATCTTGTGTGTTTTGCATTTCGCCCTAAGTGGGAAGGGTATGCCCAGACGTGGGTCCCGTGCTCACTACGCCACTGGAGTCAAGCTATCCTGGCTGATGAGGGCTGAAAGCCCGAAACCGGTCCTAGGATGCTTGATTCCGGTCCAGGGAAGACATGGCTTGGCAGTTCGGTCTGGACTGTTCCCATGAGGCACAGGGTCAAGACTGATTTGCATATGGCTATGTCTGAACTGGAGTGGCGTGGTGAAGCAAAATAACGATGGATTAAACCCAGATCTGTGACTGGGGTTGAATGTTTGCCAATGTGCAACATTCCGTCCATCATCTTGTGTGTTTTGCATTTCGCCCTAAGTGGGAAGGGTATGCCCAGACGTGGGTCCCGTGCTCACTACGCCACTGGAGTCAAGCTATCCTGGCTGATGAGGGCTGAAAGCCCGAAACCGGTCCTAGGATGCTTGATTCCGGTCCAGGGAAGACATGGCTTGGCAGTTCGGTCTGGACTGTTCCCATGAGGCACAGGGTCAAGACTGATTTGCATATGGCTATGTCTGAACTGGGGTGGCGTGGTGAAGCAAAATAACGATGGATTAAACCCAGATCTGTGACTGGGGGTGAATGTTTGCCAATGTGCAACATTCCGTCCATCATCTTGTGTGTTTTGCATTTCGCCCTAAGTGGGAAGGGTAAGCCCAGACGTGGGTCCCGTGCTCACTACGCCACTGGAGTCAAGCTATCCTGGCTGATGAGGGCTGAAAGCCCGAAACCGGTCCTAGGATGCTTGATTCCGGTCCAGGGAAGACATGGCTTGGCAGTTCGGTCTGGACTGTTCCCATGAGGCACAGGGTCAAGACTGATTTGCATATGGCTATGTCTGAACTGGGGTGGCGTTGTGAAGCAAAATAACGCTGGATTAAACCCAGATCTGTGACTGGGGGTGAATGTTTGCCAATGTGCAACATTCCGTCCATCATCTTGTGTGTTTTGCATGTGGCAGCAATGCCATGATGAGGATCTGCAGGGCATGGTAGATCCCAGCCACATCTCGCTGATGTGCAGCCGTGGCAGCCATCCTTTCTGCCTCCATCCGCACCGAGTCCTCCATGAGCCTCCGCATGTGTCCCAACTCATGGCTGAGATCGCTGGAGCCACTCTGACTAGACAGGTTTTCTTGTCTCCGAGTCATGACTCCAGCGATGTCAGCCATGGCTCGTTGGAGACCATGGAGCGGACTGTGGGTGTCCGTTAGGGACTGTAAGTGGTCCCTGATGGGACGTAGACACCCATGGATGGCATCAAGTTTGGCTGCCATGAGGTCGAACCCCACCTGCACCTGCTCAGCCATCTCCTTCTGGCCCTCCAACACATGGCGTTGAAATGCCATGTGTTGGTCGTGGGGATCCTGGGAGACAGCCGGGGTGGTGGGTGCTTCCTGCTGTGTGGTCTGTGCAGGGAGTGGGGTCTCCTCGAGGCAGCTGGGCTGCCCTGCTCCTGGAGGTGGTGTGCCGAAGCTGTCCATGAGCTCTTGGAGGGCGTCGGTGTCGAAGGTGGGGAGGTCCTCCTCGTCATCAGTGAGGAGGTGTTCAGTCTGCTCTGCAGGAGGTGATGATTCTCCCTCTGCAATGTAAAGGGGAGATGCAGTTTAACAGTGTGTTCCATGTATGTTCACGCATTGGCCAAGTTTCCAAACAGACTGCATGACAATGTACATTGTGACTGTTTAGGAGGAGCTGCCTATTTGGAGCGGGACAGTGGACATTTGTGCACCATCAGGGATGTGGGGTTGTACTTGTCCATTTTCATGTCACAGTTTCCTGCTATGCCAAATGTGATTGGCCAGTTTCTACACACAAGCGGCAGCAGTTGTGTCCTCTGTTCTGTTGTGAAAGTGTTGCAGTTTGTACCACATTGTTGTCAATGTTGAAGTGCTCTGATTCTTGTGTGTGTGCTGCATTGTGGGAGAGTCGCCCCTGCAGCTCAGACTTTGCTTGGCCTTCTCCCTTTCAGGCGGTGTGCCTTTGACTTCTGTGCTTATGCAGTGCTGAGATGTTGCATACTTGGGTGAATTGGGCTCTTGGTGGGATTTGGGACTCTTGGGCATGGTTTGTCCGCAGATGTCTTGTTGCCGTCAGGGGTTGTTTGTGCACGTGTATGTGTCAGTGTGTGACCTGCTCCTTTCCGGATGTGGACCACACCTCGGTGTCGTGGCGTGCAACATATCATGATGAGTGGCCTGCAGACATGCTCATCGTCATGCAGTGTCACTTGCATTGTCAGTGTGGCTCACGGATCCGCAGCTTTGCTGGGTTCAGCACATGTGCATGTGTTTGTTGTGAGATTGGTGATGTGTGGGGAGGGCCCCCTCTGGGCACATTGTGGACGGGGGACTACTTGCTGTTTCTATGTGTGCTGCAGTATGGCAAGGAGATCAGGGACATGATCCTGAGTCATTGTGGTTGTGCAGTGTACCATAATTCATTGTGCATGTGTGCCATTGTGCCCATCTCCCCCCGTCCCCCCAGCCCCTGGTGGTTACTCACCCTGTTGCTGTTGTGTCAGGTCATGTTGAGCAGTGTCCGGTCCCCCGACTCCTGCCACCGTCTCCACACTGATGACTGTGGACACCATTTCCTCCATCTCATCCAGCTCCTCCTGTGGCGCAGGGCTCCCACCCCCAGTGTGCATTGCTGCTTTGCGGTTGTTTGCGAGTTTCCGCTTGGTTTTGCGCTTCACATCATTCCAGCGCCTCTTGACCTCGTCCATTGTCCTCCTCAGCACTCCGACTGCATTCACCTTGTCCACGATGGACTGCCATGTTCCATTTTTTGTTGCCAATGACACAGTGGAGGTGACGAACAGTTGTTGATGGTGTTCGACCACCTCCGTTATCAGGATCCTGTTTTCCTGCGGACTGAACCGCGTCTTCCTCTTCTTCTTCTCCTTGCCCTTCCCTGACCCCGAGGTCCCAGGCTGGTCCTCCATGGGGCTTGTGGGGTTCGGGTTGTCCTCTGTACTTGCTCCGGCTGCCTCCATTGTGCTTCGCAGTTGTTATGTGGTTTTTTTTGTGGTTATTTTTGCTGCTTTTATGGTGATTTTTCCCGCCTGACGTGGGAATTGCAAGCCTGGCGCGGCTTGTCGCCGATTTTTCTATCGTGGTTGGGCCCATCGCAACTTTTTTCGCGTTCGGGTTTCCTTTTTTATCGCCGTCGCGGTAGTTGTATCTCCGACATTTGAGGCGTTATCGGGAAACTATCACATGTTACCGCCATGTTGTGAATACGACGTTGACACGGGGTTATTTCCCCATGATAGGCGGCGATATGAAAAATTGCGTTAGCCTATTTTGGCGATGTTTATCGCACGTTCTTGTGAATATCCCCCTGTGTTTAATAATGTATTAGGGCCATAGGAGTTAGACTCTGATGCAGATTTCTTGGTTTGTATGAAGCTTATTAATTCTTCTTTCTGAAATCAAGGTGGAATATTCCTCCTGCTAATATGTTATTATGTAGTTTCGTAAGAGATAATACATGCTAATGAATACACAATTTTTAAGAATTCTGAGCTGTAGTAATTTTATCCTGATGCTTTACCATTACAGAGTTTCAGTAAAACCACATCTACTTCTGCCTCTGTTATTGGGTTTATCAAATGAGTGGGGAATCATCTACCAGAGTTGGTAGATGTAAGACTCTTAAAAAAAGCTTGCTATCCTTCTTATCAAAGAGGGGGCTAGTTTGATAAATACAACTGTAGTGTGGGATGTCTAACAACTTAAATTCTGATTTGCTTTTTCCAACGTTGTCCAGGCAAGATAATCCCCTACTTTTTCGCCTTCCTCATACACTTTGCAACCAAGCATTCTGTCATTTACAATGTGCTTATGAAGATAAAATTCACTAACTGCATGTTTAACCCTTTCTAATGAATTGGTTGAGTGTGTTTGCAGAAAAATATATTTCCTGGTGACTTGCTTATCTTGCAGTCCTTCAGAGATTGCTTCTTAAGTTGAAAATAATTCAGAGAAATAAATGTCCCTCTAAAAGTTACCTTGTTATGTTATGTTAAAATTATTTATAGAGCGCACGTACACCGTGCGGTTTCTTGTCGCTGGATACAGGTAAGAGCATGCAGCTCATTGATTCATTCATTTGCTTGGGAGACGATCTGATGTTCGGAGGGAGTGAATTTCAAAAACGAGGGGCCAGAAAAGAGAATCTGGCTCTGCCTAGCCTTCTTTTTAAAAGGGGGAATGATCAGGAGGTCGAGGTATGAGGACCTCCGGTTCCAAACGGGGATATACCTATGGATGCGTGTAGAGATGAATTCAGGGCAGGTGCCGTGCAGCGATTTGAAGATGAAACACCCCATCTTAAATGCAGCACACTGTATTACTGGTAACCAGTGCAGTTTTCTCATCAGAGGAGAGTTGTGGCCCCTTCCTGGCAGTTGGTAGATACGTCTGGCTGTCTGGTTTTGTACCAGTTGCAATCTTTTTGTTAGGTATTCCGGGAGGCCGAAATAAAGGAAGATTGCCAGAAGTTGGCCAGACTCTGTGGCCAACCTCAGAAGGCCATAATAAGAGGGATTTGGCCATCCATGGGGAGTTGTGTGTATGGCCAATGATCATGTGCAGGCGATTAGCCTCACACAGCATGTTAAATGCAGAGCCTGCCATTTAGCCAGGCCCTGGCCAACCCTATTGTGCATGTCCAAAGGCCATGCTCTGCACAGGTTGAACGCCTCTGGACCTACAGCCAGGCTCCACAGACAATATCTACTGCATACAGACTAGGCCTCTTGCTGCATATTGGGTACATGGTCTGGCCATGACCAGGCCCTGGATGCATGCTGCTGATTGGGTGCAACCCAAAGGCTGTGCACATTGGGAGACTGACACCTGTTGCAGGTTGGGCACAGGGCCTGACCTATGGCCAAGCCTGGTGTCCAACCCCCACTGTGCACTGCAGAAGGGTGTGCACAATGTCGTTTGGCCACCTGCAGTGGGTTGGGTACTGGGCCCGCCCTTCAGCCAGTCCTGCACCAACCCCTGCTGCTCACAGAAGGGTTTGGCCATCTGCAGCAGGTTGGGGGCAGAAAACTGTTGGATGTGGTATGTGATAAAAACAATAACTGAGAAAACATTTGAGATGTCATCAGCGATGCCGTCAATGATGTTATTTAACATGTCATGAGCAATATGTGAGGTCATAAGCAGTAGATGATGACGGTGTGAGTTATGGTTAGTTTACCTAACCGTAACTGTTGATTTTTTGTATTTTCTTTACATCTTAGTTTATAAACATAATTTCACTTTAACTGTATATGTATGTGTGTGTGTGTATATATATATATATATATATATATATAGATATATAGATATATATATATATATATATATATATATATATATAATATATAATTAAATATAAAGCTTGAAATGTTTAATTTTAATTCACGATTTATACTTGGAATTAGTCCATATTTGATCTATGTGCAAGTACTAGGAAAGGTCTCTGGTTAGCCTTTGAGATGCTGTAAGATTTTGTACTTTATTTTCTTTTGGTTGCTTGCACAATTTACTGGTAGTTCTTTTGTTTTACAGAATGCTCCAGGACAGAGCTACTGCAGATGGCTGACAGTTACGGAGGAACTTCAGAATATTAGGCTGGTGGTTAATCTCCCACTAGAACTGGGTCTGTGTTCGCTTCCTTATTTCCTAGCGAGGCAATACGGAACTGGATGCAGTATTTATATAGTCAGGTTTCAAAATGGCCACTGAGATCTTGTCGGTCTCACAAGATCTTGGAGTCACGAGCTCCACTAGACTCTCGATTCTACCACACCGACAAATAGGCCACTAGATAGTCATTGCTACCATCCAGTTCCTGACCTAGGGGCCGATTCCGATTCGGGCCGGAAATCTCTCCGACCGAGCCGGACCCGGAGAGATTTCCGACCGAATCGGACCCGTGCAGTCCGACCGAACGAGTACGATGCGTCCGTATGTTATCGGACACGAGTCGGTCGGACTCCCATTGAAGTCAATGGGAGCCGGTCGTACAACGCGTACGCGGGCTCCCATTGCCTCAATGGGTGCGAGGCGGACAAGGGCGCCCCCTACAGCGAGTACGCCGCGGAGCGCTCGCGGCGTACACGCACAGGTAGGGGGACCCTTGGGTCCCCCTGTGTGCGCCTCGCACGGGTACGCGTACAGGGGGTCCGACACGGACCCCCAAAGTACGGCCCCGACAGCGAGTTCGAGTCGGACGGCGCGAGTCGGTCGGAGCGGTCGAGGTGCGCATCGTACTTACCCGGCCGGAAAACGTCTCCATTGCGCGGTGCGAATCGTGTCCGACCGAGTCGGTCGGAGCGGTTCGAGTCCGAGCGAGTCGGTCGGAGCTGTCGGGACGCCCGGACGAGTCGGTCGGCGAATTCGCATCGTACTCGCTCGGCCGGACCCGCGTACGGTTCGGTCGGGAAACAGGCTTTCGCATGGCTTTTTTCCCGACCGAATGGTATTGGGTGCGCCTCCGACCGAGATCGGAATCGGCCCCCTAGTCTTCATCCAGAGTGCAATGCACTGAGGCACCCAGTCTCATTCTCCTCCTCCAAGGTCGAACCTTGACCTCTAGCATGCAACATGTGAACCTGACACTCTAATATTAGGCTACGCTTGGTGCAATACTGGCTCCATGAAGAGCACCTATTAACTTGAGAGAACAGTCCTGCAGAGAAATATCCTACCACCTCATAATTACAGAACCGCATGGCCTTGGTTCATGCTGCCCTCCACGTGCTTTTATTGGGGGTGCAAAACACATTCAGGGGCTCTGTGTCTGATTATCAACCAAGTGTTGTATGCACGTGATACTTCCAAGAGTTTGTTCATGAGCAGCATCCAGGACAAGAGGTTTACACACCTCTCTGTGTTTAATAAGGTAGTAGGGCCATATGGCCATAGGGCGAAAGCTTATTAATTCTTCTTTCTGAAATCAAGGTGGAATATTCCTCCTACTAATAATGTGATTATGTAGTTTTGTAAGAGGTAATATCTGTTAATGAATACACTATTTTAAGAATTCTGAGCTGTAGTAATTGCAAGACTTCTCTTCACATGCGTGTGAGGGGTTCTCCATACAGGAGTCCTCGCGGTCACAACATTAGAATCTGTCTGGAAACAAGACCCATACACTAGTTTTAAATGGAAACATATTTTTAATTGCTTTCTGTTGATACTGGAAATATTACTTTATCCCATCCTGGAGTATTCTCAGAGTTTTGCCTGGTGGGAGCCAGTGAAGGAAGGCGCGTTTCTTGACATAGGGAAGGTCAGATCGGGCGACTCTTCTGACAGCTGTGTCAGTGTGTATTTTGGCGTCTCAGGGATGCTGTGGCATCTCCTATCCAACCAACCCACGTGGATGACTTCCTGAGTCATCGGTGCCTTCATGGCGCAGCTTCCTGTTTGTTACAAGCACAAACAAAACACAACACTGACTGGACTGCCAAATGTGTCTATCTAGGTCACACGGGGCGCTCACTGTTGGTTTAATGAGAAAACACTGATTATTTCTGACACTGTGACCGTGTTGTGTAAACAATCTAGATTATTAAAACCAACACAGGGTGTAGCAAGTTTAATTTCTGGGCCCATAGGACTCCTGCCTTGAGGAAACACAGCCTGCATCCTTTCGAGACAATTTGCTGAAGTGTTTTGCCGTAGGTGCAAAGCATCATTGGAAAACTGATTATGCAGAAGTGCACGGATTAAAATTTAGCATAAAGATGTAATGGGAATGCAGCTTTTATAAGGCACAACGTTGCTAGGAAAAGTAATAAGAGAATATGCATTTATTTAGTACAAGACTGTAAATGTTTTAAAAACAATACAACGTTAGGGTATCTGTACAGGCTTGGAGGTACACACGCACAGCTGCTTCTCTCTTGTTCCTGTAATTTGGTTCGTCAAATATGCCACACTGTCGTCATAAGGCACCATTTGACAAAATCTAAAATTCTTGTTCTATAAAAGTAAGATCGTAATCTAATTTGTATGAAACGTACCAGCAATGTTCATTTAACTATGTCTAAGAGGAGCTTTTTTTCATATAGTTGCAAGTATCTCAAAATCCATAAATGCTCAGCATTAAGTCTATTGAGAGCCACACATACACACCCATGCATTCACCCAAACCCATGCTGTTTCTGTGCTCAGTATATGTAATGTGCTTCTTCACACAGGTGGGCAGACTGGTTGAATGATGGAACCATGCATGCCTTATCCATGCATGCCTTTACAACATGGTCAATACAACGAACGCTCCGTTACCATGCATTCCTTTACCACGTAAGTTGTTACAAAGACTAGCCTTAGGGAAGCATTGGGATTAGGAATAGTATAATTTACAATTCCAACTCCACTCTGCGCAACTGTAGGGAAAGTGTTGGACTTAAAATTCAACACCAGTCCATCAATGCGTTCCCTAAGGAAAGTCGCTGCCAAGACTTAGGTGGTAAAGGAACGTGTGGTAACTACGTGTTCGTTGTATTGACCGCGTTGTAAAGGCACTGCATTGTTCAGGCTGCATGGTAAAGGATGCTTCCCGGGCAGACTGAACACAGCCAGAGATTGCGCCAAGGTATCCTCCTCTGAGGGTTTCTCACTGTCATAGATCATCTGGCAACAAGGTTCCTGAGAAGGTCTTTCCAGGCTAAGGTCGTTGAAATCAAATCTTAGAATGAGGCCACACTAGGGGCATTTCACATTTTAATCACCATAGGATTCTTTGATAGGAGTCTTTGGTCTCTGAAACAGAAAAAGCACGCTGAACAAATTGACATCAAATTTGGCATGAAAGAAGACTTTTATTCAAGGATGTGTTTTTGCTTGATTTGGTGTAAATCCATTCAGTAGTTTTCAAGAATTTAGTTTTAAAACGCAATAGTTTGTACACAGCAGTACCATCAGTCCATAGTCAAAAGAGTCACTTGATCTGACCCTTTCAGTGCTTGGACCAAGATGGGTGCACTGGCTGACACTCATGATTCTGTGTGCTTCTTCCTCCTTCACTTCCATCGCCCCATCGCTCTCCGTGTTGCTTTCCGCAGCCACTAACTTGTCTGTTCCTTTCTCCACCGCTCCCCATTCTACTTGTTTTGTTTTTAATTACTCCCGCTCCACTCCTGTTCCTCCTTGTCCCCACCCCTCCACAGTTGGCGCCCACTTCCCCTGCCCCTCTGTCACTTTAAAAAAAAACTTTTTGGTGCCCCTTCGTACTATAAGCAGTTGTCCATCCTAAAATCGTTTTTTGTTCATTTCAAGATTGCTGTCCGCGATTGCACATGGGCACACGCTAATCCTTGGTGGCCATCTTTGAACTGGATTTATTAAAATATTACAAATGGGAAACATCCTGAACAACGACTCCGGAACAACGAGTTCCGGAGTCACGAAAGCGGAACTCCGCCCTGCCCGAACAACGACTCAGCCTTAACCACGCATGTGCGTGGTTAAGGCTGATTCGGTCTAGTGTTCGGGCAGGGCGGAGTTCGGGGAGCATCACAGTGAAGTCGAAGTGGAACAGGTAAGAGGGGTTAATTTTTAGGGGATGGAGGGGTTTGGGGTTAGTTTTGAGGGTTTAGGATAAGTTTTTGGGGGGATGGGTGATCGGGTTAGGGAGTAGAGATCGAATTAGGAGGTGTGGAAGATCGTAATAGATTTTAAGGGGGAGGAAGTAGTTAATGAGGGGTTGAGTATGGTTTTAGGAGTTGGGGAGATCGAGATTATTTATAGGGTGGAGGGAATTAGTTTTAGGGGGGTTGAGGTCGTTTTTAGGGGATGGGGGTTTGGGATTAGTTTTGATGGCGCAATGTTTGATTATCTGGTGTGGGGGGGGATTAGAATAAAAGGGGTGGAGTACGTTTTTAGGAGGTCCGGGTGATCAAGGAAGAGTTTAGATAGGACTATGAGTTTAGGGGGGGTGATCGTGATTATTATTAAGAGGGGAGAATTAGTAATAAGGGGTTTAGTTAGTTTTGAGAGGGAAGGGGTTTGGGATTCGTTTTTATTGTTTGTTAAAAGGGTGTGGGGCGAAATGAATTTTAAGGGGCAGGAGGGTTTGGGGGATCGGAGTAGCAGTAGAAAAGCATTTTTTAAGACGCATTTCATTAACACGAAAAAACGTGGTAAAGGAATGCGTGGTAAAAAAAAGTTGTGGTTTAGACGAGGTCGTGGTTGCGACCTCGTTGTTAGGGAAGTCGTGGTTGTGGAACTCGTTGTTCCAACATACAACCATTACAAATGCATAAACAGATGGCCATCATGATGCATGTGCATCCATAGTGCCCATCTTTTGGTTCATTTGTAATATTTAATAAATCCTGTTCCAAGATGGTGGCTGAAAATGTGTGTGCATTTGTGGTGGCTATCTAACCCCCCCCAAAAAAACATTGGCAAAGTCAAGAAGTTTCACTGCTGAAACCTATTGGCTTTGCTAATGCTTTATAGTTTTTAAGCTCTAGGTTTCGAACAATATGAAAGCCAACCTCCTTGAGCAGTCTGTCTGGCATTGATGCTAACTTGTATAACAGGGATGCCACATTCTTGGTCTGGTATGCTTGTGTAGTTCAAGGAAATTATGCAGCATCAAAATCATCTCCACCCTTAATGCCTCAACCTAGCTACTAGCGCCTAGGAAACAAGAACACAAACTCAGCAAGATGGGTGCTAAACACCATTAGTTTATGTATACGTCCTGTACTCTGATGCATATGCTTTCTGAACTATATGCAACCCACAGTCATCTGGAAAAGCTTCCTAAACATAAATCTCACTAACATTGAGAAACTCATAAATCATGCGTACGTCTCTCTCACTCAAGCCCTTGGAGCCCACATGCGTCCACATGAAGTAACTTTGCAATTTTGGCTCCATTTGCATGGGTAGTTACTCCTAATCCCGACCTGGTGATGCTGAACCCAGAAATGTCCTACACCTACTCCAAGTCAGTAAAACAGTTAGCAATAATACAACATGGGGGATTGTGAGCTAGGTTGAGGTCCTTCACTCTTGAGCCCGCAACAGTCCATTAAAATGGCGTCTGTGCCTAGAGTTCCTAGCTGGAAAATTTGAGGTGTTCTGACATCTAAAGCATGTTCCACCCATTCAACAGTGAAGTAGCATCTGACTTACTACCCTACTATTACCCAACCTGGTTAGTAGCCCCAACAGTGGTGAGCTACAGCATTTTGTGTTCATTTAACAAATGCACAGGAAACATCAGGTCTGGGTTGAGGACACTTGTCCATTTTCATTCTCTGTGACTCATGCCTGTAGAGGATGGGTTCTGACATGGATGCCTCCGGAGAATCTGCATACAAGAGCCATTAACCTCTTGGACCTGGCAGAGTGCCAAACCACTCTTGGATCACAACGGTCCATCACATCCTCCGGGAGGTGTCCCAAACCCATTGGGGTCTTCCTGCTGTTATCATTACCAGGTTTATCAGGACCACTGCCCCCAGGCTACCCCCTGCACAGCTCACGTGCAAGAACATCGACTTGTTTTCTCTGCGGAAGAAGAATGTGGATCTCTGGAAACTTCCAGAACATACACCTCTCGCTTTGCAACTACTTCTTTGGAGAAACAGATCAATGACAATGTTGCATGTACTGTCACTCAATATGGATTTGGTCCCATATAAACCATAATATCTCACTATTCTCTTCTAACAGGAGAAACATAACTGTGCTTTCTCCTGAGCCCTCTTAACAGCTGCTTTCCCAGAAGTCTTCAAACCACTGAACATGCTACAAGCATTCTTTACTTGCATAGACTCGGTAGAGAAACCAACTCTACAGTTTCTTGCATAAAGTCAAAATGTCTGGAATATAGCAGATCCAAAGTGGAATATGTTTTAGCAGTTTTGAGGCTTGCATCAGATGATTGTTGAGTATCTGAAATAGATTTGTTTGGAAACTGATAACCAGAGGGGGCTGACAAGGCAGCAGTCAATGGATGAGGTAGGGTGGGAGACTCAGGTAGATGATGTTGCATAATTGATCCTGGAGCATATCAAGACGTTGATCATGATGACTTTATGGGAAAGACCAGGTATTTTAGAATTTGATTAAGAGTTTGGAGACGGAAAAAGTATTTGCTAACTGTTAAATTGACTTAACTGGGAGCAGTGTCTGGGCATATGCAAAGATTCCTGATGGTAGGGATTGGGGAGGTACAAGGTCCATGCCTAGAATGACAGCATGACAGTAAGACTGTGCAACAGTGACCATTCTCACACAATATTTTGTTTTCTCAAGTCAATGCTGATTTTGAAAAGTTAATTCTGCATCTGCACAAAAAAAGCCAAGCAAGCCCATTTAATGCCTTTCCTGTAAGTCTCAAATAATTAGCATGCAATTGCACTCTTGAATGTAAATGAGGAGATAAGGGAGCTAGTAATAAAAATGAGCTGCAGACTGACCACTATATAGGAGCTAAGAATATCACTAGATGGAAAGCTGGATTGTTGAAGGACACATGCGAAGGTCATTTCTGGCGCTATTTGTTTCAATTGGGCACTTTTGTGTGGCCTCTTGTGGTGGTGCAATAAGCCAGCCGCCTCCAGTGACTATTTTCGAGCTAAGCCCCTCTGTAACGTTTACAACACTCAGCTACAACCAGTGAGTAGGCTAAGCTCAACAGATATGAAAATGTACTATGCAGTCGCAGCTTGTGCAGGTAAGCGCGGCAGGGCGGGGTGGGGTGTTGGAAGTGACAAACGACGGAATAGAGAAATAAAAAAATAAAACCACTTACCTTGCGCTCAATCGCGAGGTAAGTGGTTTTATTTATTTATTTTCTCTATTCTGTTGTTTGTCACTTCCACCTCGTCACCCCCGCCCCACTGCCCCACCGCGCTTACCTGCACGGGCTGCCACTGTACTATGCAGCTACATAACTTTAGTTTATACTTCATTCATGGCAGCATGCATACATGGATGAGCGACTTCTATCATAGAAGCCCCTCATCCCCAGTAGGCTCACTAAGATTATCTTAATAAGGGTGCACAGAGATGACAGACTACCAATGGCTCAAAGGGTGTGGCTGTGGGTCTGTATTGATTGGACTGTTTCATATTGCCCAAAGCACCCGCTATACGGTGTCAGGAAGTTTTTCCACTTTAGCGGAGACATTTAGTTAGCTGGGTGGAAACACAATCAGTGACTAAAAAGCCATGGGTGGCTTGCTGGAGGAAGACAGATTGTAAACATTTGTTTGGTCTGAGGTCTAGTTTAGTACTGCTTCAAGCCAGTTACACCAGTTTGCTAAAATAGTGAAAGACACAAAGCATAGATGGGATGCATTCCCACTAGCTGATATGCCTTGTCCTGGTATGTAGAGCTTATTGAGATGTAGTGTTAATATGTAAGTATTGTACAAAGATTTACGAACCTAGTCAAAACCATACGCTGAAATACTGGATTGGGTGTGCTATGACCTCGAAGGATGATGTGTTGGATGGTTAATGGAAGTAAGGCTTTAGTAAAGTCAACAACATTCCTATGTGGCCCACACTCAAACTGATATCATTTATTTCCTCCATAAGACCTGTCTCTCTCCTAATCATGCTTAAATCGTATGTAACTGACCTGAAAGATCCTCATGCCAATTACTTTCACAGTGTGTGGAAATGTAGAACTGCTCAGAAGTTCAAGGGAGACATTGCAGAGAAGATGCAGGAAAATTGGCTAGATTTGGGGGCCCAAAGACCTGTTTATTAGAGATATTTCCAACAAAAAGGAATTTAAGTAGCCTTAAAATGTATTGCCCTTGCATTGTTCCCTGCTAGAAGCAAAACAGTTCAAGAATGGGAAGCCAGTGCTGACCTCTCTGCCTAGGCCTAGGCCACGAGGAGCCTTAGGTCCAAATGTTCTAAGTGATTTAGGGGCATATGTTCAAGGAAGTGGCAGAGTGAGGTGTTAGCCGTCATGGCTTAACGCCTCACTCCACCACTTCAGAAACGCATGGCTGTACCATATTTACAACGATATGGTGCAGCCTTGCGTTTCCCCCTGAGCTGGCGCTACACTTAGCAGTGTAGCGCCAATGCAGGGACCCTTGCACCATAACGCAAGGGTGTCTGTGTGCAGGGGAAAGATTAAACAATCTTTAAATGCCATTTTGTCACTTCTATGTGTGCTACTTAATGCAGCACACATGGAAGTCACAAAATGGCCTTTTTTTAAAGATTGTTTACGTACAGGAAGGGGGACCTTCCTGTACATGAACAATCCAAGGCATTTTGCTTTTTCCATGTGTGCTGCACAAGGCAGCACACATGGAAAAAGCAAAAACGAGGAGAAATAATGCATTTCTCCTCGTTTTGCCAACTTAAGACCATGTTTTACCTGGTCTTAATTTTGGTGCTGCCTCCTATTTACGCTGCCCTTGTAAATAGGGGGCAGCGTCAAAATCAATGGGTGTTGCGGTGGAACGCCCACCGCAACACCCACTGCCCACCCCTTTCCCGCTAAGCATAGCGTGAAAGGGGGCCTTATTTACAAGGCAGTGTTAAGAGGCTTAACGCTGCCTTGTAAATAAGACAGTGCCCCTATCGCCACCACAACGCCGTAAAAAGTGACGTTGTGGTGGCGATAGGGGCTTGTACATATGCCCCTTAGTGGTAGAAAAACCTGCCAATCAATCAATTTCAAAGTTTGCGACAGCCAAATCCCACTTATTTACTAAGCGTAGCAATTCTGAAAGGTTTTACAGAATCAAAAAATGGGTTTAGAAATGAATACTTATTCTCAGTTCGGAAGGGGCATATTTTGGGCATCTAGTCTTGGTTGCAGCAGTTCAAAGTCTTGGCGATCTTCTTTTCCCTGATGAATAGTGCTGTTGAACAACTTCGGGAACTCATGTTCCCACTGACATAGTCCAAATCCAGACACAGATGTGATTTAGTGGCTCGTCCTTTGAAATTTGGTTGTGGGTGTTGACTCCTTTGAAGTACCCTGTCGTCTGCCCTATCCTTTGCCAAAGGGACAGGCTGCTACAGCAGGAGTGGCTCCAATTCTGACTGACTCACAATGCAGGCCAAGGGAGTAAGTGTGGCCCAGACCTGGATATCACCCTCCACTGAAAGATTCCTCACAGAGGTTCAAAGGCCTAAGCCTTCCCCTTTATCAAGATTCCCTGGCACTAGAGTGACAACTTCATCAGCTCCACCATCTTCCTGACAATGAGCCCAAACCCCACTGACTAGTAACTCTTCTTGTAATCAAATAAACCATTGATGTGCACAGAGGAAGTTCTTCTCCCCTTCCTCCAGTGTGTGTGTTCCCAATTCAGCCTTCAAGAATATCAGCAGTCCATATCTCCTGTCTGGGTTTGCAGTCCTTACCTCCACTAGCCTTTCAAGGCTCTGGGCTTCCAAAATGGAACACACAGACCTCCATGTTATGTCAATGCACAGGCATACAGATATTCCCAGAACGCACACGCAAGTATCATGCGCTCACAAGTACTACACACAATCTCCATGCAGCCAAGGGTCAGTTGAGTACACCACAGCAGAACTTTACATGAGTTGGCCTATAGGCACCACATCTAAGACACAGGTGAAATGGCATCAGTGGGCCAGTAGGCACCATACCTCTTACACAGGCAAAAAGGCCTGTTCACACTACTAATCACTATTAAACACAAAACGGGTATGCTGCCACCACGTCGCTCATGTCACTTAACTCCAGGTAAGGGTAGATGTACCACTATGACAGTAGCCCTCAGTGCACTCCTCCCAGGCTAAGGAGACCGCATTATCACGAGACAGGCCTAGGTCATCGTGCAACACACATGGTCCTTGTTCACCCATGACTAAAAATCAGTCCCAGGCTCACAAAATTAGATACTGGTCTCAAAAAGTCAGGTTGCAAATTTCATCCCTTTTTTTGGAACCAGTGTCTTAGTACAAGTGGTCTGAAGTATCATGGGCTACAGCTGAAACCGAAGTTGTTTTACCCTTGAAAAAGTAGCAAAGGCCGTACAGATGCCAGGATCGGATGAAGTGTGTTACTACCCCCATAATTGTTATCCATTGATAGGCATTTGTAGATGTGAAGATGTGCAATGGATACTATCCAATTGCTATGAACTAAGAAGTTACAAATGGCATAAGAATTTGACTTTCCTGCTAATAAGAAATAGAAGAAGGTGATAATGGATTGCAATGCATTCTCTTTAGTGGTGCCTTGGTTATTTTCATTGCATTTAATACAGCAGGCATGCTCGCACTCCAGCAGAGCCGTAAAAGTAAGATGGCCTCCTAGACCAACTCACTGAACATGCTTGTTTGACGGTGTGATCACTGTCTACATTGAAGAGTTAATTACATGCATTTTTGATTTAATGTATCACGAGGTAATATAGTGCATTAAAACATGTTTGTTGTCACGGTACACACGTTATACCATGGTTCTGTTTAGTCAAAAATACATATTACTCGGAAACATAATTAATAACCAGTTCTTCCCAGATATAATTCCAAGAGATGAAAAGTAAATATGCGTTCGAGAGAGCTTAAGATCTGACATGAGGCACCTGGTGGTAAGAAGAGACATCATATAGGGTGCCTTAATGAAAGGTTAAGGTGCAAGGACAGAAGAGCTAGTAACAAAGTGCATGTTGCCAGTGAGATCACTATTTTAAACCAGCCCCGTGTGCTGAACCTGGTGAATTATTGGTGAGTGAGAGATGAGTAGAGAGTGTAATGCAGGATTAGATGTCAGAGATATAATGCAAGGATTGGAACGACTTTACACAAGATGCTGTACCAGTTAAACATACATGGAGAAATATGCCTTTGGCACAGAGTAAAGACGTGTCAAAGCCATGGGGGCATATTTACAATGAAATGGCGTAGTGAGACGCCGCAAGCAATTTTGCTGTACGCGCTGCGTCATTTAAAAAAACACAGGGATGCGCCGTATTTACAAGAATACGGCGCACCCCTGTGCTCTCCCCTGCACCGGCGCACGAACCGCAGCCGTGCACCAATGCAGGCACCCTTGCACCCAGGTACAAGGGTGCCTGCGTTGCAGGGATGATTGTGTTTGTGCAGGAAGGGACACCATCCTGCACAAAAACAATAATTAATTGTGTTTTTCTCCTTCTATGTGTGGTGCAGAATGCGTTCGTTTTTGGCGCTGCCTCAGATTTAGGAATCCTTGTAAATCTGGGGCGGTATGAAAAAGCCATGGGTGTTGCGTG
This sequence comes from Calotriton arnoldi, assembly GCA_963921515.1. Lineage (NCBI taxonomy): Eukaryota > Metazoa > Chordata > Amphibia > Caudata > Salamandridae > Calotriton > Calotriton arnoldi. Next base: position 812,092 of record CAWUFW010007927.1, read on the forward strand.
GGACACCCACAGCAACACCCAAGACACGCATCTTTGACGCAGAGTACTGCATTAAAGAGGGCCATATTTTTATTTATTTTTTGTATTATTTTTATTGGCATTTCGTGTAAAATTACAAACAATAACATAACTCAAACAGCAGTACATTGCTGACAGATCCGTCATTTGGGCATAAAGAAATTACGGCATATATAGCATAGTATTTTTACACCATTACAGCACTTAAAACATGATACAGTACATCAGTGTACTCCATTGTCTACGTACTTATATGTCTAAATATACAAAAACATTGTAAGGAGAGAGGTACCTCGTAACTAAAAGAGGGCCATATTTACAAGGCCATGGAAAGACATGCAAAGTGGCTTTGCGTGGCCTTGTAAATATTGTCTAGCACGCAGTGCCACTGGAGCGTCAAAAAAAGGGATGCTCGGGTGGCGCTAGGGGCTTGTAAATATGTCTATGGTTTGACTAGTGAATTAATGAGCCAGTGCTGTCCTCACTGAGACTCTTTCTAAAGTGTTTCCCCTCAAAAGAACCTATGACATCAGATTATGCAGGGAGCCATGATGTGCAGGTGGGCCACTACTTTTAATGTGCAATTAAGAGATAGTGAGAGCTACAGTGCAGGACATGTTAGACCTCCAAGAAAAGTGAAATCCTAGCAAAGCTTTTTTGAGTACATCTGAATTATTTTGCCTTCTTCTGCCCATTAGTGGAGGCACTGTAAGGAAGCTGCTTGCTTTGGTCTTAACGTAAGACCGTCGATGAATAGTGGGCCATTATGTGAGTCAGTGGTTCTCTGCCCCCGGGTTAGCATTGGCCAATCATCAAGTGGTCATGTAAAATCATATGCCTTCTGTTCAGTAGGATGTCTTTTTTATTACTTTTTTTTCTGCTGCCTCTGTACTTTAGAGCATGTAACTTACTTCACAGTGAAGTGGACCCCACAGAAGCTTCAAAAATTATGTTTCAGTCCTTGCAGAAACAATTCAAGAGCACAACATCATTTTGATACCTGGTTTGGATAAAATCTAAAACTGTGATCTCAATGTAAGTATTAAGAAATGTCAGTTCTGAGGTTTCGCCTGACACAGCGCATGCGCTGTCGGCAAACTCTTTTGTTAAAATCTTAAAATGGGGTTAGAGCCCACCTATTAATATTACTTACTATTGGTTGGCTTCCATGACATTCTCATTTCCTTGCTTCTTATTGGTCAGTGCCTCCTGCTTCCTCCCGGGGCTTCAGTGTTTGTCCCAGCCATGAAGCATGGATCGAGTACAGCTTCCTGTTTGCAGCCAGTGTCCTTCCACTGGCCGCGTAATCCTGCAGGTACTTTCTACCATGCACTCTGTGTTGCTTCCCCCCCACACCCTCCTTGCCCTGTCCATTATTGCAGTTGCCTCCCTCCTCCACCACACTTCCCTCATGTTACTTTCCCAACGCTCTCCTCCCACTATCCGTTATTCCTGTTCTCACCCTCCGCCCTCCACCTCCCTTACGTTACTTTACCCACTTTCACTCCCTCCTCTTCCGCACCTCCCTAATGGTGCTTTACCACCAGCCCTCCTCCTGCTGTCCATTATTGCTGTTCCCTCCCTCCTCCCAGCACTTCCCTCGTGTTGTTTCCCCCACCCTCCTCCCGCTGTCCATTATTGCTGTTCTCTCCCTCCTCCCTTGCAATTCCCTTATGTTATTTTTCCCCCACTCGCTCCCATCTTCACCGCACCTCCCTCATGTTGCTTTAACGCCCATCGCCTTCTGCTGTCCATTGTTGAGGCTACCTCCCTCCTTCCATGCACCTCCCTCGTGTTGCTTACCCGCACACGCTTTTTTAGACATATTGCACAGCCTGCTGTGCAACATGGCTGAAAGAAAATGAAAGTGCTATGAAGAGGTCAACGCTAGCCATGTCAGAGCGCTTTTTTTCATTACTTTAAGCCATGTTGCACAGCAGCCTGTGCTGTTGTGTAACATCTACAAAAACAGTGATAAAGCCAATACATTTCACATAGGCGAATCCTATTGGTTTTGCCAATCATCGTTGAATTAGTAAATAGAGTGTGTTGGTCTTGTAATCTCAAGGGTTGGCATCAACCCAAGCTAGGTTGGGTAACAAGCATAATTGATGCTCCAAAGTACCAGAATAAGCAACAACTCATGGCTTCCTTTAGTTCCACTCCAAATATGTTGAAAATGTTGCCCCAAGGTGGACCCTTATGCTCATTGCTAAAAAAGAGATGAAGAGTTTCACCGGAGTGATGTGCATACGGGTACTAAAGGGTACATTAAGGAGGATCTCACTCGAGTGCCAGCCTTTCAACCTATTGATAAAGACATCAGTCCATAGTTACTGTGGGTGCTTGTGTACACAACTTAAGTACTATGCTTTGGCAGCAAAATGAATAAAAAATGTGCATACTACAGCGTGCTGTAGTGTGCTGCGGACACATGAATGACTATGTGACACGTCAGAGTATATACCTGGGGCTGTATTACATAGGTCCCAGGGGAAGATTGTGGCCATTTTTGTACCCACTGGACAATTTCATATTACGGAAGAAGCTGCTGATTCTGCTGGGGTGACTACTTTAATACAGCTTGCACAGGAACACACGTGCATCCGCATGCTATTAGGATGCAATGTCCTCGTTGCATGGTGGCAAGGCCCTATTTAATTTTAATCTGGAGATCACCTTTGCCCCCCTGCCCATGCAGTATTACAGATGCTGGTGGAAGTGCAACAACCGGTCTGGAGGTCCACTGTGTATCACCAAGCAAATGGTGCAGTTATTATGTCCCTCGAGAGTGTCATTTGAGAGAGGCGGCAGGAGTGCCAGGAGCCTTCCTAGGACTCCAAACCACACAGGTATGGTTAATACTGTGCCCCCTGAATCTCGAAATTAGAATGTCGAGGTATACAGATATCGAGGACAAAATATTGAATCTAAAATATTGAAAGATAAGTAAGTATAGATTATCTATACCAAACTACATATACATTTACCTTGATCAGTGCTTTAAATGATCCCGGTACTCCCCGGTTCTGAGTACAGGGACTTGTCAGTTTTCTCCCCCTGAGTACCGTAACTTCTTCTGGGGCAAGGAGAGTACCGGTACTCCTAGTAGCAGCAGGGCTCAGGCTGTGAAGTATGGGTACGTGCAGTGCAAAAGCTGCTGAAAATAAGCCTTTCAGATGGAGCGTGACTATGTGCGACTCTGGCAGGCAACAGCAGTATATTCCGGCGCTGGGTTGCTACTGCAGTGTTGCACTCTAATTGGCATCACAACAAGAATGAGGATGTGGCCAGAGCTGCTGACTGTGGAACCAGTTTCAAATCCCGGCATCGGCTCATCATCCTGTGATTCTGGGCAACTTGCTTAACCACCGTTGTTTTTAAAAAGCATGCTTTAAAGTAAAACTTGTGATTGCCTTGTAAAGCGCTGTGATGATCTTGGGCCAAATTCGCGCTATATCAACAGCCAAAAATGAGGCCCTGCACACATGACATAGAGGCTGATGCCTGCCATGTCTCACAACACACACAAAATCCAAATCTTCATTTGGGAGCTGAGTGTTCTGTGGCCTGGCTGAGTCAGGAGGTGGTGAGTCGAGGCACAGCATATATAAACAGGGACTACAGCCACATTTATAAAAAAAAATGATTGAAGGTTGCCTCAAGTGCCTATTTGAGTGTTCTTGGGTGTATGTGTATGCGCCTATTCCAGCTGTCACAGGCCCAAACGTAGTGGCAGAGCTGGAAGAGACAAGCAGGCACTTGAGAATGAGAAATGTGTGTCTCATGGTGACACCGTTTACAGCTATCCAGGAGACTGCACTCTCTCAGCAATGCTTCATCTTATCATTTTGGTTTTGTTATAGGATGTTTGTATGGTTCATCCGTCACCAGCCTCTGACAGATGCCAAGAGAATGTTGATATTATTAAATGCCTGGCTCATAGCCACGCCCTCTGACACGCCCCTAACTGCTCCTCAAGGCCCACCCAGTCTAATTAGTGACTGCCGGCCCTTCTTGTTTCCCATTTAAAGCACTGACCTTGATGATATAAACATCTTCAAGGTACGTAGATTTGGAGTTAGAAATAATAAATCTATAGCAGTGGCGGCTCGCATAGGGCGTGCTGCGGGGCGGTGAGGCGAGGTGGGGGAGGGGCAGGGTGGGGGGTAGTAAACTCGGACATACGGCGGAACAGAGGAACGTAATAATTACTTTCCTCCGTTCCGTCGTATGTTCGAGTTTACTACCCCCTCACCCTGCCTCTCCCCCGCCCCGCCCTACCGCCGGCAGCACGCCCTATGCGAGCCGCCACTGATCTATAGTGCCTCTATATGTACATGATTTTCAATATTTTGGTCTTCAATACTTTGTCCATGATACTCTTGTATCAAGGTATTCATAGCCTCGATATTCAATAGTGCAATCAGTATAATCACACACTTCAGTCACACAGAAAGGTCCCCTGCTCCCTCAGGTCCAGTCCGCTGTCAGCCAAAGAAAGAGCTGCTATTTTAAACCGTGGGTCTGTCTCTCTCTACTGTGTTCTCCTGAAGGCAGCTGCGTATGCAATAGTTTGAGTGCAGGAAGATCACATTTTCTTCTGTTTCCTGTTTTGGTCTGCTCCAGGTGCACCCAAACAAGGTGTGCCCAGCAGATACTGGAATTGTGCACCATATTAGTGCCTTGTGGCAAAAAGGGAATGCTGACTACTTGTCTGTGTGGTGAGAAAAAAAACGATGGGTTTAGGCCCAGATCTCTGTACTGGGGTGAATGTTTGACAATGTTCTGCATTCTGTCCATCATCTTTTATTTTGTTGCTATGGTCACCTTAAGTGGGAAGAGCATGCCCAGACATGGGATCCTTGCTCACTGTGCCATTGGATTCAAGCTAGCCTGGCTGATGAGGGATGATACTCTGAAACTAGTTCCAGGATGCTTGTTTCTGGTCCAGGGAGGACCTGGCCTGGCAGTTCGGGCTGGACTGTTCCCATGAGGAGCAGGGTCAAGACTGATTTGCATATGGCTGGGTCCAAACTGGAATGGCATGGTGAGCAAAAAAACTATGGATTTAGGCCCAGATCTCTGTACTGGGGGTGGATGTTTGCCAATGTTCAGCATTCCGTCCATCATCTTTTTGTGTTGCAACTATTTCTCTCCAGCACACACACACTTGAGGATGACAATGTTTCAAATGAGGACAATGAATCAGGCTTCACTGTTACAATTTGGTGAATTGAGGAAGAATGGAAGATAATGTGTAATGAAGGTCTTCTTTATAGTCAAATCATGAAGTGTGTAGTTGCCAGGGGCGGCTCCTCCATGTGGGCGGAGGAGCGTCGCCCCCACTGCTTTTTCGCAGTGTAAGAAGCAGAAACATAAAATGGTATTATGAATACCATTTTATGTTTCTGCTTCTCGCACTGCGAGAAAGCAGAAGGGTTTGGTTGGGGGCAAGCGGGTGGGCGGTCCTGCTGCAGGGCAGGGGAGGAGTGGCTGACGCACTCTCCTGTTTTCTCCATGTAGGCTGTACAGAGAAAACGGCCTCCCCGTAGACACCTGTGTGGTCGGTGTCCGAGCCAATCACAACGCTGCCATTGCAGCATTGTGATTGGCTTAAGGGAGGAGAGGGAGGCTGCCTGCTTCCTGGGACTCGGAACAGAGAGAGAAGGAGACGCAACGTGGGACCGGAGGCGAAGGTAAGTTTTAATTTAATTTTGTTTAAATTAACCCCCCTCGCGACCCCCTCCCCGCACGACCCCCTGCACCCTCCACCCGTGGAGTCATGCTGGCCGCGACTGGTAGTTGCCTGCTTCCCTATCACCCCCACCACTCTAAAGGTTACTTGCCCCAACCTCTGTGACGGAGGCAGCTGGGAGGTGTGGGCATGCAACTTCAGGTGTGAGTATTCTAGGTGATGCCTGGTGAGGTTTTGGTATTTAAGCAGAAGCTTTTTCCTTCACTCTTGCTTTGTGGCTCTGTTTTCTGGCCCCAAACAATTTGCCATCATGGATCGTTAGATGCCAGGACTGTGGTCCTATGACCAGACATTGATGAAGAGCTGTCTAACTAGGCGGGGGAGCCCCTGACACTCAGGGCATATTTGCGTCCCCTGGATTCTACAGACAGGGTCCTATAAGGCTTTTGGGCACCGTTTTGGCATTTCATGGAACAAATGGCATGCTGCAAAAGCTCAAAGTGGTGAGCCGCAAGAACTTATCATGAAATGCAATAGGTAATTTGTTTTATACCCACTCATACCAGCTGTTCTTATCTGAATTGTGCTCTGTAGAGTCTTTTCCAGTCACACCATGCAGTTTTATTATATTTTATCCCATTGTGTGCTTTGCTCACCAGATTTGCCCACCAGCCCCTTTGCCAGTCCTTTTTAGGTGGCACAAGTTTGCCTTGGCCATTTCTAGGTGCCTCAGTTTATTTACGTCGCACCAATACTGTATCATTCCATCTCATCTTATCTCATCTTCAGAAGGCGGTATTGCTTGAAGGGGAACTTTGTATTCTTACCTCAGAGCCCTCCCCTGCCCTTTGCTACTAGAAATGTCATCTGCTTTCCAGATCCCAGTTGCCCTAACCATGAAACATTGCCACAGTTGTTTCAAAGAGCATTACATGAACATTTAAATTAAAGCAAAATACAACCAATGAAATACAGGACCTCTTCGAAGAAAGCAGGGGGAGATCTACGTAAATGATGTAGCAACTCCTGCAGCATAATTCAGCCTTACAAAGGTTGAATCTATAACTGAGAAGAGTCAGAGAAGGAGGACGAGGCTGGATATTGAGAACAAAGAAGAGGGATAGAAAAACTGGGGAATCTCCATCAGTTCTGAACTTTACTGTGTGTTCTAACAAAATATCATGGAAAGAATACTCAGAGAAACAAATATTGTGTTCCAAATATTGGTACGTCAGAAATACTGTGGGTTTGATTTTGTAGGTAAGATTATCGTTTTTTTATTATATTTTTTAATATCATTGTTAAAATTGTTGTTTGGCAAATGGTTGGATTTATATTGTTTTAAGTGTACATTTTACATTATGTTGTTTTAATATATTACATTTGTTTTCAAAATGATTTTTTTTTGTATAATAATTTTAAGAGCGGATGTTGGATTTACAGAGGAATGGTGTGGTGAGTAATAGACTAAGACTGATGCAATTTAAGATCCTACATTAGGTATATTACAACAAGGTTAATTTCTATTGAATGAGTAGAGCAGAATCACCTAATTGTCTACGCTGTGGTACAGAGCGAGGTTCCTTCTTACATACCCTATGGGACTACACCAAAATACAAGCATACTGGACCACCATACCGGGGAAGTTGAAAGAGATACTGGGAGAAACCATCCCAGCAGACCCAAATATATCCTACTGGGTATACCGACAGAGGTGGACATACCATTGCCAAACTCCTCTTTAGCAACCTGGGCCTAATGGTGGCAAAGAGAGATGTGGCCAAGTACTGAGGAGCAGCAGAGCAGCCCACCATTCGGGAATGGAAAACAGGGATGGATCTTTACATGGCAGCCGAAAAGGTCACATATAAGGTTAGTGGGTGCCCGCAGAAGTACCGCAAAATATGGGGCCCTGGATGAAACACTGTGGTATAAACCTGGGAGATGGAGAAGGGGGGCCCCACACCTCAGACCTAATAACTTCTAATATAATATGTGGTTCACGATATATTGTGTACTGTCTCTGCATTAGGTGTGAATGTATTGATCATGTACCATACTCATGCCAACCTGCAGCGAATGTATTTTCCCTCCAGTGCAGTTGTGGTTGTAGGTGCACTGTTAGCACCTGATGTTGCTGGTTTAAGAAATTCTATCTTGAATTTGTTTCATTTCTTTTATGTAAAATTAAAATATTTAGAAGAAAAAAATAAAAACCTTGTTTTACTTTTGTTATATTTTGTCAAATTTCTAATGATTTATTTTTTCGTGTACTAGTTGATTAAAGTTCTTGATTCTTTGATAATTTAAAATATTTGTTTTTGATTTTTTATCCATTAAAATAATGGAAAACAATTCATTTAAATGTATTTATGGGTTTTAAATTGAGGGCTTTTGTAATGTGTGTATTTTTTACATTGGGAGATGTAAATTAATATTTCTATAATGTATTCTTTTCAGTGTAATGTCAATGTCAATTATAAATTTGTGGTAATACTTGATTTTGAGCATCATTTTTCCTAACTAGTTTGGAGTGAAATTTGATCCCTCCTCCCTCGCCACAATGTCCAACACTTTCCCCAATGTACTGAAGTTTGGATTTGTAGTAGAAAATGTGACCCCCCCAAAAGTCCAAACCCTTCCCCAATGTGGTTAAGTTTGGCATGCGCATAGTACATTTGACTCCTCAAAGTCCAGCACTTTCCCCAACGCGTTTAAGTTTGGAGTGGGAATAGCAAATCTGAATCCCTTAAAGTCCAACACTTTCCCGACTTTGATTAAGTTTGGAGTGGAAATAGTAAATCTGAACCCTCCAAAATCCAAAACGTTCCCTAATGGGGTTAAGTGTGGAGTAGGGAAAGTTATTCTGACCCCCACCCCACCCCAAATTCAAACACTCTCCCCAATGAGGTTAAACAGTAAAATTGATACCCCTTCCTCAAAGTCCAACATTTTCCCTAATGTGGTTAAATTTGTAGTAAGAATAGTACATTTACACCTCTCAAAGTGCAACACTTTCCCCAATGTGGTTAACTTTGGGGAGGGAAATATAAATGTAAATCCCTCCCAAATTCTAACACTTTCCCTAATGTGGCTAAATGTGGAGTAAGAATAGTAAATCTGATACCCCATACCTCAAAGTCCACCACATTCCCACATTTGGTTAAATTTGGAGTGGGAACAATAAATGTGACCCCCAAACATCTTTTTCCTCCAGATCACGGTTCTGATGCCCAGAGGATATGTAGCTGTGTGGTGGATGGATGGTAGACAAGGACGAAGAACAAACTTCAAATTGGTAAGAAGTTTTATTGAACAGGATCTTCAGCCACGGCAAAGAGCAGCGCACTCTCGGAGGTTCGATCCGCAACTGGCATTACCCGATCGAACCTCAGAGGACGCACACTCCAGACACGAGGCACAGAACATTAGCAGGCAAGCATTCTAATTAAGCATAAGCAATACTACATCACCTTCCCCCTAACATGAAAAACAACAAGAAAAAACAAATAAATAAATAAAAATAAAAAAAATACATAGGTAAAGTTCCAAGCACCAAATATTAATAAACAACATCCCTGAACTCCAAGAAGGGATATCAAACACCATAAATCAGTATGTAATGAAATCCTTGAACCTGGAAGGAAGTTTTCTTACTCTAGATGTTCGAGGCGGTTCGTTCAAATTGTTCTCCATAGTGTTATTAACTAGCACTTCATGTGATAATCTAGCATTCACACCTGAGCATCTTTCTTGCTCCCGGTCATGCAACCAATGTGACCAATCAAGCTCATGTTCCACAAGAGGCCTTTTACATTTCTTAATCAAATCCGCTTGTTCTTTAGACACTCTCACCAACTGTCTCTTGTTCCACCACCCTTTGTCCTGTAAAAATGCCGCACCTTTACTAACTTTACAGACCAAAACAGGATTTGAAAAAACAGATTCTCCTTTTCTCACTTTAAATGGTTTTTTAAACAAAACCCAATCACCCACTGCAATTTCCAAATCACCAGAGGCACTACCTCTATCAAATTTTCTTTTCATCTTCCATTGTTTCTCTCTCACGACGTTTGCTACATTCTTACAATCAGAAACAACATTGGAAACTTTTCTACTGTCCAACCACGATGGTAACAAAGTATTGTTGACTTTTCTACCTCGAAGAAGTTCAAAGGGAGTGACACCTGTGGTGCAGTGAGGTGAAGTGTTATAACTCCACACTTTTTCCTCTAAAAATGCCCCAACATCATGACCAGCGGCTATAGCTGTTTGGATTCCTTCTTTGAGGACCTTATTATTACCCCTTTCCACCAGTCCATTAGAAGCTGGAGAATAGATAGCCACTTTTAAATGTTTGATGTCTTGGCTTTTCAAAAATGTACACATCTTGTCAGACACAAAGTGAGTTCCATTGTCCGTTACCAACGACCTAGGAGTCCCTTCCAATAAAAACACTTTCTTCAAAAAACAGATAGTATTATCCGTATTGGGAGAGTCTACAAACTTATAATACATCCATTTAGAATGGTAATCCACAGCTAAAATTAAATACCTTGATTCCTCCTCTAGAACATTGTAAGGTCCTGAAAAATCCAAACCAACTTTTTCCCATGGCTTCTCAGGAAACTCAGTTGGGTGTAAAGACAATTTTTGAACTTTCCAATGCTTGTCCGACAGTAAACAATCCTCACAACCATCCACCATACTTCTTACCTGGTTGTCCAAAGCCGGCCACCAGTAATGTTGCTTAATTTTCATGCAAGTTTTAGATACCCCTAAATGTCCCTCATGAGCAATCTTGATTATAGTCCCTCTCAAACTATTTGGGGGTACAAATTTATCTCCCGAAGTACCAAACCATCTTTAACCGAAAGTTCATCCGCAACTAAAGAAAGATTTCTCAATTCACCCGTTAAATTTCTAGTTTCAGGCCTTTTACTGGAAGCATACTCCAAAACTTTCAACAGAATCGTGTCATTAGAACAGGCAACCTTCCATTCCGACTCTGAAATAACTGTACTACAGTTTTCAACTGCGTCCAACACAGCAACGCATTCTACTTCATCTTCATCAACATTCTCTTCATCATCCTTTTCCATCAACATCCTTGACAAGCAGTCAGCACGAAAGTTTTTGCCTCCCTGAATGTGTTTAATGTCAAAATTATATTCTTGTAACTTTGAAATTAAACGGGTCAACCTTGCAGACATAGTGTTACTGGAAACCTTGCTGAAAACAAAAGTGAGTGGCTTGTGGTCTGTGATAATTTCAAATTTTCGACCCCAGATGTACATTTTAAATTTCTGGACCGCCCAGACACAAGCCAAAGCTTCACGCTCTATAATGCTGTAGTTCTTCTCAAAATGCTTGAGTGATCTGGATGCAAATGCCACAGTTAACTCTTTGCCATTTACTCTTTGACTAAAGATAGCCCCCAACCCCTTCATGCTAGCGTCCACTGTGATAATGGAAGGGCAATGATCTTGAAACGCATGTAATGCCTAAGCCGAAATAATCAGCTCTTTCACTTTAACAAATACAACATTCAGTTCTTGGGACCAAACACATTTTTGACCTTTCTTGAGTAATACCCGAAGGGGCTCAACAATTTGTGCATAATTACTGACAAATCTTGCGTAATACTCAGCAAGACCCAGGAAAGAGCGCAATGTATCCTTATCACAGGGGGGTTTTGCCTCTTTAAGAGCCCTGATAACAGAAAATTTTGGCTTAATACCTTCCCCGGAAACCGTACTCCAGTTCATTCACCCCAAACTTACACTTATCAGCCCTTACAGTCATGCCATGTTCATCAAGAGCTGTCAAAACTTTTCTTAATAGAATAAAATGTTCATTAGCATCCTTTGAAAAAATTTATATGTCGTCTAAATAAGCTTGCACTCCTTTCATGTCTTTAAAGACTAAGTCCATTAGACGCTGAAAAACGCTAGCTGCGGATGCTAAACCAAAGGGGAGTCTTAGAAACTTATATGCACCGAAAGGTGTGATGAAAGTGGTCAATTCCTGTGACTCCATGGCTAATAGAATCTGATAATATGCTGATTTTAGGTCAATCAGTGAAAACCACTTAGCTCCCCCCAAATTAGCAAGAAGTTCCTGAATTTTGGGAAGAGGGTGACAATCGATTATGATGTTTCTATTTAGACCCCTCAAATCCGCACAAAGCCTAATCTCGCCTGTCTTTTTGCGTGCAACTACGATGGGAGCCACCCACTGTGAAGATTCTGTGGTTTGGATTACACCTTGTGAACATAACCCTTCTAACATGGACTTTAACTCTTCCCTGGCGCTCAAGGGGACTGGTCTGACCTTGTGTACTACGGGGTGTGCGTTGGGTAATAACCTGATTTTATGTTCAAATCCTTTCACACAACCGATTTGATCTTTGAATACAGATTTAAAATCAGATAACAAACTATTTATATCTAGACCCGGACCGTCCACACTACATACATAGGGTTCCTTAGCTCTCACAGGGTTATCATCACCTGGAACTAGATACAGCCCCAATCTAGCAAGGTCTTTCCAACCTACAATGTTCTTTCCCTTAATAGCTACATACACTTTAGTTAGAATTTTACGACCTAAAATTTCCAAATTAGACATAAAAAACCCCAACATGTCTATATCTTTTTCTCCGAAGGCCTTCGGGTTCACATCCGAATTGGACAGAGTAATGTTTTTACCCCAGTTTTCAAAAAAATAAGTGTCCCGGAGAATTGTAATTGGAGATCCTGAATCGGCCATGACCTTTGTTTCCACACCATCGATTACAGCGTCGCAAAAGGACCTTTAATCTCCAAAGGATTATCTTTGTAATCCACAGTCAAAAGTAAGTTATCCAGAGACTCAGCACAATTGTTCCTCTGAACCTCTACACTTCCAATTTGAACGGGTTTCCTCTGACTTCTGCAGAATTTTTGAAAATGTCCCATCTTTTTACAACTGGAACAGCGTTTACCTAATGCCGGGCAACCCCGGAAATTGCCAATGTGGAATTTCGATCCACATCTATAGCAGAACGGTTGAATTTTGTTTTGTACAAATTTAGTTTGCCTATCCTTCACACCAACGGCAAGTAAACCCTCCTCTTGTTCTTCTTCTTGCTCCGAAATTAAATTAACTTTGGTAGAAACAATGGTTTGCATGACCTTTGTAGAAATGACTGACCTTTCAATACTTGAAGCCAAGTCTATCACTTCCGTGAGAGAAGGATTTTTGCAGCTTAAAATCCTTTCTTTTATTTTCTGTGAATTGCAATTGAAAACAAACTGGTCTCTGATAATATCATCCACTAAAGTACCGAATCCACAAGTAGTGGCTAATACCCTTAGAGCCGATATGTATTCCTCCACTTTTTCTTCCTCCCCTTGTTTGCGCTTGTAAAACTTATGTCTTTCTAACATAATATTAGGAGGTTCAGAAAACTGTTTTTTAGTCTTTCGATCGCTTCTAAATAAACATTCCAATTTCCGTCGCCGGACTGACCAGTAGGAGGAGGAATAGGCGGTAAACTTTTGAAAATATGTTGGGCTGCTTGACCCAAACTACCAAAAAGGAGAGCGAATTTACGAGCAGAGGAGTATTCAGTTGCATCAATAGCCACCAAATGATTTTCAAATAGCTCAAACCATTCTTGCCAAAGTATACTTGGCTTGCCCGGTTTTCCTAAAAAAGGAGGAGGTTGAGTGATTTGATGAGTCGACACTATTGCCATAACTTCAAAATGTACGCAATATTTTGTTAAACAAATAATGAATGGCTCTTATTTCTGTAAAAGGGTTTGAAGTAAAATGCCGTGATGTAAAAAGGGTTTTAAGTAAAATGCAGTGGTGTGCGTATCACCGAATACGCTGGAAACCAACAGTGTGTCAGAGCGTGGAAGTGGACAAGACAATAGAATGCCCTGCAATGATGACACCACTTGAAATGGTTAAAAGCACATTGTAACCCAAAACAGTGTATGCTCACTCTCCCCTTTGCTGTTGTGTGTATCTCCGTATCAATACAAGAAGAGAAAACACAGTTTTAAAGGTGTGCGCATCACCGTGATGCGCGAACAGCTGATCGAGTATTTTGACAGCTCGATCGTAATTCCCAAGCCAAGATGGCCGCCGACGTCCTCACGCAGCGTGAGCACGTAGAACCACGATTCCTTTGTACCGGCGCGCGCGTAGAATCTGCGCGTGTCTCCTTTAAATCCTCAACGCAGTGTGAGATGCCTGCACGTGCGTCAACGCTTGCCCCAGCTTAAATGTGGAAGACCGGCGAAATTAATTTCAAAACGATCCTACCGGCTTCCAATGTTGTCCGTCACTGTTTCCTGGACCCAGGCGAGGTGAAGTTACATCTGGCAGAAATCCAAAGATGCCAGTCAGGATGCGTGGTGTTCTCTGGACGTGACAGGACCTGTGGCTGAAGGAGTTCCCCAGTCGTCGCCAATATGTGGTGGATGGATGGTAGACAAGGACGAAGAACAAACTTCAAATTGGTAAGAAGTTTTATTGAACAGGATCTTCAGCCACGACAAAGAGCAGCGCACTCTCGGAGGTTCGATCCGCAACTGGCATTACCCGATCGAACCTCAGAGGACGCACACTCCAGACACGAGGCACAGAACATTAGCAGGCAAGCATTCTAATTAAGCATAAGCAATACTACAAGCTGTCTGCCTCATTATGCTTCTTGACTGAACTTTGATCTGGATGCAAAAGTAAATAGAGGAAACAAAATAGATTCTAAACAATGCCTTGTGAGTTACACCACTTGCAATAGTGCATAGGCTCTTGAACATAAAAATTATGCATGTGTCCACATCTAAAATGTAACACCCTGGTGATGGCCTTGCAGTAATGTGCATGTCCCACCCGAAGAAGGTCAAAACGTGTCATTATTCATCAGGTTCGGAGGAGGGTTTGACCAACATAGAACAAGTTTACTATAAAGGCCACATGAACTATTCGCTTCAGAAACTTTCAATAAAGCAAAACACCTCCCTCTGGGACCCTATTCATTCTATTGATATAATCAGTCATTCAAAAGGACTTCGGTATTTACTGATTTTCATGATTTAATTAAAGGGTGCTGCTTCTTTATGTCTGTAATTGTGCTATGCATACAGTCTTTCAGTTAGATTGTTTGAGTTGTGTCACTTATATTTGTTGTATGTTATGTTTTCTAATATGTTTATGTTCAAAGCTCAAGTGGAGTGCCTATAATGTAATCATCTTTTAAAACAATCTAAAAGAAATAAATGTTTGCTATTTTCTTCAACTCCGTGTGTAGACTAACTAAGGAAGGCTTAATCTACAGCAGTGGGGGTCTTGTTTCTTTTTTTTCTGATTTTAATTTTTGATCCCTCCCCAATGCGACTGAGCAGGATCAACCCATCATCGATTGTAAAGTATTTTGATATTGGCCATGTATTGTGCTTTTTTTGACTGAATTTTGGAGGAACAAGTTAAACGTACCCTCCTTCTTCCATGTGTTACTTTGAGTTAAGGTTAGTAAATTGTTATTGATAGTATACGTTATTATTTTAGTATCATTATTGTAGATGTCATACAATAGAAATATGCCTTTTTTATCTGGGATTAGAAAGTGTTAGAGTAGGTCTGTATCTTCATATTATTTAGGTGATACTGTTGTTTCCCTTGCTGTTCTCTGTGGTCTGGCAGTTAATCTTTTTTTGGGTTGGTATGCATGCAGTTGTCTTCTTTCCTGTTCAGGAATGTCTGGTATAATATTTTTAAGGATCATTCCTATTGGCTCTTATGAGCTCGACTGCCTTTTACATCCTTCTATTTCAGTCATATTCGGGGATAGTTGTTGTAAGAAATTGGGTTATTAGTTGAAGAGTAAGTAAGTACCCACCTCAAGTAACATTCACAGTCCTTGTCAGGATTAACCACTAAAGTCACAAACTAAACCTGAGCTCAGCCACTTGGTAGCTATAGCACAGAGCAGGAAGTATTTATTCAGTACTAAATCAGTAACAAAGTCGAAATGCAAAACAATAAAAAGCCCACAATCAATTATAAAAATAGAGCAGAAAAGAAAATGACACAAAAATGACAAAAATCCAGTAAGGGGAACTGGAGATATGATTTCTCAAAGTTTTTAGTAGAAATTGTGCCAATAAGCCCAAAGTGCAGATGATAGTTGATGATCGCTGCAGAACCTGACCTAGGCACAATTTGATGCTGACCATGATGGGGTCAGATACACCAACCAGATTTGTCTTGGTAAAAGATTATATCTTTTGACTTTATTCTATGAAGTCCCTATCTACCACAGGAATACACTTCTAAAGTCCCCCAGGACCTCAGACGAGACAATTAGTAACCCTGGGCGGTGAACACCGCTCCACTCGCGGAGTTTGCGGAGTTTCCTGCACTCCGCGTTACGCGGAGATCGCGGAGTTCCGAAAAACTCCGCTTCGCGTTGCGTAGCGGAGTTTTTTTCCTCGCTCGCGTTCGTCAACGTCAAGTTGGCGACCGCAAGCGAGGAAAATCAACCTCCCGGTGAGATTTTTCCTCGTTCGCAATTGTCAACATCAAGTTGGCGTGTGCGAGCGTGGAAAATCAACATCCCGGCGAGATTTCTTAACGCGGGGGTCAGGTTTCTCATTGCGAGTGGTCACGTATGCTCGCGACAGCTCGCGTTGAGAAACTGCCCGTTCCCGTTCAGAAAGCTGCCGCTCAAGTAAAAATCTACTCGAGCGACAGAAAAGGAAAGCAGGGACCGCTTGCACTGTGAAAGGTGCTGTTCACAATGATTGCACAGTGCGGACAAGCATCCGGCACTGTGCAATCACCGCGAACTGCATTTTTCTATTGTACTCCGCCGCTCGCGTAGCTCCGCGTAGTGCGGCGGAGTTTGTTTTGCACTTCGCGTAGTGCAGCATAGTGCAACTCCGCGAACTCCACCCTGGGTTAACAATTAGGACGCCATATGAACACAGGGAATACCTGTCCCACATTCTTCAGTGCCAGGAGGCACCAAACCAGCCACACCTGATTGGGGTAGGAAAGAGTCTCCCCAGTGCTATATAGTGCAGATGATATCCCCGCAGTGCGGGACACCATATGAACACAGGAACTACCTGTCCCACATTCCTCAGCGCAACGAGCCGCCAAATCAGCCGCACCTGACTGGGGGAGGAGAGAGTGTCCCCAGAGCTATATAGCGCTGACGATATCCCCTCAGTGTGGGACGCGTACGAGCCAAGCCTGGGCCAAGGTAAAGCCTGTCCTGCGCCTGCAGCAGCCCGGAGGATGCTGGGTTGGCCCACCTCTCTTTGCTCCTTCATCAGGGTACTGGTGGTTGTTCATCTGGGGCAATATGTGATGTTGGTTTCCTTTGTATTGCCTGTTAGTGTTTCTCAAACCATTTGACGCAGATTTGTTTGACCAATGACTGCACAGAATCATATTGGGGTGCTTGGTTGCACACTAAAATTTGCTTGCCATCGTAAAGAAGAAAACCACAGGGGTTCAAATGGCGACCACCCCATCTGTAAAAAGCACCTCACTTGACAGCATGCTGGAAAGGGCGATGGGGTAATAAGCACGGAAATCGCGCTTACGGAAAGGAGGATCTCACTGAGTATGGACACAATGCCCCCAGTTATTAATAGTGTGGGGAATTTGGAGACCTCCTCGTTATGGTTCCATGGAACAGCTTAACCAGAAATGGTGTAAATGGATGCCAGGTAACCTCCTGTTCCGTTGGCACTTTTGGCACCACAGTTTTATCCCCTGACCAAGCACTTGGCTCTCCTACTCTGGCGAATAAGAAAATGAAGCGAGTAGTTTTAAGCAGACGGAAGGCGACACAGGGTACAACAACTCAGGTCATTCAAACTGAGGGTGTAGACGTTCTCTTCCCAGGTACCACAAGCTCTACTGCACCCACACCCATGATAGTGGATTTGGGCCTACATCTGGGGGCCACCATAGTGTTGAAGGGATTATGGACTCTTTGTGCAGTAGAATCAAGGAGCATCTGCGCAACAAAAGTTCCTCTTTTATGGAGCGACTCAAGACCATTGAACTGCAAATTACATCTTTGCCCAAACAATCTAGTGAAGTGGAGCCAGTCAGCCAAAAGTCAAATGCTTAGCAGTCTGTTTCCGCACCTTTGCTTTTACCTTGCAGCTCTGGGTCTCTGCCCATGCCAAAAGCTCCTGAAGGGACTTCCTCCACACAGTTTTTACTGGCAGGTTAGCCATGAAGTCCATGGGCAATGCTGCATCTGGAGTATGTTCTTACTTATTAGGTGAGACTGGAATGAGTGTGGGGGAAACAATGTTTCTGTACATATGTGCTCAGAGGAGGGCTCACACACAGAGACATAGTCTGGGAAAAATCCCACCAAAATTAATGTCCCGCCAGCAGCATACCCCTATGTGCCTATCTTGATTGGCATACCTGCCTTGCGCAGGGAGAAAGCTGAGTCGGTTGAGGAGCTGAACAATAAAGTGTTTGACTAGCTAGTACTCCACAGGGGGTTCTCTTTTGCATTTGCTAATGACATCATATTGAAGCACCAAGTAGGCTGGCTAGGGCCTGGCCCAGTTACCTCAGGGGTGGGACTCTGTGATCATTAATTTTAGAGAGCCTTTTATAGTTCAAAGTCTGTTTGACCCTCTGAGTGGGAAGGAGTGAGGGGTAATATATCTTTAGTTCCGTTGTTTTTTGTTTTACAAACCACATATTGTGTCCCAACTGTCACAAGGGTATCACCCTATTTCACACAGCAGAAC
Organism: Calotriton arnoldi; assembly: GCA_963921515.1. NCBI lineage: Eukaryota > Metazoa > Chordata > Amphibia > Caudata > Salamandridae > Calotriton > Calotriton arnoldi. Next base: position 830,599 of record CAWUFW010007927.1, read on the forward strand.
ACATACGTAAATCCTCAGGTGGGCTTCTGGTGTTTTGCTAAAGCCCCTCCTTTAGCTGAGCTGTAATTTGAACATCATGCTTTTTTGGGGACTTAAGTACCAATACCACTGTCAAATCGATATGATGTTCTTTCTAGTGTAGACTGACTTACTGATGGAGCGGTTGGAGAGGATGAGGGTAATTAAACTCTTTCCCCCATCCAGTTTGTGACTGGTGTTAGTCTGGATGATAGGGATGAGATGAGGGACCCCTTGAACAGTGATGTGTGTGGCTCTTTTACTTTTTTGAGCTAGAATGTTGCTGGCTTAAAAGACAAGGTTATTAATCCTGCTTGGCTAGAGTCATTTATAAGATAAGACATTGTGGCATTACAAGAGACATGGGACCCACCAGTTAAAGAGTTGAGAGGCGCAGTGGCGGGTCGGAGGCAATCGAAGCCTACAGCGGAATGCAGTTAGTGCATCTAGTCAGCGCTGGGACGTAGCTCCAGCATCCATACACCTGACAAAGAGGGAAAGGAAGCAAGCAAGGAAGGGCAGGAACAAAGCCAATCCTGGGTCTTCTGATATTGTAATCCCAATCTCAATCCAGCCCACTAGGGAGGAAGAGGCCAATATGGAAAGACAATCCCGGGCCAGCTGAGTATGCCCAATACTGGTATGTACTGGTGATGTAGGGGTCATATGCGTAACTGAGGCAATCCTACAAGGCAAGGAGGGCAATGGGGATGATAGCCCGGCAACAAAGCCCAAGGAAGAGGTGGACCAAACAGCAAAAAAAGAAGAAATCTCCCTTTCTGAGGACGTCAGGTCCTCATCGGGTAGGGAAGTTGTTCCCTGCAAATGTAGAGGGGTGCCCAGGTGGCCAATTGAGTCAACAGCCCAGATTCAAACATTAGAAAAGGATCACATTGAAAATTGCCCCAGCCCTACTAGACAACAGGGCAGGCCCAGTGGTATGCCAGGATTGAACATCCTGAGTCAAGCACCAGTGGAAAATAAAGATCAGGGGCATCGGTTCCTATGGATCCCAGAATTCAAATCTAGAGGTTCGTGGGACGTTCTACACCGTGCAAATGTCTTACGACTGATAAGGGCATTACCAGGCCTGATTCATATAGACTAATGTGATATTATTTCCATCAAGTTCTTTCCAGCCAGAGGGAGATTTCAGAACCCCCTCTCATTACGTTCTTCACACCAGACCTCCCAGCAGAGGTTCTGGAGAGTAAAAAGTTGCTGAAGTCTTGAGGAATAGAAGCGATAGTGATCCAGGGGGACTGGTATCCCCCCGTTGATAGAGCAGCAGCACCACATCAAGGAGGCAGTCTTCTTAACATCTGTACTGAGAGGCGCAAAGTGGGATTACCCTCCCATGGTTCAAACTCCGAACCTCGCAAACCTCCCTGCACTTACTGTACAAATAGAGAGAGGGTATCCACGGAACAGAGCAGGACCATAAGGATGCAAGGAGCTCAGGAGAGCTGGAGCTGGCTGCCATTGGTGCTGTCTAAAACAGTTAATAAAGATTGAATAGCAGTAACCTAGCACCAAGGAATGGGGTGGTCTAACCATCTGCTCATGGAACATGGGAGGCCCGCACTCAAAAATTGAAGATGCCTCTGTAGAGAGGATTTTAGCACATTTGACATAATAATGATACAAGAATCATGGGCCCAAGTAAGTATTCCTCTCATAGGGTTTATAGAGCACAACAAATTGGCATAGAAAAGTAGCTCGTTCAAAAAGGCAAAGAGTGGCCTGTCAGTTTATGTCAACTCTAGTTTGCCCGCAAAAATCATTGAGCTAACCACGGATGAACCTTGGATTTTGGCCTTACGCCTAGATGACTGGGCTACGCAACCAGGCAAGCCGTTGGTGCTCATAAACGTTTACATCAATCCAAAAAGGAAAGCCGCAACAGTGGATAAGTACATTACAAGAATGCTACAGCTAAAAAATACATGTCAGTCCTCATATCTGCTAGTCACAGGAGACTTTAATCTAAATTTGTTTCACCAACCAAGTGAAGAGCATGTTGAGGCAATAGGGTCCCTGCCAGACCAAAGTTTGCCACGTCATACACGACGAGACAAGATTGAGGAAAAACTAGTAAGAGCGTGCAAGCTGGCTAGTCTCGTCGTTCTGAACGGCCATTTACCAGGGGATACACCGCCAACATGGACTAGGTCATGTGATAAGTCTGTCTCTTATTTAGATTACACGATGGTAAACTATCCACTATAAAATCGGATTATAGATTTCAGAATCACCCACCGACAGGAGAGTGATCACCATCCACAAATAATATCTATCGAGATCAACAGGTGCAACCGCAAGCCTTCAAGGGCCTTGCTGGAAGACGTCATTCTGAAAATCTAAAGCGTTTGAAATGGAGCGCAAACTCTATGAAAGTCCTGGCGGCGTGCAAACCCATAGGTTACTTGTTCAGGGTGATCCTAATCTGATAACTGTCTGGGAAACCCTTATTGACTATCTAACATCTAAATACCCAGCCAAAGGTGTGAATAAGGGGGAGTGTATAGGGCCCCGAAGAAGCCCAGTAATGCCAAAGTCAATTCGCCAGATGAAAGCTAAAATCAATAGAACACAATTACGGCGCTCCCCAGAGGATTTAGAGCTGGTACAATCCCTGCAAAAGTAAAGAAAGACACTGAAAAAAGAAGTATGGGCCATCAAAAGGAACAAACAAGAAACTTTACGGGCTGACTTTTTGCATGCTGCCAAACTAAAGGACCCACAAAAGTTTTGGAAGCTGGTTAATGACATTGACAAAGGTCAGCTTATAATGCGAATATAAGTGAGGACAACTGGGTAAAGCACTTAAAGTCACATTTCTCAGGAAATATGCTCAAAGTGGCTTGCTGAGCATGACACTAAAATGATCAAGAAATCCCGTTCTGATTATGCCCCTGGCCCAAATGGAATACCTCAAGCTGTCTTCAAAGAGCATACCTTGGGTTGGGCCAACTTTCTGGTTGGCATGTTTGACACCATCCTAGTAGATGTATCTATCCTGGAAAGCTGGAAAGGTTAAATCATACATCCAATTATTGAAGAAGTCACCTCATCCCCAGGCAATTATTGTTTAATAGCATTACTGGATGCAGGCGTCAAGTATTTCTCAACACTATTGCTTCAGGATTTAGAGGCATGGGTGTCGAATATAGGCAGGATTCCGTTGAACCAGCCAGGGTTCACGAGCAAGCAAGGTATGCTAACTTACCTCATGGCCACAGGATTACTTCTCAGTAGAGCAAAGGCAACTAGCACACAGTTGTATATGTGGTTTGTGGACTTCCAGCCAGAGATTAACAGTGTCCCACATGAAAAATTATGGGCAAAGCTCCAACAGTGGGGAATCCCACATAACCTCTTAAAGGCAATCAGGTTAGGGTCAAGGTTGGCGGGGTCACCCACTTGTCAAGAGAAGTGAGGACATCGATTGGTTTAAAGCAGGGGTGCGTCCTTGCGCCATGCCTATTTAATCTATTCATTTTCTACCTCTCCCCGACGTTGGATGAGTTGGTATCACATGCCCCGAGTCTAGGTGGCATCCCGCTGTCGAACATCTTGTATGCAGATGACCTTCTGCATCTTAGAACACCAGGGTAGGTCTTCAGGGATCAATCAATCGCCTGGCAACATATGCAGCAGACATTGGGTTGGAGATCAACCTTAAGAAAACAAAAGTGATCTTGCTAAATCGCCGCATCCTAAACCAACGCAAATGGTATCTTAACGGAGCAGCATACGTCTATCTAGGTGTCAAGATAGACTCCACAGCCTCTTTTGCTCCACAAATGGAAGCGATTCAAGAAAAAGCCTTACATTTTGCTTTTCTAACCTTGGCAAAAACTCTTTGGGGGTGCAGCCTCCAACCCCTGGCTGCAGTAACGAAGGCAAGACTGATACCCTCCCTCTCATATTGAGGCTAAATGATGGTGGGCGCAGACGCCAGCCTACTGGACAAAATTATAACAAAAACCTACAAAAAGGTTTTCCGGCTGCCAAAATCAGCATCGCCTGCACAAGTCAGGCTGGAGTTCTCGCTGATGAGGCAGACCTTGGCCAGGTCTGGTGCATTCATTAAATGCTGCCACAAGTTGAGATCTGCCACCGAGGGCTCGCTAGCCAGCCTGGTTTGGTCTGAAATCAACCTTCAAAGAGGAACGGGCGTTTATAAACAATACTTCAAGGACAGCATAAAAATCTCAGGCTGGGTGAACTCTGGTCTCTGGACACATCCGCCCAAGTATTCAAAAGGATGGTCAATAAAAGCATAAAATTGCAAAGCTGGCTAGAGGACAAAGGGGTAGTAGCCAAATGTTCACATGGGTGGCTGGTACTGAACTCTTACAACGACCAAAAGGACCTCCGTCTTTTGGAAGCTGCCTACTCCTTGAAGATCAAACAGAAATTTATGTTGTTGAGGTTGGGAGAGATTCCCACACTAGACTTTATACCAAGTTGGCAGGAAAAAGATCAGTGGGGGATATGGAATGTCGTTTGTGCCATCAGTCAAATGAGTAGTTCCTAAACATCCTATGCATTTGCCCTTGCTTAGACCATCCACAGAGGTTCCTGCTAAAGAAGGAGTTTAAGTTATTGGAGACGTAGGTCAAGCAGATCGGTGGCAATAGAATCACTGGATCCACAGGACACAATGCTTAATATCCGACTGGTGAACTTTTTGGAAATTTTTAAGGATCTGGTTAAAAAGAATATTTCTGCTTATCCTGGGGGTATGCCGGTCAGCTAAGGTAGGTTCTCCAAAGGGCTTACATAAAGGGTGGGCTGCTATGGACACATAGGCTTCATCTAGTCCCTGTCCCGCCCTTTTGCTTCAAGGGCATGTGTCAAAGTTTAAGTTTTATAGGCATCTGGCCTCCAGTGGCTTTATACTGGAGATTGTGACCAGTTAGGGATTTTAGGGGAAGGGACATCTGTACCAATGAAAAGGAGTTAGTTGGAGGCACATTTTGTGAGCACCAATTATATTTAAGACACCATATTAGCATGCTATCATTTTATGCATCCACTTGATCAGGTAGCCTACTTAATAGAAAGCTTACACTTTGCACCCGGCACTTTATGCATTTCCTGGATGACATATACCCCATTGCTTTGTGTAGATCTCAGTCTTATTAAAAGACCTGTCAAGTATCTTGGCATTCATAGGTTTACTTGACTGGTTAATCTAGTCAAGACTCTACTCCCATTTAAGCACTTGGCACTTTACATGCCTTTTGGTACGACGAGGTAACCATTAGGCAGCCCTGAGAAAGGAGGCAGCTTAGCACTTTAGGCACCGTAGGCTCTTTGGGTTCACAACAGCAGAAGCACTCTGGCCAAGCGGAGCTGACCATGTATTTTATGTTGTCATTATAACGTGTCTGTACATTGGGTTTTATTGGCTGTAATACTCATTGTATATTTTAATAATGTTTATGGTTTTATTGACTAATAAACTAACTTTTGATTGATTGAAGAGATATGGAACACTACATCTTTCTCCGGCCCCAGCTTTGCATGCTATTCTTGCCCGGGTGCTATTTCCTCACACGGCAGGCCGAAGGGGGGCTTTCACTTTGGATAAACCTGAATCTGTAAGTAGAAGTCACTGTCATGGATACAGCAAATTCAGCGTTGATGGCACTGTTTATTGAGGACCTCTCCAGTGCTTTTTGTTTTTACTTAGTTAATTTTTATTAAAATGATTTTTTAAACCCCGTATGCACCTATTTTCAGCATCTATTTACTTTTCTTGCGGATCTGAGACCCATCAGAGCCAAGAGTATGTTGCAATCCATCTATCTCCTTTGTAGAGATTTCAATGATAAGTTAGGGTTCAAACTCAAGGCACAGGGCATGGACAGCTCGGTACCCGTTTGTACAAAACCAGATAGCAGGGAGGATGAATTAAGTAGTTTCCTTGCTGTTCATGATCTAGTTGATCTTGTTGATTTGTTTAACTCAGACGGGGCAACCCTGGTCTTATACAGAGAGCACGGTAGGGCCTTGATTATTGACTATATATTTTCATATAGTGCCATATTAGCGACAGAATGGCGTGATCATAATGCCTTGTATGTAGTAGGTCACTTTCCAGTGTTAAAATCAACTCTTCCCATGACCATTATATCCATTTCACAGTATGCTAGTGATGGTTTAAGACTAGTCTGGCATCTGAAAGATCCAAGGGTGACCCTTGCCAAGTTGTTAAAACCCTATCTCTCAATGTTTTTGGATTGTTTGTCTGATGTGTAGGGGAACAAAATGTTGGCCTCCTTTGACTCCCTTAATTTGAGCATCAGGCAACTACTTCTACATTCAATTAAAGATAAGTACCAGAACCCACGCTGGTAGGATTCCAATTCTTCTGTAGCCAACCATAATTTAAGGAAGGTCCTTTCCAATACCCAGAAAACCCCGATGTGGTATGTGAAGCCCGCAAGCTCTATAAAAATACCCTGAACTCTAGAAAGAAAGCTTTGTGTAAAAGGGATTGGGAGCTTCTAGAAAGTGTGGAGGTATCCAAGAACAGCAACATTTTTTCAACACTGTGAATAAGCTTAAACAAAGGAATCTCCACCTAATCCCCTTTTGAATTGCTGTGTCACAGGTACCACTTGTGTTGCACACTTCAGCACAATTTATCAGTTGGCAGCAGATGGGTGCTTGAGGGATGAGCTTTGAGGAAAATTACTCCATTCATCGGCTTTGTTTATCACTTTGCAGGAAGTTGTGGTAGCAATTAGGCAAAGTCCGAATGGCAAAGTTCCAGGGCTGCAAGGTGCCCCCATGGATCTAATTAAGTGCAACATGGATCTTTAGGGGCCCCGGATAACAAACGTGTTAAACAATTCCCTAAGCACTAAGATCCCTACCTCATGGTCTCTCTCCACAATAGTCCCAATAATAGTAAACTATGAATGCGACACTTTCAACTCAAAGTACCTTGGATGCATCAAAATCATAAGCAAAAACAGCCGCAGGGAAGGTGCTGCGTCGGTTCCTTATGTGCAGGGAAGGTGATGTGTCAGATCCTTGCTCCAAGGGAGGTGATGCGTCGGTTCCTTACTGCCACGCAGGGGAGGTAATGCGTCGGTTCCCTACTGGAGAGGAGTGATGCATCGGTTTCTTTCTGTGCGGGGAGGTGATGCGTCGGTTTCTTACTGCAACTTTAGCTTTGTTGCAGACTTGGTGCCCCGGGGCAATGCGTGGAGATTTTGGATTCAACAGTTCTCGATGCGGCGGCTGGACATGGGCACAGCATCGATATCTTCAGCCGCGATCCCACGATGCGTCGGTTCTTGCAGCCACACAGCAGACGATGCGTGGAAAGTTTTTCCCGCACTGCGGTGTTGCGTCGGAAACGGGTGCGGGAAATGCAATGCGCTGTTTTTCTTCAGTTCTTTCAGGTTTCTGAGCTCCCAGTCATAGGAACAACCTCCAGAGGCCCAGAATTGTAGCAGGCACCACCTGGCAGGTCAGAACTCCCAGCAAGGGAGTTCAGGGGAGCTGGTGGTAAAGTCTTTGTGTTCCTGAGACTTCAGAACAGGAGGCAAGCTCTACTTCAAGCCCTTGGAGATCTTCTTCAAGCAGGATACACAGCACACAGCAAAGTCTTTGTCTTCTTCTTGGCCGAAACAGCCACTGCATGCCAACACAGACAGCACACAGCAAAGGGGCAATATTTATCCTTCAGCTTTTCTCCTTGGCAGAGGTTCCTCTTGAGTCCAGAAATAATCTAAAATTCTGGTGTCTGGGCCCCAATATTTATCCAGCATTTTCCTTTGTTCTCTTGTGGCAGAGAGGCTCTGTGCTCAGTCCAAACCAGTTCTGGCCTCCCTTGCCCAGCTTCCCAGCAGGAGGAGAAGACAGCATTGTGTAAGGCAGACCAGGCCCATTCAGGTGCAAGGAAATCTCTTCCCCCTACTCTAAATGCAGCCCAGGCCTATTCAGCCCAGCCCTGACTCATCAAGGAAAGGCAGGACACACCTCAACCCCCAGTGGCTGCCTACAGTGAATGCACATCCCCAGCCCCTGTCACTCCAAAGCCAGACAGTCAATCCACAACTCAGCAGAGGCACACAGGATGGCTGAGCAAGAAAATACCCACTTTCTAAAAGTGGTTTTTTCAAACACACAATATAAAAATCATCTTTACTAAAAGATGCATTGTTATATTCTGAGTTTAGGCATACTAAACTCCATCTCTCTATCTTGTCCCAATGAGAAGTTATACTTGTAAGATGTTACAAAGTTCTCCCCATTCTATCCTATGGGACAGATAGTCTTTCAATAGTGAAAAATGAAATACACTTTATTTCACTTTCAGGACATGTCACACACACACCAGTACATGTCCTACCTTTCACATACACTGCACCCTGCCCACAGGAGTACCTTGGGCCTACCTTAGGGGTGATTCACATGTAATAAAAGGGAAGGTTAGGACCTGGCAACTGGGTGCACTTGCCAGGTCGACATGGCAGTGTAAAACTGCGTGCAGACACTGCAGTGGCAGGTCTGAGGTCCCTTTGAAGGACTGCTTGTGTGGGTGGCACAATCAGTGCTGCAGGCCCCCTAGCAGCATTTGACTTGCAGGCCCTGGGCACACACAGTGCACTGTACTAGGGACTTAGTAGTAAGGCAAACAAGTCAATCATGGAAAAAACAATCCATATTCACAATTTACAGAGGGAGCACTTGCACTTTGGCACTGATCAACAATGGCAAAGTGCCCTAAGCATCTAGACCAGCAAAAACGAAATCCAGCACACAGCAAAAATACAGGAGGCAGAGGCAAAAAGACAGGGGAAAACCACGCCAAGGATGCCAGGTCTAACAGCTGTCCACTGTTCCTGGCCTTTATGGATCTGTCAACAGCCTTTGACTGTGTTAACAGGGCCAAGCTATGGTTGTTGCTGCTGAACCTGGGTGTGGAGATCTCACTCGTTAATTTCTTGCACACACTTCATGAGAACCTGGAAGCGAAGGATCAGTATGGCCAATCGGGAGAATTGCCAGACTCTTTTTGTCTTTCCAGTAGGGTGCATCAAGGATGGATTTTGACCCCCTTGCTTGTTATTATTTAAATTAACAATTTGTGTCCTGCCTTGGTCAAAGCCATTAGTGTTATTCCAAAGATCGCCTTAGTATTTCTACCAGGACTGCTTTATGCAGATGATGCGGTGCTGATGGCACGAACACCAGGAGCTCTTCGTCTGCTGGTGGAATCTTTTATATCTTTTATGAGCGATTTAGATTTATGCACTAACTTTGGAAAATAAGACATAATGGCACGTGGACCAGGGAAAAACAATGTCTATTTTAAGGTTGAAGGGACAAACTTTGAGTTATGTGAATGATTTTTATTATCTGGGGGTTGTCTTTACTCTCTCTGGTTCTTGCACCCACAGATTAATCACTCAGGACTGAAGATCAGTAGGCCAGTGGGTGCCTTATTTAACCTCCCACAGGTAGCTGGTAGGGGACAGTTTTACTCTTTTTGAATATTTATAATTCATAGTGTGCTCTACCGGCACTTTATGGAGAAGGGATATGGGGGTATCAGGATGTCACTAGCCTGCAGATGGAGGAAAATCGTATTTGCAGGCAGCTTTTGTATTTGCCTCCCACAAGCTCACATTTTATAATGCACTTCGAGCTCAACCTCCAATATATTACTGACAAAGAAAAGTTAGCACCCCTCCTATTATGGGTCAGTGTGTGGGTCAACACAGGCTAGCCTGAACAGAGATAGTATCCTAGATTGCCTCAAAATAAACAGACGACTAACAATTACCTGGTCGACTTATGTTAAAAAACATTTTAAAGCACTAAACTTACCTGATTTATCCGATGCACCACACACTTTAAAAAAAGGGGCCAAGCTGTTGGTAAAGCACCTGTTCCTGGAGCATTGTTACTCCCAGAGGCTACAATAGGAGTCTAGTGAAAGCACTATTAGGGAGTACCTCAGCCTGTATACACCTGAGGAGGCAGTACCTTATTTTGCATATCGACTAACTTGGTGGGAGAGATCCTTGTTATTTTGTTTTAGGGCTGGCTCGGTGGTGTGGCTCTTGAATTTCCCAGGCTCTGGTGGGTCTTCGGGGTCTCCAGTTCTGGTTTGCCCCTGCGATGCACTATCTGACCAGACAATAATGCACTTTATGTTTTTCTGCAAATTTTATAAAATGTATTTTATCTTATTTATTAAGCCTATTTTAAAAATACGTAAGTTCAAGGATGCTATGTATTTTCTGCAACTTTTAAATGGTCATGATGTCTGTCATTTTGTTTGTACATTTTTTAAAGCAGCGGTGAGGAGTAGAAAGTCTATGGAGGGCTATGGCAGGCAGAGTCTAGTTCAGGTCCATTTGCCACTGATCAGCTTGGCAGTTGCAGGAAAGGACTCTTGGAGGTTGTTGTATCTCTGAAGCTTGAACAGGAGGTCAGTCTTATGACCACTGGAGTCCACTTCTTTGCCCTGAATACAAGAGGGAGAGCAGACCCAGTCTTCTAGGCTCTTTTCAGGGCACAGACAGCAGGTTCAGTCCTCTTCTGATCTTCCACGAATCCAGGAGTGTTCTGAAGCGGGTGCCTGGAGGTGCTACATTTATACTTAGCTGGAGCTAGTGTATTGGAATGAACCCGGTGGTGCCCTAACCAATGGGGTAGAGGTTCCTGGACCTAACCCATCCCACTTTGGGCATGGGGAGTGTACTATGGAAATCCCAGTGTCCTCCCACATCTAATACCAAAATCCAGTTTTAGACAGATCCTGTACCCCAACAAACTCAGGGACAGAGGTCTGGCAAAATCAAAGCTGAGCTTTCAGCAACCAGACAGTGGAAACACACAAATTGATTTGGCATTCTGTGTCCCGCCTTTGAAGTTTGCAGCAAATGTTATATGTAAAACCCTAGCAGACGTGTCAATCAGGGTGCCACATTCCGGCAGAATGTCATGCTCTAATCACAAAGAGGATGCTTATAGCCTCACCCAGGTGGTCACTCTAAACTAATTCTAGGATAGCTCCCACTGGGTTTGGTGCCTGGCTAACCAGAAGGACATCAGAGGAAGCAGACTCAGGTGCCTGTGACAAGGGAGGCCCCTTTGAAGTGCACCAAGGGTCTGGGCACAGGCCCCAGGCCATACTGTCAAGGGGAGGACAACACCTCCCCACACCCAAGACCCATTCTCCATGTCTTGAGAGCAGTTCACACCTCTCCACCCACAGGGGAGCCATCAAGCTGTCAGATAGTTGAATATTTACAGAAAGACTTCCAGAGGCTTTAGGCAGGGAAAAAGGAAACCTTTCTAAAGTACTTTTTCTGTAATAGCTAGACAAAAGTTGACTTTGCCGTTATATTAGATTTTGTTTCCTTAAAATATTTCTCTAGCTGTTACCAATCCGAAAATAGCATTATAAGGTGTTATAATGTAATCCAGCATTTCCCTATTGAAGCAGCCATCTTTGCTACAGTGAAAATAGCTTTCACGTTTTTTTCACTGTAAGGATATGTGGATTATTAAATGTCTACATGTCCTTATTTTAAATACCCTGCACCCTATCCTTTGGGCAATAGGGCCTAACTTTGGGGTGACTTTTTAATATTCAGCAGAAGGCCTGGAGACCTGCTTTACTCTGTCACTATAGTGGTTGGCATGAGGAGAGCTGCAGCCAACTGGTAACATACAGTCCTTGGGTGTACCATATACTAGGGAATTATAAGTAAGTTAAATATGCCAATCGGGAGTATACCAATTTTGAAAGTAAGAGTACAAACACTTCACCACTGGTTATTAGGGGTAAAGTGCCCAAGGTTCTATAGCAAGGAAAAATAGGAGTCAGCAAATAGGCGAAAACAAAATCAGGGTGAGCCTACAGAAAGGGCAAATGTCCAACTGTTATGTTCCCTAACACTTTCAGCTAATTTATTTTTAGTGGTAACCCTGCCATAGCCTGTGCTTGAATAATAAATGGTACTTCTCCAATATGTTTTGTCACTGGTGGTGCTCTCCTTAACATAAGTAGATTCGATGCATTTTGCTGTTCCCAACAGTTTATCTGTGGATTTCATAGTATTGAAAATATGCATTAATTGTATAAAACAAAAACAATATGTTATGTTTTATTTATTTTAATTTTACATTGCACATGCACATTTTTTATTTCAAAAGTTTTTATTGAGAAGCCATATTTATGACATACCTTCTCAATACATTATGAATACATCCATCGTCAAGAGCAAGTTTGTGCAAGGATATGTATTAACGATGCTTGTGACATGTACTATAAGGAAATAAAAAAGTATAAGAATATCAAAGTCACAAGAGAGGGTGTCAAACCTCATATATGCAAACATAAGTTGTATGGGGGAAAAACTCCTTGACCCTGTAAGCTAGAGAATAGCAACACTTGTATGTATCTAAATGCAATGGTTGTGACAACTGGAAATTTTTCAAGAAGGGGGTAAAAAAGGGAAAGGGGGAGACATGTCTGATTAATCCATAGCAATGGAAAACTCATGAGGAAAAAATTTGTTTTGTATAGGATTTATGGGGGTTTGTTCATTTGTAGGTTACTATCCAATATATCCCACAGGTTCCTAGATGATGATAAGACATGGAATATTTTGAAACAAGCGTTATCCGCACATTTTAACTTATGTGCTGGATGTTGGCTTTACTTTGTTTTAGGTGTAACTTTGCTTTGCAGGTCTGTTTGGTATTGTTTTTGACACAGTTTTGTTTCGTTGCAGTCTGCTGAGAGGAAAAAACTTGTTAATTATGTCAGTTTCTTTTTTTATGTAAAATTTTGTTAGGGGTTTATTTGTTTTAACTTGTTAAAGTGTTATTTCTATTTTTATTTTAGTTTTGTGCTTTTGTTACTAAACTTACTTCTGAGGTGGTCTTTTTTTAATTTCGAGTAATTTAGGGGCCCATTACGATACCCGGCGTAAAAAAATCCGCCAGGCATGGAAGCGGCAAAAATCCGCCCGCACACACCGTCTGAACACCGACCACGCCATTACGATTACACAAACCGAAAACCGCCATCGGCGGCAAAATCACACAAAATACCGCCCGCCAACGTCCGAGTCGGAGTCAAACCGCCCGCCACGGACGGAAACACGCACGACAACACAAAACCGCCCGCCCTCACGGCCGACACACCGCACGTGAAATTACGATCGCACCGCCATGAGCGCGGAAAAACCACAAATATACCGCCCGCCAGCGCAAACAACGCCGATGAGAATCGACACGGCAGAAGCCATGGCGCCCACGTACCTGCACAGAAACCATCCGCTCACAAAACCAATAGCACACAACATGGCCAACAAGTCCACACAGCAAGGCACGCACAAATACACAAGCACAGTACACATCCCGAAAACACCCCCCGGACAAACAAAAAATACAAAGGCCAGAACCCCAGACACAACACACCTGAAAACAACAGACCATGAGGACACACCCACATAGGTGAGTACAAAAGCAGCACTCCCACAGACCACAACCCCTTGCTACATTGCAAACCAGAGAGGAGAGGAGAGGACACAGTGACACAGCAAGGACAGCAGCACACCACAGAAACGCACACATCACAACCACCACCACCACCACCACCACCACCAAACACCTGCACCACAAACCCCCTGCACATTACACAACACACACCGCACCAGCACCACAAACACCATGGCACCACAAAGGATGCCCAAGTACACGCCCATTGAGCTGACGGTCATGGTCGACGAGATCATCAAGGTGTACCCACAAATCTATGGGAACATGGTCCAGCACACACCACTAGCCACCAGAAACAGAATGTGGAACCGGATCGTAGACCAGGTCAATGCAGTCGGGACCCTGCCCAGGAACAGAGGAGAAATAAACAAACGTTGGAATGACGTAAAGAGCCTGGTCAAGAAGAAGGAGGGCAAAAACAGAGAGCTGGCTGCCGTCACTGGCGGAGGGAATCCCGGCCTCTTCAAGACCTTCAAAGCGTGGGAGGAGAAGGTGCGAGTCATAATACATCCGGAGATCCTCGCCGGATTAGCAGGGGAGTGGAGGCTGGTAAGTACAAACTAATGTATACCAGCACACCGCTATGTACTCACATGCACTACCACCATGCCACAGCTCCCAGGGACAAACACCCCCATGTCCAGCACACAATACACAACACATCACACACACATGCAACAGACACCACCACACACAGCCCAAACCGAACAACTGTAACATACGTGGGGACATGTGTACACTCAGCCAGCCACGTAACCACCAACAGGTCCCCAAATATGCCAGAAGCGCCACAACGAGCACCCACCACACCCATGTGTCCACCACAGCTGCACTAACCGACAAGTAACAGGTAAGTGGCAGGAACACAAAGTGCAGTGGGTGGGACGGTGGACAGCCCAAGTACAACACACACCAGGCCCCTAGTCCCACAGCACAGCAAGGAGGAGCATCCCCCACACCCCACAGCCACGTGTCAGCCACCGCAGTGCACAACGACAGCCGAAAGGCAGACATCACGGTCCACAGCAATCGGTGTCAGTGGGTGTCCAGCCACCCCCACGACCCACAACACCCCCACCCCCACAGACCTGCAACATGGAGCACCCCCGCTTAGAGCCATGTGGCATCCAGTACAGTGCACGCACGAACAACTTGCAGGTGGGAAACTGGACAGGGCTGGATTACTGGAGGCATGAGGACCATAACACGACCAACACATGGGACATGTCACGTAGCAGACGAACACGCAGCACCGCCCACCGTCACGAACAAGTGAACAATGTGCACACGGACATGAACAACAGACTCACACCCCACATGACCCATCACAGACATAGCAACACCCAAGGAGCCACGTCTGCATGCACAAGCCACACTGAATATAGTACCACACGGCAGCCACTGTGCAACTCATCACACACAACCGAAACACCATTGAAGTCCTGTCCATGTAGCCCCTACTGCCTGTCAACCACACACCCCACAACTACGCCTATGTAAGACAAACAACACTAGACGCAACAGAGCGGAACAACATAAATGCACACGAACACCACTGAACCCATCAAACACACAGACACACCATGCACATACAACATACCATCCATCCCATCCGTCAGCCCCAGTCTCATGAAAGGCATGTCATCCGCACAGCTGCCACACATACAGCAGTCACGCTAAGATACATGCCCATGACCAACCATGTGCCAGAAGTCAATGAAGCGCACGACACACTGTGAGCAACAACACACAACATGGGCCACACCCCCCGAGCACTGCAGTGATGCACATGGCACAGGGCAGCACGCACACCAAGGAGATGGGACAACTGCAATACGTTGGCTGGCACACAACCATCACTCCCTCATAACGATGCGTCCAATGCCATGTCCAGTAATCACAACAGACAGCAAATATGCAGGCCATGTCAAGCATGCACACACCTCAAACCATGCACTGTCATGCTGCCACAACACATGTCACGTTCGGCACCCATGGCTCACAGCATGTACCCCAAAAGCATATTCCCACCCAAATGCGAATCTGGGGCATGGCCCCCATGTTGCCATATGCGTTCCTAAGCGTTCCATTTGAACCCCAAAAGCATATTCCCTCCCAAATGCGAATCTGGGGCATGGCCCCCATGTTGCCATATGCGTTCCTAAGCGTTCCATTTGAACCCCAAAAGCATATCCCCTCCCAAATGCGAATCTGGGGCATGGCCCCCATGTTGCCATATGCGTTCCTAAGCGTTCCATTTGAACCCCAAAAGCATATTCCCTCCCAAATGCGAATCTGGGGCATGGCCCCCATGTTGCCATATGCGTTCTTAAGCGTTCCATTTGAACCCCAAAAGCATATCCCCTCCCAAATGCGAATCTGGGGCATGGCCCCCATGTTGCCATATGCGTTCCTAAGCGTTCCATTTGAACCCCAAAAGCATATCCCCTCCCAAATGCGAATCTGGGGCATGGCCCCCATGTTGCCATATGCGTTCCTAAGCGTTCCATTTGAACCCCAAAAGCATATCCCCTCCCAAATGCGAATCTGGGGCATGGCCCCCATGTTGCCATATGCGTTCCTAAGCGTTCCATTTGAACCCCAAAAGCATATCCCCTCCCAAATGCGAATCTGGGGCATGGCCCCCATGTTGCCATATGCGTTCCTAAGCGTTCCATTTGAACCACAAAAGCATATTCCCACCCAAATGCGAATCTGGGGCATGGCCCCCATGTTGCCATATGCGTTCCTAAGCGTTCCATTTGAACCCCAAAAGCATATTCCCTCCCAAATGCGAATCTGGGGCATGGCCCCCATGTTGCCATATGCGTTCCTAAGCGTTCCATCTGAACACCAAAAGCAAAGTACAAACCAGACCCAGGATGGGCCAGGAGCCCGCATACACCAGAGTCACAATAAGTAGGGGCACAGCAACACACCCATCGGCATGGCCAATCCGTCCCATGCCACATGTGCACAGCACACAGTCCCATTGCCAAGCACACACAACTACAGATGCTACAGCCACACACACGCCTCCGGGAAACCCATGTACGAGATTGCACGAACTGTTAATGTCAGACGACAAATACATACTTCGCCAGGTGCAACACAATAACAAATCTCATTCTCTCCACAGGTGACGAACTGCTGGAGGCTGGGGATGGAGCCAGCAGCCAGCACAGCCAGCCTACAAGCCCCCAACGAGGACACACGGATCTGGAGGATCTGTCCTCCTCTTCGGACACGGACCACCAAGCAGGCCCATCTGGTGTGGCAGGGCCCAGCCGCTCCCCAGGACCCCTCCTACCCACCAACCCATCATCCAGGGCTGCTGAACATTCCCAGCCCCCTGCTGCCACTGTCGTTGCGGCCACACCCACGGTCATTGTGGCCACTACCACTGCCGCAACCGCCACCATCGCCGCACCGACCACCACCGCCGCCACCACCACCACGTCTTCGCTGGCACCAGCCCCAGCGTAGGTGGTGGCCCAGCCGACTGGATCCACCCTGGGAGCCACAGCGAGGACCGTGGTGAGCAATGTGGCTAGTGGGCAGGCCGGTGGCAGCAGGACTGGTAGGAGGAGCAGGGTCAGGGAAACGCCAGCCTCCCCTGGGAGCCATGCCCTGCCTCAAATGGCCAGAGTCCTTGGGGCCTATGAAGAGGCCCAAGGACAATGGGTCCGGTCTGCTTCAGACACGCGTGAGGTGCTGGGGGTGCTGAGGTCCATGGACGCCCGTATGGGCCAACTCGTGGACCTCATGGGCCAGCTGGTGGTGGCGGTGAGGTCACAGCCAGGGACAGCAGCTCCCCTCCGCCACCACCTGCCGGGGCGCAGGGTGGAGCAGCAGTGTCCAGTTCCCCTGCGTCCACAGCCAGTGACCACACCTCAACCACTAGCATGTCGCAAGCAGGCACCCCCCTCGCAAACGTGGAAGGGGCCGTCCGAGTGGAAACAGATCTCCCGGGAGGACTTCGCACGCTCCAAACGCAAGTGAGGCAGCCAGCCAGCCTTCCGCCAGCCTTCCTTGACCAGCCACTGCATTGACTTGGACTACGATCCCACTCCACACAGCCATCTGGATGGCATGTGTGTGTTGGACTATGGACATAGAACCAGTGGGTACACCCTGAGCATCACGCAGCCATGACCGACAGCTCATTGTCACTGCACGCACCACTTTTGTCATCACCTTACACACAATCACATGTCACAGTTTGTAATAAATGCACCTTTACACTAACTGCTGTTTGTGCCCTGTGTTTTATTTGTACGGAATACAACGGCCACCTTGGGTGGAAAGGCACCTGATGCGTGGCATGGCAATTGAATCCGGAGGGCCTGTAGGGACCTAGGGGTGGGAGACAGAACAGGAGCACATTCAATGAGTGTGTCACACACCCATCACACAGTACATGTCAACAACTACAAGCAATGTACACACATCGCACAGAGCAATAGGGCACAATGCCACAGCCACCAACAGTGGCATACTACCCTGGCCATGGAGCGTTGACACACAGCACGCAGTGAACAAACGGCCACCCTGACACAGCACACACACACCTGCACAGATACAGCCACATCAGCCGTCGTACATGGACACTCACCGTCAAGTGAAGTAGCGGGCGATGAGCTGCTGCCGCACATTACCAGCTTCCTCCTCTCCGCTGTCCTCCTCACTCGAGCTGTCCTGGTCTGCGGGCTGGGGCCCTGGTTGATCTCCGTCATCCACGATGGGGGGGATCTGCTTCCGAATGGCCAGATTGTGCAGCATGCAGCACGCCACCACTATCCGGCACACCTTCTGTGGGGAGTACGCCAGTGCACCCCCGGTGCGGTCCAGGCACCTGAACCTGGACTTGAGGAGGCCAAAGGTACGCTCGACCACACGTCTGGTCCTCCCATGTGCCTCATTGTAGCGATCGTCTGCTGGGGTGCGAGGATTCCTCAATGGACTGAGCAGCCATGCCCCATTCGGGTACGCAGAGTCACCTGGGTGTGAGGGACACAGAGAACCGTTGCAATTCCAACTGGACAGGGGACAGCATCGCACAACCAGCACGCTACACCACTCCACATACTCACCGACAATACAGGCACGATCCTGTTGCATATTGGACATCAGTCGTGGCAAGATGCTGTTGCGCATTATGTGTGCGTCATGGGCCGAGCCTGGGAACTTTGCACACACGTGGGTGATCACCATGTCCGCAAGGCACACCACTTGCACATTCAGGGAGTGCGTGTGCTTCCTGTTGCGGTACAGGTGCTCAGTGGCCTGTGGTGGAACAAGGCCGACATGTGTGCAGTCAATGGCTCCAACGACGTGTGGGATTCTGCCAAGGGCATAGAATGCACCCTTCACTGCCGCCAATTCACGAGCCCTGGGGAAGCGGATGTACCTGTTTCGGTACAGCATCATGGCTGCCAGTACATCCCTCAGCACCTTGCTGAACATGGGCTGGGACATCCCTCCTCCAATGCCCACTGTGTGCTGGAATGACCCAGTGGCGAAGAAATGCATGGCGGCCATCACCTTAGCCGTGGGGGTGACAGCAGTCGGATACACCCTGCGGGGACGGAGATGGGGTTCTAACATGGCACACAGTCGATGCAGGGTTGGCCTGTCCAGCCGAAACTTCCTAATAACCTCTGTATCGTCCATGTCCGCCAGCAATTGGTATGGGCGGTCAATGTTCGGTCTCCGCCTAGGGACAATGGCAGAGGACACATGTCAAAGCAACACGACACATAGCAATTTCGCATACACATCACTGACATGACTGAGCAAGCACATGAGCCACAGCCCAGCTGTCAAGCTGGGACGGCACGGCCACAATACACTTACACAGGTCTCCCAACAATGGCAATGGCTAGTGATACAAACCACTGCCATGTGCATGCACATGGGGATCTAGGCCCCAATGACTTGCGGGGCGTGCTGATGGGGACTGACTGCATATCCGTCAAGCGGCAACGCCACGGCAACATGAATGTCTGCTGAGCATGGAACTGCTTCCGCGGCTGGATGAGTATGGCACACGACCGACGACGATGTGGGCACAGGCTGAGCGGCCAAAACAAGTGGGACCTGTGGCACGAGGGGATATGAGACAGTAGTAGGTGTCAGCACTGCACCCTATGTACAGCACTGTACGGATCACACCTCCCGAAACATTGACAGGTGTCCACATTGACAGCCCCATGCCAAGACGGCTGTGTGCTTGCAGTCACACGTCACAGGTGAGAGGTTACATTGCACGTGCCAGGTGGCAGACGTACATAGTGGGAGCTGGCATGTGTGTGCATGTGTCTCCTGTTCAGGATCCACCAGATGGGCGCTGACTCTGTACTGACCATTGGACACAGCATGTTCCGTGGAAGGCTTGTGTGTGTGGGATGGTGGCACTGGATGTGCCTCCGTTGGGTGGGGGCCATGCACAGGGCGGGTACGTCGATGATTGCGCATTGTTGGTCACGGTGGGTGCACCAACTGAAGATGTGTTGCCCTGTGTTCAATTCCTATGTCCGCATGATGATGGACTGTAGATGTGGGCAGACTACACATTGGTCGATGTGCTGTCTATATGCATGTGCCTTCACACCAGGCACAGCTGCCCCTGCACATGTGACCCCTGCTGGACTCGCTGCTGGGTCTGTGGAGCTGATGCACCTTCTGCGCGTGGGGCGGACAGCTCTCCTCACTTCCCTCATTGCGCATGTCATGACTTTGCCGCAGGTGACATGGATCATGGAGGGCCCACATGTACGCGTGGGTAGGCTACACATGATTGTACACTGGTCGCCACCCCCAGTCAGTGTTTCGAATGGGAAGGTTGTCGTGCTGGTGGTATGTTCGATGTGGCGGATGGGCGGGCCTAGGTGCGGGCTTACATTCCGGACATGGGGGGTAGTTGGATTGGCGACTAGTTGCAGTACACACGGGACACGTCTCTTCCTTTCCACATCTGGGTCATCCCTTGTACTTACTGACAGTGATACAGTCATCTTCGCCCCAGCCCTCATGTCCTCCCCTCGCTCCCCCAATATGCATGCTCACCTGCGAGGCTAGCGCCTGCACAGGCAGCCCCAAGCTCGCACCAGAGAGGGCAAGGAGTGTATGTGTGGGTCCAGTTGCACGAGTGGGCTGTCTCAGGGTATGATGTGTGGCGGGACGCCGTCCACCTGCGTGGTGCCCCAAATGGAGACCCGGCCTGCATGGACTATGCATCACAGTCTTCGCCTTCCCGGATCCGCCACCTGCGACACCCAGTGGCTGTGGCTGCCCTTGCGGCCAGGCCGCGTCCGTCTGTGGCTGATGGCCCACACATTCACTCTTTGGCCTCTCTGGGGAGGGCTCGGGGGTGGTGGCGCACGCGCTTGCACTTAGTCGCAATGGCATGTGGCGTGGTTGGTATGATGGGCAATGGATGGGATGGTGCGAGCCACCTCCCGTGACGTCAGTGCTGCTCGTGCTGTGGTGCGTCCCCCTACACTTCCATTTGACTTGTGCCATGCTAGACGTTGAGGTTCTATTGCCTGCGTGATATGACCAGGAGGAGCGCGAGGAGACCTCTCACACACCATGCTCCACTGCCATCCCGTGCCCTGTATCGCCTGTGCGGATTGACTATGTTGGGGTTACACCTGGTCGACTGGGGCTGTGTGTGCCTTGTCAAGGGGCATGGCGGGCGCACAACAGGATCCAGCTTGTCCACAGAGGGTGGGCTGAGGTGCGCCTGGTACTGCTTTGTACGTGTGCCCGGCTGCTGTGCACACACGTGTTCACTCCCCCCGACAGGTGTCCTCTCACAATGCCCAGGGAAGCGGTGGTGTACTGTTCATGACCCCTCCCAACACGGCGTGCTCCAACTTGGCATGTGCGCATCTACCCGTCACACCCACCCACCTGAGCACTGCGTCCATACGACTTCACACGACACATGTGTGTCTTCCACAGTAGTGCTACTCATTTGCGTTGACATCCAATACCAGTGGACTACATGGTCATGTCACGACTGCCGTGTACTTCACATACTCTCATCCTCTCTCATTCGTACTTGTGAAATGAGTCAGCGGAGACAGTTTTGGTTTCAAACATTATATTGAGTCTTCTGTCCTCTGTGATGCAGTATAGTGGACACTACTGGCAGCGGAATACATGTTGAGGATATACTGAGCATGATTGCAAATGGGATAGGGTGTGGGGTTACATGTAATTGGCTGTTGCATGTGGGATGTGGGCTTCAGAGTGACATCTGCTTGGCCAAGGCTGTGCTAATGTACATTTACGTATAGCTGCGGAGCTGCGGACTTTGACACAGACGGTATACATGTAGCCTACCAGACCGCTTGGCATCATGGGCACAGTCCATCTCAGTTCCATGTGACAGGTTTGCTGCGGTTGTTCCTCATGCACGCGTGCATGTGAGATGACATCAGGGCATGTGCTTGCGTGCATGCAGCGGCGTGCCACTTGTTGTTGCACTGTGGTGGTTACTGGACATGTCACAGTCACTGGGGTCGTGTTGTTGTTGTATGCACTTGTCGTTCATGCAAAGGTCCTGGTATGGGATTCCCGGGCGGGGGTGGGAGGGGTGCAGCACCCACAGACTCCAGGCGACCTATTCATGTCCACTGAGCGGTGTGTGTGTCCATGGGCGCTGGATCCATGTCGTGTCCTGGTTGTTCGTGCAGTTCCGTCCATGTGGGTGCGATACACAGAGCCCATGCCACTGCCTCCCACGATGCATGCGGTGTTCCTGGATGTGATGGGGAACAGTGTGCATGTCCCGGTCATATCCGATGTCATGGCGATGTCGTTGATGGTGTGGTTACAGTTGCCGGTCGTTTGGTATGGCTGTTGTGGTGGTGACTGGCCAGTCCGTGCGGAAGCTAAGCATGGGTGCGGGGTTGGACATCATAGGTCAATCGGGGAACCTGCGTTGTGGTCCGACGAATTGACAGGTTGTCAGGTATGCGATGCCGTCCAGCAGGGCTTCCATGTCATTGGTGGTGTACATGTTTGCCAGCCAATGTAGCGGATGGTGGCTGTCAAGGTGTTGTTCGTAAGTTGTCCCTTGGAGGACCATGATGGGGCATGCTGGGTGACATTCGATGTAGCTGTTCTCGATGATCCGTCGTGTGGAGGCACAGTGGTCCCATTTCAGTGCGGGGTGCGATGTTGGCCACATACGCCATGCCCCCATAGGCAGAGCAGGCCCTGTCGTGTGCGTCCAGAGGGAGGAGTAGTGGTAGCAGGTCCGCCTTCAGACATGCCGGGTTGGAGAGGCATATCTCCACGGGATGCTGGTAGGGACACCTCCGACAGTAGAAGACGGGCATGACGCAGCTGAACAATGTGATGCGGTAAGTCAGTCGGTAACTTACGTTCAGCAGGGACAGGAGATCGCATCCCAATGTATGAAACAGGTTGGTTTTGTACAGCTTGAGCTGTTCGGCGTAGTTGGGTAGGTGTGTTGCGGTTGCCATTTCGCAGCGGTGCGTGGTGGTGGCGTGCTCCGGCTGTGTGTGCAGTCTGCAATGTGCACGCTCCGAGGTTGCTGTGAGCTCTGTGTAGTCGTAGGGAGACAGGACTTGTGTTCTGTTGGCTTGTTTGGAGGACACGGGCCCTCTTCCCACATGCTTCTCAGACAGTTCAAGGTCAGTGATGTGTGACTCCTTCCAATTAACTTGCATGTGGCCGACATGGGGAGTGTTTTCTTCTTTCTTCCCCGTCCGTTGTGTGCTTCTGTGATATGCGCTATCTGCCCTGTGGTCGGTCTCCTCGGCATGCCTGTGTTGGTCTATTCTTGGACAATGGCTGTATTCACCGGCTTCTGTCGTAGGGCTGTGGTTTCGGAGTTGGAATGGAAGGTCATTCAGTGCTGTCTGCTCTCCCTTGTGTGGGCGGCAGGCTGCCTTTCCGCTCTGCGTTGGGCCTTGTGTGTGAATGTTATTCTTGGGCCACCTGTTGTCGGTCCTCGGGCTCTTTGGTGTTCCGTTTTATATGTCTTGTTCATATGTGCAGGGTGGTATGGGTGTTTCAGTGTGATACTGGCGTTCCTCTTCCCGAAGGGGCCCTGCTTCTCCTAGTTGGTGTTGCCGCCGCTGTGTGTTTCGCCATGTTTGTTACACTGGAGTGTGTCCTGCTGTTGCGTGACTTCACTGACATGTGTGCGTCGGTTGTGTGGCGTTGGGTGTTGTCCGTGAATTGGGCGTTGGGGACATGTCTGTGGCAGGCCTGTCACGTGTCATGTGCGTTCGGGGTGGGGCTGATGTGTGTGCTGCTTGGTTGTGTCCCTGTGTCTGTGTGCGACGCATGCATGGCGCTGCGGTTGGCCTCTGCGTTGTGCGCATGTGTGGCGGCGTCATCGCCGCTTTGGGGCCGTGACGGGGTGGTTGGTTCCTAGTCCCAGGTGGTGTGTACACATGTGTTACGCGATGTTACGATTTGGCCTGTGTGTCATATGTGGATGCAATGGTGGATGTGTAGTGTACACGCGCTGGTGGGGGTTGTCCGCTTTTCCGCCCTTGCACTGTGTGCGCTGTTTGCGTGCACTTGTTGTGTGTGTGCCTACATGCGTCTCCGCGGTACGTTGCGTCCTTGGTGGTGCATCAGCAGGAGCATGGGGAGGGCCTGCAGTGCTGGATTCATGCTCGGGGAGCCGCTTCTTCGTTGTCCGTGCTCGGCGTCCGTGTTACCGCTTCGGTTTGTCGTACGGTATCTCTTGGCCGTGGGAGCCGTTTGTTTGCGGCATCGTAATTTATGCGCCGGGCGGTACGTGTTTCGTCGGACGGTGTGTGTCAGTTGTACTGCGCCGCTACGTGTACGGGCGCACTTTGATGGCGGACGGTGTTGCTGGCTTGCCGGCGGTGTTTGGCCTACTTTTCGCATCGTAATTGGGCGGGCGTGTGGACTGCTGCGTGCCGGCGGTAACTGGTGGTTTTTGCATCCGCCAGCACGGCGGTTGTGCTTCCGCCCGCCATCATAATGGGCCCCTTAGTGTCTGTATCTTTATTTTATTTTCCTTTTAGCATTCTTTTATTCTTGCAGTGTTCACCTGTAATATGGATAAATAAACAAGTAGCATAGCTTTAATTATTGCTATATTAGCATACTTTTATTTATTTATTAATTTTGTTAGCATGCAATAATTATCAAACTTACTTTGTAGTATTTAGTGGTTTGTTGAACATTGGAAAATTATTTCTGTTTGTTACCTGTTTTTAAATTTAATTTGATTAGTTTGTTAGAGACTCGTTTTTTTTTAATTTGCACTATTTATGCTAAACGCTTATTAGTGGGTTTGCTTCCTATTTAATGGAGATTAATTTTATTTTGAAATTTTATATGTGTGTATAAATGTGATAGTGTTTTATTTATAATTATGTCCATTTTCGGTAGTTTGATATTTTGGTTTTCGTGATTCTTCTTAGGTTTCCATAGCTTTATTGAGTAGGCAACTTTTGTTATATCTTTATTTTTGTTTATGATATTGTTGTATTTTAGATATTTCTTTCTATTTTTGACATCAATATTTTTGTAGAACCCTCCACTCAAAACAGGACTGACACTCACCAATAGCCAACAAGATCAGTAGCCCTCCCAGTGCATTCTGATCAATGTAGTCCATCTTGTGCAAAGTTGCAGTTCATCCAGTGAAGAAAAGCTTAATAACTATCAATTTCTTCAAATATTTCATTTTCTTAGCTTGATAACTATTAGTTTCTTCAAATCTTTCATTTTCTTATCCCCATACACATGTGTTTTTGCTCTTAGTGAGCTCTTTAGTGGAGCACAGCAGGTACTGAATGCCAATATTTTTGTGTTTATTGTTTATAGGGTCGCAATAATTATGTTTTCGATAATTCTTTGGCAAAGTTTGTGTACGGCAATTTTGTTTTTCTCTGTATATTAGCATGCAACCGTTTACGGTTGCAGCCCAGATTGAGTCCACTAGTAGGGAGGGTTACTGAATTCAGCCAGACCTCAAGAGATGATATACATGATATTTTCTGGACACTTGAGTCACACTCTACTGAGGACATGGCAGTTGTTGCAGTCAAATGCATTACCACGAGATTCATTCATTCAGTGAAAAATATTGAAACATCTAGCGGAACAGTCCAAACTTGAATGGCCAGCCATGACACACCACTAGCTGATCTTTACATCTTCAATCTATTCTGGCTCACCTACATTCAAGAAGTTGGTTAACCTAGTTGAGGTTCAACAAAGATCCAAAAAGCTGTGCAAGAAGAGAGATAAGGAACAAAGGCCCTAGGTCCTGTTCTAAGCTCACTTTCCCCTCTCAGCCAAGAAACCAGTAACAACCCATACAGCACAAACTGTCTTAACACTGTCACATAAGGTGAGAAGTGAAAAGCTTGTGAGAGGACCGACTACTGTGTCTCCAAGTAATCAGCCACACCCTTTTAATACTACTTGCGTTACACATGTTATTGCCATTGGGGGTAAAACTATCACTGCAACAGACCCAAAAACCTTCCTGCCAATGTAAGGCGGCCTGCTAAGTTCACAAGAAACACATTTTGATTCCAAAAGAAAAGGTGTAGGGAAGAAGCCTCACAATGTGACAGTCCCAGCTTTACAGGAGTGACTTGGGGACATTGTTAGAGTCACATAAGAACATCTAAGATCTCAGGCCCATACCTAGAAACCACAATGAAAATAACTTTGTGTCAACAAATGCCCCAAAAATCAATTCTGAATACCCATGGGTGGCACTTTACAATAAGGTCTTAACAAGGTTCAATGGCAACTTGAGTCTCGGCATAGTCTGGTCTGAAGATATTATGGCAAGTTCATATTACTGGGTGGTTCTATCATCAGTGGCTGTTGTGCAGGCAATCTCCCTGAACTTCTATGGTACCTTGGAGAAGTTGACCAAAGGACTTCAGATATGTAACTGTTTGTTAACCCTACCACTAACTAGTCCCGATGCCTCCTTAAGGCTCATTACCAAGATCAACAAAAAGATAGATGATGAGTTGCAACATTTCTTATCCATACCTGTTCTTATTTAGAAGTAAAATATTCACTTGCACACAACGTTCAATGCACATCGTCAACCTTGTCCATGAAAAGGGCCCAGATCTTTTTCTTTTGAATTGCTTTCCCTTATGCGTGTCTATATGCAAGTGTGAATCTCAATGTTGTCAATATTCATTGAAATGTATTATCTTCTCTGCATTTCTCTGTAACTTTTTGCCATTTCTAATGATCATTGTTTGTTGTTTTACTTCAATTGATTGAACGGAAGGCTAAGAAAGCCAAAGTGTTAAAAAGTTAAAACTGAAGTCTCAGATATGCATACACATCTTTGTTGTTCTTACCAACCTCTTCTTTGTCTTCCCTTGTCCAATTTTCTGGTCTTTAGCTCATTTCTGTGACATAATGGATCACACCATTTCCATTTTGATGTGGTTCAGGTTCTTTATTTCTCTTCATATGTAAGTTTGAATATGCTTCATTGTTGGTGTTATTTTAGAACAGTCTAGACTTGACAGACCATCCTCTCTCAACAGTCTGAATGCATAAACTTTCCCCAATATGTGTTTGTTAAAAAGGACTGTTTCCATTTTTAGTGTGTTTTGGATGCAGTAATATGATTTTGCTGATGTCTATGTGGACTGTGTTTGTTGCAAAGATTTGTGATGGATGCATAGATAAACCGATACCGAGAAACAAAATCAATAAATAGATATAGGTGGCCCGCCATGAATCAGGATGTGGATGTACATATTCAAGCGTCTATACTTGTCCCATGAACACATTGTACTTTGGAGTTATCTTTATTGGACTAATCAGTAGGGGTGGGCAGAACTCACGTAGTTTCACTCAGTGGATTCCTCAGAGTTACCTGAAAACTCAGCGAGATTCCACAGAGTTTCGCAAGTGGTGGAATTTTCGGTACGTCGCACTGCTTGCGCTGATTTTAGTGCTGGGAGCTTGTCCCACGCTGTAAAAGCAGTGCAACGACACCAAACGGCGCGCCAGAGAGCACTGCTTCTTCCTGCCGCTCGAGTAGATTTTCTACTTGAGAGGCAGACTTACTCAACGCAAGTGACAGCTTTCTCAATGCGAGCTGTAGCAACCTGGCACAACCGCCTGTGTTGAGACTCTTCCTAGTGCTTGATTTTCTCGCTCACCAACTTAACGTCGCAAGCCGAGCGTGAGAAAAACTCCACCACGCGGTGGTTGGTGGAGTTTTTCCAAAACTCCGTTGGGCATAACTCCGCAAACTCCACCGGCAGAACGGAGTTTACCACCCACCTCTACTGATCAGTGGTGTGTCTGGGGATATACTGCAGCCTCTCTTCATAGCTGATAACTATTCTAAATGTACAGTGAAGTAATTTATGGCAGCACACACTACAGCGATGATGATAGGTTTCTCAAGACAGGTGTTTAACAACTCTGTAACAAGTAGCATTAAGCACACAGGATCACCGATATGGAACCATAAAAGCAATGAAATTGAGGGAGAGAACTCCCTGTGAACGTGGCAATAGTAATGCGAAAGTAGGAGTTGCTTCAATTTATGAGGTTGTCCAGGCAAAGGTGAGATCACATCCCAATAGGCTATCCAGTACTATATGCAGAGCACTAATAGGATAATTTACAGTTTGGCAAAGACTTGGCGGTTAACCAGCCTCACCAAAACTGAGGTTCTCAAGCCCCATTTGTTGGTGGGGGATTGCAGAGTTTACATAAGCGGAGTCTCGATTGGCTCTGGTGGAGGAAGTCCTTGACCTGGCAGTCCATCTGCCTCTTGGCCACAAGGTCATTGTTATGGTCTCCCAGCTCTACTTAGGGTGGGGCAACTATTGCTAGATTTCCCTGCCTGGGACCGCCAAATGAGGGATAATGTACTCGGACAGAGAAATTAATTTAACTGACAAGCAGGGAGAAAACTGCCTATGCATCAGGGCCATTGATTTTTTTTGTTTTTCAATAACAAACTGCCATTTTAGAGTTTGTTGTTGAAAAATAAAAATCTTTGCTGAGCTGGACCGAAAACACATGGCCTCCACTCAGCAAACGTATATGCCATCAGAGCAATTGCAGCAATGTCAGCTTTTCTAAAGGCTTTGGAGATCCTTCATCAGGCAAGCAGGGTTTCTAAGTATGGAAGGGTGTCTTCTGCCACCGGAGCGGAGGCCCGAGCCTTCACTGATCTGACAGATGGAAGGAGGTAAATAAATGTGAAGTTCATCCAACAACTGTGTGTAGAGTAAACTAGATTCAAATATGAAGAGGCAGGCTGCATTTCAGGAATATTCATAAGAGCAAATAATGTTTAGCAATGTGGTGAAGTTAAAAATGCATAAACAAACAGTCTTTGCATATATTGCAAAGGCCAGATCAAAGTGTAAGAGGGTGAACTGAAAATATTGATGGGCTTGAATCAAAATGGTGGAGTTTGACCTTCTGATTTGCAGTATATTGGATGTTAAGGATGTTTAAGAAGGAAAGCTATGGGGGTACCGATTCTGGCAATTTAGAGATTTTTAGAATAAGCTGTGGCTGGTTCATGGGGTGTGTTGAGAGAAGAGTAATGTTGGTGTAGACAGTGGCAGTGCAGGCAGAGGGCTTAGCAGCGATGCACAAGGATTGTGTTATGGATTGTACTCATCTTTATGAAGAGTAGGGAGATGCACACCTTCGATTCCTCAGCTTTTGTAGAGAAAGGTTTGTATTTGTGATGTGTGTGTGCTGAAGAGGGTGGCATTGTAATGTGTGTGCATGCACTGGGATATAGTCATTATGACGGTTCTGTGGTGAAGGTTGATGTCAGCCTTATTTGAAAGCGTCCAATAAAATGTGTTCTTCATTGTCAACACGCATTTTTTAAGTGCCATCATATTCCTTAGCCTGTACAGGTTCTCAGGGGTAATGGCGGGATCACTATATATTTTTGAGTGCAACTATAACATGTCTTGTTGGTAAGCAGAGCAGTGTTTGGTGCAAAACAAACACTTTTTACCACAGTATTAAATAAACAGATTTGTGGATGTGGCAATGTGTGACAAGAATATTTGTGCATCTTTCATGTGTTGAATATTTTTGTGGTCGTAATGTTTTGTGTTGTTTTTTGTGCTGTTGTGATTTGGTGGTGTGTATTGCGTTGTGTTATTATTGTTCTGTACTGAGGCTGCTATGCAGTGCTCTATTTTGACTGCTATGTTGAGTTTTTACCTGTTATATTTTTGACGTGTTCTCATTTTGCTTTGTGCTTTATAATTGTGTTCTGTAATTATATTATAGATGTCCATTGATGCTGCCACTTTCCCAGCAAAAAGTAGCACATTCTTTTAAAGTTCCATTGAAAAGCAACCATTTACCACTGTCTACGGTGGAAAAATACTGCTACTCCAACTCAACTATTTAAGACATAACTCATTCCAAAAATGTGGCAAAGATAAAGGGCTGAATCTAAAAACATTTTGACTGGCAGTATTTCTGGTTTGTGTGTTAGAGGAAGGCTTGGTGCAAACAGTTTTTATCAAAGTATAATGACAGCAGTTTTCTGGGAGTGGTAAAATGTGACAAGAATGTGTGTGCATATTTTTTCTGTGGCATTTTATTGTGGTTGTGTTGTGTTCTTTTGCTTTTCTTGTTCTCCTTTGTTTTGTGCTGTATTATTGCAATGCAACGTTGTTTTGTTTTACTGTGGTTGCTGCATTTCTTTTTATTACTGGACTGTTGTGTCCTGTTGTATTTTGCTTTTGTTATGTTGCTTTATGTATGTAATTGTAGCAAGTTCTGCTTACTTTAGATGGCTGAGTAATGAAGGCTGGAACAAATGTGTGTGTTTTTTAGCGTTACAATTAAAATTCCACAGTGGCGGTTAAAGACCATGGGAAATGGTTCAAGCAGTTCAGTACTAATCCTGAAAATGCAAGTTTAATTAGAGAATTGAAGTACAACTGCGTGGAAAACATAAGACGCCCTTATTAAAATTTCTTATTACACAATCTTGTCTTGACATATCCTGACAGACGTGATGAAATGCGCTGTAACAGGGCCTTGTGAGTGAGGCACAACACCATGAACTCATTTCTGGCCTTCTCCAGAGGAACATCACAACAGAGATGACGTGATCGAATTCATGACCTTCACAAGTCAGCTCAGCTGCATGTTTTTGAAGCCTTGCAGCAATCACGTGACACCCCTCTAACTGGCCAGGAGAATGACAGCTGAGAGCTGTTCTAGTCCAATCAGGTTTGGATCAAGGCCTTCATCCTTTTTTAAATCCGCTCCTATAGATGAGGTCAAAGTCACTTCCAAATAAATAGTTCACAAGACTAAAGTTTTAATGTTCATATCACAGCTCTCAAGAGGCAGTTGCCGCTACTCAGGATAAACTTGAAGAGGCTCATAATAGTAATTATGGTGTATTTTTATAACGTGCAACTGTAAATTATATGCAGGGTTTTCACAAAAATTATCAATGCTTGTGCACTACCTGGAACAGAGCAGTGAGTGAAACCACTGAATTCAGCTGCCAGTATCTTGCGTGAAAATTCAGTGCAAGGGCACAGCTCACATCGAAAAGAGACATTTGTCAAGAAATAGCGGCAGGAGGTTTGTTTGAGGCATTTACTGCGTTAAACAGTCTCTCACTGAGAAGGATGTAACATTTAGAATTCACACCATTCGTGAATTTTTGCAAAGCAAACAAATGTCAGTTTCAAACAAATTCTCAACCGTCTTATTTTTAATACAGTTTCACTCTTTATGTTGTTCCCTCTAGAGATGAATTTTCATCTGAGGGTTTTCACTTTGAGTGAGTGTGTGTCTGCGTGTATGTGCGTGCACTGCATTCATGGCATCAGCTGACAGGTCATTGTCAGAGCCGGCTTTAGAGCTGTTGGCGCCCGGTGCCACAATCATTTCTGCCCCCCACCTCCTCGGATTCACTCACGACCACCGGGCAAAAGTGCCCCTCATCTCTCCATCGGCCCTCTCTTCATTTTTTTAAAGCACTGGTAAAGGCTGGCTTTACTAATAAGAGGGTTTATTTAACCAAACAAACCCGTTTCAGCAACATTAGGAATAGATAATGAAAGGCTGGAGGGAAAAAACAGAACGTCCTAACCTATTTTATGCAGTTTGCATGCAGCTCTTTGATGACAGTTCGTAACATTCAATGTTCTATATTAGGGTTGTATCTTATGAACTGCGGTAACAAAAGGATCTCAGTGACAAAACCAGTAATCCACTTAGCTATCCACATAAAATACACAGCGGCATAGCAAAGGGGGCAGGGGAACAGGGGGGCGGGGGAACAGGGGGCGGTCCGCCCCGGGCGGCATGAGTTTTGGGGGCGGCGGCTCCCCCCCCTCTTTCATGAGTTTGCCGCGGGGACAGCAAACACAGGTATCGTTGCCAGCACCCCCCGCTCTTGTTCTTCAGCGCGGCCGCGAGGCGGGAAAGGCAGAGACCGCCACAGGCGTTCTTTGCAGCAGGCATATCAACCCTCTGCGCTACTTTATGGCGAGTCAAAACTGGCAATAGACTATTCTCTGATCTCTCGCTCTAGCAGGAACATTAATCAAAAGAGCTATCTTGACATTTATAATCCTGTCTGAAAATTGAACACATAAGGAACTCTGCTGCTGGTGTTTTAAAATCATAAGTTATTGCTAAACCCAGCGTCCCCAACCCAGATCAGCGTCCACACCAGTCGCACTGCCCTTAAGCCGGCCCTGATCAGTGTTACTCTATTCTGTACATATGAGACCGAGGGAGAGTGAATGTGACTGAGAGAATGCCAGTAGGAGTTGGATAGGGAAAGTATCAGGTTGCCTGTGCTGGTAGGCAACCGGATACAGGTTTCCTGTTGAGACCCTCTCACACCGAAACTCCTAGGGTAGTACTCATTTAAAGTATTGGCGGTGCCCTCCCAAAGCTGCCATGAGGAGGGCCTCATGACCCAAGTTTTATGGCCTGAACTCTTTCAAGGCAATATTTTTTAAGTGAGTCTGAGAGACAAGTCCAACAATTATTGAACTGTGGGTAAGTTGTCTTGATCTATTAATGTTCCACTGACAAAGTGGTGTCACTATACTGACAAACACTCCTGGCAGGAAATATGAATGAATGGCTGAAGGGGTAAACATGGTTAATAATAACCTCAGAAAGATGACAAAAGATTGAGACAATCTGCAGACTCTCTAGTATCCAGCAGCTCAGAAGATCAAACTTTTCAAAAAGTAGCACTTGTGCAGACGAGAGATGGCTCTGCCTTTTTCTATATAATTCTAGATATAGTTAATTTGAGCTTCACAAACGTTTGGCAGCTCAGGCCTGAAGTGTAATCATTTTATGGTTTCACAGTATTGCTGATCGTCTATGTCTTTCTGGTCAGCGTTACTATCTGAAATAAGTCTATGGTTCTATATAAAGATGCTGTTCACCATTGCAGTGGAAACTACTGGCCTCATTGATGGGGTTTTTTGTGTAAGGCAGCACAGCAAGTCACCTTGCTGCGCTGCCCTACATCAAAATGAAAAGGCAGGAATGCACCGTATTTATCCAATAGGGTGCATTCCTGTCCTTTCCCCCTGCGCTGTCTCCGTTTCAGCAGCCTAGCACCAACAGAGGCACCCTTGCACTATGGTACAAGGTTTGCCTGCGTTGTAAGGTGGATTGTTTTTGTGCAGGAAGGGCAACCTTCCTGCACAAAACAATCCTAGGAGGCTTTTTCCTCTTTCTATGTGTGCTACACACATAGAAAGAGGAAACAAACGATGAGAAATAAAGTTATTTCTGCTCATTGAGACACCCTGGGGAAACATAAGGTTTTAGCACATCTCCAGGTTTACATGGTTTTGTAAATCTGGTGAATTGTCAAAATCCATGGGTGTTGCGTGGGAACACCCACTGAAACACCCGTGGAACGCCTCCCTAGCACAGAGTAAGGCAACGTAGCGATTTGAGCTGCCTTGCCTTACTCCTTATCTATGAGGCCATTCAAAGCCATGCAAATTGGCTTTGCGTGACCTCATAAATATGATTTTGAAGTTTTCGCCTCTGGAGTTCCACAAAAAGTGACGCTCCGGTGACGCAAAGGGCTCATAAATATGCTCCTATGTCTAAAAGATTTAAGGATTTCCTCTCCTTCTTGCACACACTTACCAAGAAACAGAATATAACTCAAAGCAAGTACTGTAAGATTGTGTATTTCTGCAGTATGCTGAGGGGCATGGGTCTAAACTTTGGAATTTGTATACATCGGTCCAGATTCCATATTATGATTCTCTACTCATTAGAATCAAAGTCAGGGCCAAAGAAATAATGCTGAAATGGAGGACAACATTATATATCAGGGTTGACAAAATAATGAGACAAAGAAGTTAAATTATATGGCATTATCAACACATAATTCTACAAAAGAGATCTCAACACGATTTGAAATATATATTTTTTAAGAAAAGTAATATACCTCAACAATATCCTATTGGAAATCTTACTGACCGACAAATAATTATTTTGTCTTGCATGGAAGGAAGGATGCATCTCGCACTCAGCAGAAAATAAGTTTACATATACACATCTCGTAATAAAAAGTGTGCCTAATTTATTCTGCGTATCCCAATAATGATTTAGAACTGGTTTTAAGGTTTGCATTTATTCTGTGGGATTGCATTAGGGGTCGCAACAAGCACCAATTTTACTAAAGAAAACCCTGCAGAACAGTATTGCACACATATATCTAATTATAAGTGTCTTACAGGGGGAACAATAGGCACCAGACCTTGAAGAAAGAAAGAAACTGGTTAGGATCCTGTACTCTGAGTGCCTTATTGAAATAAATGCTGCTTTGACCTCCTACACATGTGTGTAAGTGTAGACAGCGAGTCGTGTGCTATGTAGTTATGGGCTATGCTATGATGGAGCACAATAGGAGAGGGTTCTAGTTATCTTCGAAAACACCTACCTAAGCGGACAATGTATTTTTGTATTCAGTAATTATGCGTTTCATATGGTGTGGCCTGTAGGGGCTTGAGACTTTTCCCTGGACCCATGGGTGAGCAGACAGTAGGATTTGTATTTAACACGTGTCCTCCTGCCTGATATCCATGTCACTGAGTCCTGTATATCCCAGTGCCATTGTCCATGCCTTAATTTCTCAGCTTCCATTTGATGTCCTCTGGTCCTCATCCCAGTATCTGCATGCTTTTCTTCCTTCTCCAGTGCCTGTGTCTTCTTTCTGTCTGTGTTATTGTGTCCTTGTATTGGCAGCTGTGCATACCCACACCATGTGCCTGTGTCTTCCTGTCCCAGAGACTGTGTTGCCTTGCAGCAGCACCATTGCCTCCTTGGTAATGGATCCTTGCCCACATCTACCAGCCCTAGTGTTTGCGTTGCTGAGACCACACCTCCACACCTCCACCTAATGTAAATATCTGACAGTAATACTGAACACTGCCACAAGAACGACAGATTTACTGACTAAATTGAGACATATTAGGCTCACAATTGTTGTCATTTTAATAATCAAAGACATTTAGAAGCATGTGATAAGTATTGTTGGTGGATATGACTTGGAGACCTAGAAGTTTTGAAATGCTGTATGCCTAAATTAAGAAGGGCAGAGCATATCTAGTTTGGTGTCTGCCACGCATGTTTGTTAATTTGGCATTGAAATCCTGGTAATTGAAACTTGCATTGTAAATATGGCATCGCTCGATGTCATATCCAAGTATTCTTATATAACTATTAGCTTCTAGCCAAAGTATGAATTGAGTCACAATGTGCAGCTCTTGACTAAGAAGAGTTCTTGTGCCATAGCATGTACCCTCTTAGTCATCGTGCAAGTATTGACTCTAGAGGTGCACAAACACTTGATGCTGCAATCCACAGGGAGGGCTTTAATCATAACTTCTAAAGATAAAGCTTCTCCTCACAGTGTAAATATAGGAATGAACAGTGTTTACATATTGTGTCTAGTTACAAATGCATCTACTTCAGGGCAGTGAGTGCTTGGAGTATGCCCGGTTGGCCATGAATGTAGTAGTGATACAACTGCACTACCTGCTAGTTGTGTCATGGTTAGACTAATTTAGCATCTGAGGAGGAAGCTAGAAAACGTCTGGGTGTACCTGGATCTAAGTAGACTTAATGAGTGTCTGCTAACGGCTGACACTAAGAATTGATTATTTACTTTTCTCTACGGTAACTCATTATAAGAGTCCCACTATCTGTCTAGACACTAACACAGATCACAGAGTGATCTTCCATGGAGAGTTGTGCAAAAAAGCAATAGATGAAAAAAATGCTATAAACCATCTCCTGGTTGGTAGACCATTAGACCAGTCAATTCCCAGTGCAGTGTCTTCAGCCTTGTGAGGTACTAGATTCCAAGATGCAGCATTGAAACTAGATCTTTAGACTGATCAGATATGGCAAGAAAATTACTTTGGGATTGCATTGATAAGTCAGAAGCAGCAAGGCAGACAGTGGTAGTAGAGGGATAGATAAACCCAGAGCTAAAACACTGAAAATGTGAACTAGAATCTTGCATACTCCTCACATTGGGCTCAAGGATGCTATTTATATGTAATTCAACTAAGCTCCTCTATGTGTGTAATTCTATGAAGTGTGTGTGGAGGTGGAGGCATTCACACTGGGTGTGAGCATGCCACTGATGAGTTGAACTCCTCTGGAGTAGACGCTGTGGGGCTAGGGGTCAGATGGGGTCCCTGAGTGGATGAACTTCATGGTGGCAGAATTTTTTTCTGGGGTGATGATGGGCCATCTGATTAGCATTGGTTCTTTGGATAAGATCACGAGCCGTTCAGCCAGATTTGTCGGTCCGGTTGCGGGTTGAGGTTACTGGAAATGGCAGTGATTTTGTTGCTGAAGAATTGAGAGAGATTGTTATAGAGGTCCTGCCAGGGGGTGATCGAGTTGGAGATGGCCCCTGATGAGATGAAATCCTTCACAATGATAACGATTTGTTTGCTTCTGTTGGTGCGGGCATCAATGTGGTCCACCAGAGTGGCACGTTTGGTGATTCTAATCATTTGGTGGGATGTGACAGCCAGTGACAGCCAGCATGAGTAGGTCCCTTTTTTCGTTGCTCAGTGTCAGGTTTGGAGAGTGAGAGGGTTTTGAGTAGCGTGATTGTGAGTGGAGAATGTTCTGTGGGTTGTTGCAGTATTGTGTGAATGTTGGATGTCGGTAAGTGCATGAAAACTTACAGGAAGCACAAGTGAACACTCCTACGGTGTTGCGTGGTGCAACGAGCCAGCAGCATGGGGACCACAAGTTGGGGTTGAGGGCGTGGAGGGTCGCAGTGGGGTAGTACTGGGTAGGGGGAGGACCAGGCTCCCTGACATTGGGCGCAGTCCAGGCACAGACAGGCACAGACAGGCTTGCCTTTGGAGCGCCAGTGGTGAGCCACCTGCTCATGTCCAGTGCACATCCATGCAATTAAGTAGGTCCTGGGAGGGGGTACGAGTGATGCCACTTCATGTGCAGATGTCTGATAGAAAATCTAGTAATGTCAACTCCTGCGCTGATGGATAACGGTAGATCCGGTCATGTTACTTCCTGTGCAGATGTATGGTGGGAAATCCAGTCATGTCACTTCCTGTGCAGATGGACGATAGAAATGAGTCCTCTGGCTTGTCTTCTTCTTTTAAACACAGTGTTCAGAAAACAGTGTTGTCCCTTCCTCCTTACATAACATATTTCCAAAAGGTATTTATTTATTTTCCTCCTATAAGTAAAAGCAAGAGGAAAATTTTCACTCAAAAAAGTATTTTGAAAAGTGATTTTGTGACCTTGCAAAGCACAAGGCAGCCTTCCAAATTTTTGAAGTGGCTGAAACGTAAGTAAAATGCTACAGTTCCGATGCTCACCCCAAAAAATCTTGCCCACCCCCAAAAAATCTTGCCTTGCTAAAGAGACCGCCTCTTGGGAAAAAAAGACAGCTAGCTCATCCCACAAGAGGCTGAAATAAGAAGAAAACTGACAAATCAGTCAAAATTGTGAAAATGTCTGAAGTCACAGAAGCAAACCCTATAAAGAACCCAGAAAAGGGCTGGGTTGCAAGAGTAAAACAAATGACCTAAGAAAAACTAGGATGAGAATGGCTGAAAACTTGATTTAAAGAAGCTGGAGTTTCCCTATTGTTTTTGTTAAATTTGTGGCGCTCACTAGACTCAATTCAGGACGAGTTTACATTGTTGATGTTATGGGTGGACTGCAATGCTCTTTGTTTTAAAATTTGTGGATAACTATGGGGAAGGTTTATTGATCATCTTTGGCCAAAACTTGTTCTTTCTTGTGCAATGGCATGAGCGGAATAGATTCGTTAACACTGCTAAACAATGCCAAAACAGTTGATTTAATTGCTGCTGGAACAGAGGGCCTTTGGATATTCTATTCAGATGGCGCTGTTGGTGTTGTGCTTGTGGCTGTGAAAAGATCATTGATGCCCACTGAAAACAATACTTTAGAAGAAGACAGAAAGGCGACTTAATGTGCACTATCTTTTCAAGAAAAACCAATAGGCACATCTGTACCAGGACACAGGGTTTGATGTCTGGGATGACAAAGCAGACAATTTGAGCCATTTGTCTGATCTGTTATTAAAGATATCACTAAAATATGCACAGTCTGAGTGCAGCTCAGAGCATCTGACGCACAAGCCACATACATGTTCAGGTGAGCAAAAGCAGTTTTTATTGTTGCTTTTTCGAATTCATTGCTGAGCACACATTTAGGATTCCCCTGCGCTGGGTGTC
Organism: Calotriton arnoldi; assembly: GCA_963921515.1. Taxonomy (NCBI): domain Eukaryota; kingdom Metazoa; phylum Chordata; class Amphibia; order Caudata; family Salamandridae; genus Calotriton; species Calotriton arnoldi. The sequence goes on from CAWUFW010007927.1 coordinate 868,968, forward strand.
AGAGACCAGTGGATGTATGTAGGTTCTTGTTCACAATCTGTGGTCCCTTCTGGCCTGTGCCCCCCTCTTATGAGGCAGGGAGACTTCTGATTGGTTTTGCGTGCTTTGTTGAAGCTTGCACGTATTGATATTGCAGTTGGCTCTCCGCCTCATAGAAAATCGCAATCAGTTGCAAAGGGCGTGGAGTACCTTCCGGTTTAACTTAATACATTGTCATCTGTTTAAGGTCATTTGCGAGATGCACAAGATTGTTTTTACTTGTTTAAAAGCCTGTTTTTAAATAATATCTGTGTTGCTGTGTTGAAATTGAGCTTGCAGTATTGCACATCTAAAGGAAGGTCGGGAGAAGTTAAAAATTCTTTATTAAATAAAGTCGGCCTTTTTTCCCACTTTGGGACAGCTGGAGGTGCCATTTTTTGTCAGTGCGCGCTCTAGTTTTCTTTGGGCATCATGGACTTAAGGAGAGATGCTGCGCGGATGCGCGCAGTGGGCGTGCCACTGGTGCACTGAAGGCATACCAAAGGAAACCACGTGTGCGCCCATAAGCATCCCAGAAGTGGCCAGCACCAACCACTTTTACCGTGGCCCCCCAGGAAGTATGTTGCACATTTATTACAATAGGTACTTAGGGCCATATGTACATAGAATAGGAATAGCGATTTCCAAATAGCAATTTCATCTGAATCGCTATTGGAAATTGCTATTCCTTATGTATGAAACTTTTTGTTGCATACTTGTGATTACTAGTGGGTCGCAAATCAACCTACCCCATGAATATTAATGTCATAGGTCGCGGTTTGTGGCCCATTAGGAATCAGCCATCACAGGGATGGTGACCTGCTGAGGTCAGCAGACGACCATGTCTGTCATTGCGTTTTAATAAATGTTTTTATTTTGTTTAAATGCAACCCGTTTTCCAACATTCACAAAGGGTAAGGGGTCCCATGGGGAACCCTTCCAATTTGCGAATGTATTACCACCAACTTTGAGTTGGTGGTAAAGTGCAAATGTTTTGAGACTACATTTCGGTCACTAAACATTCGTACATACCTATGCGATTCGGGATTTTGAAGGACGCCCTAAACGCGTCCCTTCCAAATACTGAATCGCAAAACTCAAATTTCGATTCGGTAACAGTTACCGAATCACAATTTGGGCTTTGTACATTCCAAAAGCATTTTTCCGATCACAAACGGGCTGATTCTGTGATTCGCCTTGTTTGCAACCTGAAATTTTTTTGGGACATATAGCCCTTAATGTTTAGCTTAGCCCCTACACACAGATGCACTTTACAATGCCCTCTACTTTCGCAAAAGGACAGTTACTCCTGTCCTCAATGTGACTGGCAATTAAAACCTCCACTTCAGGCTAATGTCACTACCTCCACCCCTGAAGTTAGTAAAAGGAATATGGAGTTCTCTGCAGCCTTGCGTAAGTCCGTTCACTCCAAAAACATGCTGGTAACATTTTGACTTCCTGAGGGAAGAAAATTCAGACATGTTCTTTATGACTGAAACATGGCTATCCGAGTCGTCCAACCCCACTATAGCCACAGCCATTCCTAATGGCTATAAAATATACAAGAAGGACCGCCTAAGTGGAAGGGGAGTTGGGGTAGCTATGGTGTACAAGGAAGATTACGTTTTATGCCGGTTGCTATTGATGATCTTGAAGGAGCGGAGGTGTTGGGCTTCCATCTCTCCCTGTCTCCCCATCAATTGGTAGCCGGGGTTCTAATCCACAGACCCCCAGGCTCTTCAGTACCTTTTCTTAAATCTTTGGGCAATGCCCTTGCTCATTGGGCCCTAAGATATGCACATTTCATAGTATTGGGGGATCTCAATTTACATATGGATAAAGCAGAAGATAGTGAGGCGGCCACACTATTAGATGCCGTGCCATCCTTAGAACTCATCCAACATGTGTTCAGCCCTACACATCATGCAGGTCATGCACTGGACCACATTTTCTCCAACATCATGCTGCACTTAGAAGAGCCTATTCGGCTAGTCTGGACAGATCACTATATGCTCATGTTTGGCTGGCCAGTTTTAAAAAAATGCAACCCCTGACAGTCAAAGTTTCATATGCTTCAAGAGCATTTTATAGAGTCCAACCACTGGAATTTATTTGCTCTTTGGAAGAGAGTACCCCCCCCTCTCTCTGTGGCTTAGTGGAGGAAGATACCAGCCTGCTTGACAGCTGGATCTGTAACACATCCAATAAGCTTGCACCAGTCTCTTCTCGTGCACCCTGCAGAAACGAGCCGTCTAGCTCCTGATTTACAGACAGTCTCAGGAATGAGAAGAAACACTGTAAAATCTTGGAGAGACAACAGCGGAAAACTGACAGTGCTAATGACAAAGTAATTTATAAGGCAGCACTAAAAAAATATTACACAGCAGTCAGAACAGCTAAGAAAGTACACTTTGAGGATAGGATAGAGGAAGCAGACAATAAATTAAGGGAAAAGTTCTGAGTTGTAAAACACTTTACATCCCTGGAGACCTGTGCCAGAGTACATCAACCCTCAGTGGAATGGTGTGACCAGCTGGCTTCTTATTTTCAAAATAAGATTTCAACCATCCAAGCTAGCCTTTCAATGGGCACTCAACTGGAGGAGAGTCAGATGGATATAGCAAACTCTAGAATGGCTACAACTACTAAGGCTACACTTTCTAGCTTCCAGCCTATCCCCCTGGAAGGATCACTGGCAGCCATATGTGGCCTTACATCAGGATCTACATCAGATCCCTGCCCCCCCAACCTGTTGGTACTGCCGACAACCACCATTGCTTAATGCTTCGCTGTCCATAGCAACAGTCCCTATTTTATGGAAGCAGGCAAAAATTCTGTCCCTGTTAAAAAAAAAAACCTTGGCGGACCCAAGTGAGCAGTCCGACTTTAGGCCAATATCCTTACTGTCGGCCATATCTAAAGTCAGCACCTCTACCAGTATCTTGAAATCAATGATCTGCTCCAACCTAGCCAGTCCGGCTTTAGACCTAACTTCAGCATGGAGACAATACTAATATATCAGAGGCACTTTGGACGCTGGGGAAGGCCGTGCTGATTATGTTAGACCTGTCAGCGGCCTTCAATACAGTCCCTTAATCCAGGCTTCTAGCACCCCGCCAATCCATCGGGATAGGTGAACAAGCCTTGACCTGGCTGACCTTCCTTTTGGAGGATAGAGTACAGGAAATATGGGTTTCTCCTTTCTCCTCAAGATAATGTGAGCTGACAGTGGGGGTGCTGCAGGGCTCTGCTTTGAGCCCCAAGTTCTACAATGTGTACTTTACCCCTTTGGCCTAGGTGGCGGAAGCCTTGGGGGCAAAAGTGATTTCATATGCTGATGATACTCAGCTGCTGTTCTCTTGTGGGAGAGGTGAAGAGATTGTGGGAGAGTCCATCAAAACCTGCCTCACAGCTGTTTTTCACTGGATGACCAGCCATCAACTAAAATGTAACGCAGACAAAACCGAAATACAGTTCTTCGGTCACAACGCACCGGAAACATGGCAGACCTTTTGGCCTAAAGAAGCCCCACACCCAAGCTCTCAGTGGGGAACAGTTAAGAACGTGGGAATCAAATTTGATAACTCGTTATCCTTCCAAACACAAATCAAGTCGATGGTAGGCACATGTGTCCGGCCTCTGCGTATACTAAAACGTTTTTGCATTTCCTCTCATTTTCTGCAAGAAACGCGGTCGTCCTGGTGTTTATAACATCTAGGCTGGACTATAGAAATGCCCTATATTTGGGAATTCCTGACTACGTTGCTCAACAGACTTTAGGTGGTCCAGAATATAGCAGTCTGCATTTTCCTTAGCCTGCCTCTGAGAACGCACGGGTCGCCGCACCTGGGTGCCCTGCACTGGCTCCAAATAAGGAAGAGAATTCTCTTCCAAACACTAGTTCTGGTCCATAAGGCCCTTCATCATACAGGTGCCGGCTAACTTAGGGCCCGAATCTACTATTTATGTCCCCGTTAGAAACCTGCAGTCAGCTAATAGCCTTCTAGCGAGGGACCCAAAGATTCGCCGCATCAGAACCAGAGGATGTGCCTTCTCTTATCTTAGGCCAACTGCATGGAACAAGCACCCTCTTTTGCTATGCTCAGTCGATGCTACTTCATTGTTCAAGAAAAAGCTGGTGAAAACCTGGCTTTTTCAACAAGAATAGACAATCTGACTGCATTCTGTAGGTGGCCGATAAGTGCAGCTCCGGGACACGCCTTGGAGTAGCCGTGTGCTTTACCTTTAGAAGTAACATTTAATTAATTCATTCATTCTTTTTAACTTGTCATGTCTCATGTGCGGGCTCTTAGGGCAAAGATATGTTTTGGTGTCACTGCTTTGAATAATTAGAAACATGAATAAATTAATTACGAAATAAACAGATTGATTCACCATAAAATCCATGTAAGCGGCAATGAGCTCATTCATCATTTGACATCACAGAGTTTACCTTTGACCCACCATTTGCCCCTTAGTAATCTCCTTTTACAAAGTGATTAGGAGAAGGGCGAGGGGTGGAAATTACAAGAAAACATGGCTCCTATATCACCATTTACTTTCTCTTCCTGCTGTTGATTTCATGTCCACCGAGTCAACAGGTAGCAAGGAGAATGCTAGAGGTATAAAAAGGCAAGCGAGGAGTAGCAGATGGTACCTTTGGCTACCCAGGATTGATCTTTACGGATTCACATCTTACCAATGCACTAAGGACTAATGCTTAAATGCTACTGTAACTCAGTGCAGAAAAACCAAAAAGCATACTTCTCCAACAGAATCATGAATGCTAACTTTCCCCCCCCAAAAAATCAAGCTAAAACCGGCATCATGCATCTTGACTGTACATCCATTTGAAGAACTCTGTGAAGTCATATCCAACCACTTTTCATTCAAAATGTTAATCATCCACGAGCAGAGCTCAAAGGCACATAACAACTAAGCCAGCTGGAAAACCCTATTCTGTCCTTCTCTCTTATGTGCATCTGGAACAATGACATAAAATATTTGTATTTATTTCATTTATAATGCACATACAAAGCTGGAACAAATCTAGCTTAAACGAACAAACAAAATAACATTATAACATAAAATGTATATATAGACAACATCTTAAACACATAGCCACAAGAAATCATATGATCTGCAGACAATGCCCGCCTGATGATAACTTATAGACACGCTTAGTAAACACATATTCGATGTATAGACAAAGCAGGTGTAAGAGGTACGTAAACCAATTGGTGCCGGCACTTGATTCCACAGTGTGGCTCCTGCCACACTCAGCAACATTTTAACTAATATCCCTAGATCAAACATTGTTTGCATAGCCCCATTCTAAACAGCTTGTAGTTTCGCTGGTAAGTGCTTAGCATCATAAAATCTTGGAGTTCACAGCTACCCAGACCGACACCTTGAAATTGGCCACTCCCAGGAAATTACAAATTTTAGACAGATTAAAAATATGGCAATGTTCTGTCTTAGATACAACAGTTTTTTGTTTTTTAAAAATCTTTTTATTGAAACAACAACACGCCATCTGTATTTACAGGATACATAATACAAAATAGACCGACAATTTACCAACAAATCAGATATGTCATGGTCATTAGCTAGTAATAGTTGTTCAGTTACCAGCTCTCTTCCCCCCCACCCTTCCTCCCTCCCCCCTCAATTAAAGTGATTCGTCCTCCCGATCATGTACAGTCAACGGCTCACATATCATACCCTGATAGTTATTCCATTTCTCCCAGATTTTTGTCCATTTTCGGGGGCACCCCCTACTCTCATAAATCGATAGTTCCGCCTGCATACACCAGTCCAGGTCAGTCTTCCATTCTCTCAACATCGGGGCCTCCACCGCTCTCCAATTCTTTGCTATATTGCGTTTGGCTATCGTGAATCCCAGTGTTACCCACAGACGATCCGCGTTCGTAAGATCCAAATCCCCCCAGATGTTCAACAGACACCACTTCGGTGATTTATTCTCAGTCACACTATAAACTTCTCTCATGATCCTTAATATCCCTTCCCAATATTGCTGAAGTGGGGGGCACTCCCACAGCAGGTGGAAGAAGGAACCCTCCTGCCCACAACCCCTCGGGCACAGCGGTGAGTCAAGTATTCCCATTTTAACCTGGGTGGTGCATGCATAGTAATCCCTGTGGAGTATCTTTAACTGTATTCATCTAAAATGCAGACGGATGGCCGCCTCTTTAGGGGAGGCCAAGGCTTCTAACCATTCTTCATCATCCAGTACACCTAGTACTCCCTCCCACTTGCTCCGAAGCTTCGTCAAGGGGTCTGGAAGATTATTAATGAGCTTGCGATATACCAACGATATTGGCTTTATAGCCAGACAATCATCCAGGAGCCTATCTTTGAGTGGGGAAGCCTCTAGGGGGCGCCGTTCCTTTGGGTAATGTCTTTCTCAGTGAATCAGTGAGCTGAATGTATCTAAAGGTTTTGAACTGTGGCATTTGGTATTCCTTCTGCAGCACCGGGAAGGCCTTTACGTTCCCCCCCTCCCAGAGATCCACTTTCCTGGAAATTCCAATCGTGTCCCACTTACTGAAACCCGCGCGCAGCTTCCACAGGCCTACTTTTTCGATTCCCACAGGGGAGTCATCTGGGTAAGTTTACCGTGCCATCTCAGCTCTCTAGTACTCTCCTGCCATAGTCGGAGTGTGGTTGATGTCGGGACACGGAAGGTTCCCACCGCCGCCCCTCCATATATTGCCCTGAGGTACCCTCCCGGTGACATGTTCTGGCGGTCCATCCTGTAAGCAGGGTCGTTCTGCGGTTTATGTACCCAGTGATTAATCACCGTCAGTTGGGCTGCCCAGTATTAGTGTCTGATTGAGGGTAGCGCTATCCCACCTTCATACCAGCCCCTGGTCAACTTTACTAATGAGATTCGTGGTGTTCCCCCATCCCATAGCAGTTGCCTCACCACCGCGTCTATTTGCTGGAAGTACCTTGGGGATACTGGGTAGGGTGAGTTGTGCAAAACATAAAGGAACCTGGGCAGTGCCATCATTTTAAACAGCGCCGCTCTCCCCAAAAGGGATAGCGGCAACGAGCGCCAATGTTGAGTATTGCTTAATAAGTGACTTAGCGGGGGGCCAAATTGTGTTCGTAGAAGTCCAAGGGGTCTTTAGTAATGTAAATGCCCAGATATCGGAACCCCTCAGTAGCAATCTTCAGTTGACATCCTCTGGGAAGCGTGGGTTTATTACCTGCTAGGACATATATTACAGATTTATCCCAATTAATTGTGTACCCAGAGTACTTGCGATATAATGCAAAGATATGTAACATTCTACTGATCGTAACCTTGGGGTCCGCTACATACATAAGAATGTCATCCGCATACAGGGAGATCTTATCTTCCCAATCCGGCGTCCAGCGGAGTCCATGGATCATGGGATCTCCCCGAATCCAGGTGGCCAAGGGCTACAGAATCAATGCAAACAACAGGGGGGACAACGGGCATCCCTTCCTCGTTCCCCTCTGCAACTCAAAGATCCTTGAATTGTTGCCATTCACTGAAACCTGTGCCAGGGGCTTTTCTTATAAGAGTTTCACCCAGTTTAAAAATTTCGGCCCAAAGCCTAGCCTCTCTAATACGGCATACAGAAAGGGCCATTCCACTGTATCAAACGCCATACGAGCGTCTAGTGATATTATCAATGTATCTTTTTCAATGGACTCTGCCCTGCCCCATCCCCATGGAGACGCCGGAGGTTCAGAGCAGTGTTACGCTTCGGCATAACGCCGGATTGGTCAGGGTGAATCAATGAGGATATCACGAGGAGCAGGCGGTTTGCTAATAACTTTGCAAGGATTTTTGGTACGGCGTTCAAAAGAGAGATTGGCCTGTACGAGCTGCATTCGTCCGGAGGCTTGCCCAGCTTTGAAATCTCCACAATAGTGGCCACTCGCTGGTCCCTAGGAAGTATCTTGTTATCATAGCTTTCATTAAACATGCTCTGCAGCAGGGGCAGCACTTTGGTTGCTGTTGTTTTGTATAGTTCAATTGACAGGCCGTTAGGGCCACCAGCTTTAGCAGATTTGAGGTCTCTGATTGCTTTTACAATTTCAGACTCTACCAGGTCTTGTTCTAGGAGGTCTTTCTCTTCCGGTTTGAGGCATGGTAACTGGAGTGTGTCCAGTAATTCCCGGGATTCGCTAATCGTGGCCCTGGTCTCTGGGGCATATAATTGCTCATAATATTCCGGGAACGCTTCAGCTATGGAACTACCTCTTTGGACGGCGGTTCCGTCCTCTCTCAGTACCTCCTGCACCCATCTAGAGGCCACAGATTTTTTGTCGAGCCACGCCAGTAACTTGCCTGCTCTATCCGCTACTTCGTATAAGTTCTGTTGCGTCGCCTGATATCTGGCTTTTGCTGCCTCCTCGGCAGTTGCTTTGTATTCTGCTTGTTTTAAGGCCAGACGGTGTCTAACCTCATTCTTATTGTCTGCGAGTAGGTGGGCCTCCAACACTAAAATATCCTGTTCTAGTTCGTCCAGTTGCGCTCGCTTCTGTTTTTTCTCCCCCGCTATCAGCGAGATACCCTGGCCCCTAATCACTGCTTTATATGCCTCCCAAAGGACGTACGCCGAACTCACTGTGCCAGTGTTCTCTGCAATGTATTGGTCTGTCGCTTCCTGTATTTTAGATCTGATTGCAGGGATTTGAAGATACCAGGGGTTAATCCTGCCCAATCGTACCTGTCTGGGATCTGCTATTTCGTAATGAACACATAGTGGAGAGTGGTCAGAGATCCCACAGGCCAGGGTGTAAGCCTCCTGGAAGTGGGGTGCCTGTTGTGTTGGTGCAAAAAGGTAGTCGATACGGGACATACTACCATGCACCCCCGAGTGGTAGGTATATTGTCGTGCAGTGGGGTTGAGTCCCCTCCAAATGTCACGCAGTCCCATTGCCCGCACAAAGTCTCCCAACGCCGTGCCTGCTTGGTCTTGCGGTCTCGACGGGGAACGGTCCGTCTCCGGGAAGAGAGCCGCATTACAACCGCTCCCAATCATCACCACCCCCTCCGGGAGCTTCAAAAGAAGAGCCCCTAGGTCCAGCAGGACCAGGGATTGCTGTCTAGGGGGAACAAATATCGAAATTAAGTTAAAGGGGTGTCCCTACCAGCCACCTGAGACCGCCACTAGCCTACCCTGCGGATCGTGTGTGACCTTAGGATTAGTAAGGGGAAAGGCAGTGCGTACTAAGATCCCGACTCCTCTAGAGATCCTAGTGTACCCGGAGTGTGCAAGCAGTTTGTATCCCCATCGATTGAGTGCCCCATAGCGTGTTCCTTGGATATGCGTTTCCTGCAATAAAACTACATCCAGCGCATGTCTCTTGAGAAACTGGAGGACTATCCCTCTTTTTATTTTGTTCCCCAACCCGTTCACGTTCCAGGAGAGAATCTTGAAACTTTTATTTCTACCCGGAAGGGGGCCAGTATCTGGTTTCTGAGGGCCACTTGACTGTACTAGGCTATTGTGTATTATGCCTGGAGTATGACCCAGCATACCATTAATCTACGTCGGCCCCGGGATATGGAGCCTGTGAGATGAGCGAGGTTGAGAGCCGGCTAGGGGAACCTCCATCCCTGTCTGTCTTAGATACAGTTGTCGTAGGTGGCAAAACATTACATATAAAACAATAAAAAAACATTCCCAATCTTTCCCCCCTCCCTGCACCACGGGTTGAAACTGCCCGCCACTGTTAGCTACCTCTAGCTTCGCCTCCCCCCCACTGTGCATAATTTCTCCAGCTGACACTCTTACTGCTAAGTGCCCCGGGGGGAGGACTCTCTTGTGCCAATTTTTTTAAACGGTCATTGTGGATGACCGCCTTTCTCCACGTTGGGGGCCGCCCTTCCCCCGGCTGCAGTGCTCCCCGCAGCTCCGTGCCACTCCTGGGGATTCCTTACAGCTGCTGAGTCAGGCGCATTAATTAAAATGCAGGTCTTTCCGCTCCGACGGCCCCGATGTGAGGCCCAACAAGCCGCGGGCTCGCATAGGGAGCTCAGCCGATGTCGAAGCACGTCTCGGCCAGCTGCGCCCCGCCCTCCTCCACGCTACCTTCGGGTGTTCTCTGGGCCACTTACACTTGTGCGGTCTCCGAAGGCTTCCCGCTGGGCGACCTTCGCACCCACCACTCCAGTTTTATTCCCGCACACGTCGCGGGTCACTCCAGCGGTGTTGACGATGGATGTGCAGATTTACGGGGGAAGATTAAGGACGGCTGGTTGGAGCTTCTCTAAGCTGCGGCCATCGCGGTCAGCAGTTGGCCACGCCCCCTCAGTCTTAGATACCACTGTTACTTGCGGCACAAAGGAAAGGTCAGAATCAAAAGTGGGTCCTAAATTCTACACCAAGCAAACTGACTCTGGGGCAAACTCAGTGGAGAGGTTCATGCGGATTCCCAAGGATGACAACTGTGCAGAACAAAAACACAAGATTTATACATTTACTGGAATACTTCAAAAACCCTTACCTGAGCCTTCCCAGCTACTTGCTCACTAAGAGTCCAATTTATATTATTTAAGCGGGTGGGCTATTTCACCATCAGGGCGATGGATTGAATTACTCTGTCGCCCTGGAAGAGGTGCCGCCCACCTAATTTAGAAATGACTGTCAAGCTGGTGGTCATTTCTAAAGCATTGCCAGGAAACGCCGTCACAAAGGTTCCTGTCAATGCTTTTCAAAGTCTGGTGCAGGGCTCCATCAGCAAGATGGAGTCTTCACAGTGGCGTAGCAAGGGGGGAAAAGGGGGCGGTTGGCCCCGGGTGGCGCGAGTATTGTTGATGGCAGCCTCCCCCCGCATATATATGCAACAAATGCGGTAAACGCAGGAACCGCCACGGGTGGCCAGAGGTCAAGCTACACCACTGAGTCTTCCACCAAACTGTTTGTGTTTTTTTATTTTCAAAAAGAAAATGCCAAATCCCAAGGGTTTGTCTGGTGGTAACGGACAGTAAAAAAACAGACATATAGCCAATTCTCCAACTGGGCTTACTCCGTTTGGCTGTTTAGATGTTTGACTACGGTGGTGATGGAGTAGTAATTGTCATGGCCAAACCAATGATCCACCCACATTTAAATCCGGTGTCATGACTACGCCGCCACATTTGCAGGTTGCAGTCAGAGCAGAGCAGCCTAAAGATAAAAGGGGTCTAAGGACAGAGGAAGAGCGCTTCGCGTTCTAGTGTTCGCATGCGCCTCTTCAGTGACCGTTTTCACTTACCTTGCACTTCCGGGTTCGTCACACGCTGGTTTTGGCGTTCCTTCAGCGGGCTGGTGAAGCGGCTTTCATCTGCTCCTGATTTTGTCTTCCTCGTCATGATTTCAGTCTTGGGCTACAGGACCTCCTGCATGGAAAAAATAGATAAAACAGAAAACATTTAAAGTACCGGTGCATCTCTTGAGCGGTAACATGTTGTTTTGCTGGCCTAATGTTTAAGTTATTGGACAGTACTTATCTGATGGTAGTCCCTGAGACTCTGGAGATTCGCATCTTCTTTTTGTATTTCATGCTCAGCTGTGAAATAAAAACAGCATATTAAGGGTTTTCCTGCAGTCAAGAAAACATATAGCCTGCCCATTTATTGCTTATTTTAGTTTCGAGCCTAGAATCAGCGAGCAAGCGCTGCTCTGGGAATGATCTGTGGTAGTTCAGTATGTGAGAGAAGCCCCGCCCACTGCCCCGCCTATATTTTTTATTGGCTTGTGTCTTTGTCCTTCGTAAATGCTGCCTTCGGATTCGTTTATAGGCTTGTTAGTCCCTCCTTATGACGGCCATGTCGTCATTTGTATCCTCCCATGGCTACTGGCCCCATTACTTCGAGTGTTACACAGTACGTGTTATTTAAACTGTGAGCACTATTTTCTTTAATGAGGTTCTCCTGCTGCCTTCTCTACTCCCCCCTCCCTCCCGTTGTCCGTGCCTTCTCACCCCCTCCCCCCGCCCACACTCTTGTTGTCTGTGCCTTCTCGCCCCTGCCCGCACTCCCGTTGTTCGTGCTTTCTCACCCCCTCCACCCGCCCACACTCCCGTTCGTGCCTTCTCGCCCCCTTCTCCCCCTCCCCCCGTCCGCACTCCTGTTGTCTGTGCCTTCTCGCCCCCTCCCCCCGCCCGCACTGCTGTTGTCCGTGCCTTCTCGCCCCCTTCCCCCGCCCGCACTCCCATTGTTCGTGTCTTCTCGCCCCCTTCTCCCCCGCCTGCACTCCCGTTGTCGGTGCCCTCTCGCCCCTCTTCCCCCCGCCCGAACTCTGTTGTCCGTGCCTTCTCGCCCCTCCTCCCCCCGCCCGCACTCCGTTGTTCGTGCCTTTTCGCCACCCCCTCCCTCGCCCGCACTCCTGTTGTCCGTGCCTTCTCACCCCCTCTCCCTGCCCACACTCCTGTTGTCTGTGCCTTCTTGCCCCTTCCGAGTAAATACTAGCACGCCTGTCACAACGATGATTGGGAAGCTTATCTCGGAGAATGCAAACAGCTATGTATGTGCATAAGAAAGGGCCATCTGCCTTCAGACGGTTAAGAAGAAAAACACCGTAATAATGCATGAAGGTGTAGATCCCGACTAGATGTCGACTACCCTCGCCAGCAAGCGAGACACCTTCCCCAGTGCACATAAGCAGACCTAATCTGCGTGTGTTCCGTAGCCTTCCTGGCATGTACAGCGATTAAGGTAACAACTGTCTCAATAAACAAATTCTGCACCTAGGCACAGGTGTGATGCCTCTTGCTCTGCCATGCCATTAATTGAATTTTGTTGGTCACATGAAGGTTAAAAAAAAATGAAAATCCATGGAGGAGGAGGAGGAGAGGAGTTGTTCGCGTAGGTGCCGTGGCAGATGGAAAGAAACAGGTTAATTTTTAATGTTAACCCCCCTGTGCCTGCAGACTGCTAGATTGGGGTCTACAAGCAGCATACTGCGTTACGAGAATCCACGCACCGGTGTTGTTAAGCGATGGCGCGAGTGAAGCTGCGGGAAGACTAAAAGACAAGCTGCTTTAAAGCGAGCTTACGTGGAGAGGAAATGATGAGATATTTTTTACCCTAGCCTCCCGTGCACGTAGTATATTGGCTGTCAAACAACATGTGGTACTTTATTGTGATAATGTGCAGTGTATGCCGACATACTGTGATCACACCGGAACATTGCTGAATACCACAGACCGTGCTCATTCACTGAGCACCAAGGACCTTGCCTGCAAATTGACAGACAAGGCTGCGTTCTCAAACATCTCTTTTATGTCGAAGTTGTGTGCCTCTCGGAGCTATAGGCAGTTGTTCCTGATGAATGCCTTCCACACATTACTTCCCAGATTGTCTCCCTCACAGTGTTATCAGGATCGCCGCATTAATTCAAATGAGCAGTCAGTGCCCCTGTATTACACCTACATTACACATGTTCTGCTTTGTAATCATCCCAGCAGCTCTTCGAGCATATGTTCTTATGGCTGATGTAATATGTTCACCTCTGTCAGCGAGCTCATTACCTGAACGTTGAGATAAATACTCCATCTAATTGCTGGTATCATTAGCAGCACTTACATATCTTCACGCGACAAGGTGAGGAAGTGTGCACAACAACCAACACTTAACATTTAACTCACCGATTGTCTGACCTGCACACCAGACGTTGGGGCGCCTCGTTCTTTTTCACAGGCGTGAAGCCATTGTACTTGTGCACAGTGCATCTAACATGTGAAGTCCTCTCTGCAGTGACACCGGGTTTCCACGCGCGGCTCATGCGCCCTCCTACTACTTGAACCCACCAGTACCCCCACCGTGGTAATCATGGCATCCAGGATTGGCAGAAATACAACGGGTGCAGGGTTCAGACAGAGTTATCCCATTTGACTTCCACATCACTAGAGCCAGTATGAGAAGTTAAAGTTCTTGCTATGCAAATGTGTGCAGGAAAGAGCAACTTTTAATAAAAAGCGACTACTTTCCCATATGTTAGAAAAGTAAATAACTCGATAAAACAGAAGAATATCAGAAAAAAAATCAAAGAAATTGATACATATTAACATGAGTATTAACCTAAATAAATTTTTATTAAGCATACATTTCATCTGTGTCATGGTTAACCCCGGGCGTAGTGGGCATAGCGGGGCTACGCGGAGGTCCACGGAGTTGCGAACAAACTCTGTTTACCTCCGCTACCCTACACTACGCCACCCGCCTCCACCCCCCCCATATTAAAAATTACTTCTACATGACTTAAAATTAATTTAATTATGGGGGGGTGGAGGCGGGGTCTGGCCAACTCCGCTGCGAGTGTGCGGAGATTTGCCTTCTCCGCGGAATGCGGAGGAGGCAAATCTCCACACACTCCGCTGGCGGAGCGGAGGTTTCTGCCCGGGGTTAGTCATGGTCCCATCATTTCTACATGGAAATGTGAGCAATGCTGCAAAGAATGGCCCTAGCATTTTTTTCTTTGTAAAGGAAAATGCACACTTACCAATGTTCCTATTTTAGGAATACATTCATAATCAGTGTATCCACTACAATAAAACCATATATGTTACTCTACTCAATGGGTTACTTTAATGTTCCCGTCACTTTAGCAAAACATACTGTATAATGGGGACAGTGCTGATGAACTGGTCTCCAATGCGCTGGCAACAGTGGGACCCACTAACCCCAATTCAAGCTGCCTAATGATATAGGGGCAGATGTATCAAAGATTTGATTAGCGATTCTCAATTTGCGAGTTTTAGCGATTCGCAATTTGAGAATCGCTAATCGCGATGTATCTAGAAAATCGCTAAAAATCTGCGATTACTTAAAAGTCTAAGAATATTCTGTGAATCCCGTTATTGCGATTCCTTATTAGCGAAATTCGCAAATAAGGAATCGCAAAATCGGGAAGCAGCAATTCAGGTGCAGCTTGATGACATCACACCCAGGAAGTGGGAGTGATCTGCTGCACCTGAGTGCCTGAGGCTGGGTCAGAGGCTGTGAGGAGAGGCAGAGGAGTGAGCACAGCAGTCACAAACAGCAAAAATGGATTCCCAACACAAAGAGAAGGACAAGGAGAGGGCAGTGAGGAAGAGGAAAAACAAGTTCAGTGAAAGGGAGCAGGAGGTCTTGATTGAGGAGATGGTGTGCAACCATGAACTCCTATTTGGAAAAAAGGCACTCCGTGTACCTGAGTCCAGGAAGCGCAAAATCTGGCTGGCCATCCAGGAAAAAGTAAATGCTGTAGGTGTGACCCAGCGCACGGTCGAAGAGCTGAGGAAGAGGTGGTACGACATGCGCCAAAGGTCCAAAGAGAAGGTGGCAACCAGGCTGGCGCAGTCCAGGAAGACAGGGGTGGAACATCCACAGCAACCGACTCAACACCCCAGGAGGAGTTGGTGGAGAGCACCCTCCTGCCAGAAAGCATCAGTGGAGTGGCTGACATAGACAGCTCAGAGCCTGCAACCACCAGACAAGGTAAGAGGCATGCCAAATGCAGCCCCCCACAGCACCATCCCATCCCCACACACAGGAATGCACCCAACACACACTACAAATGCCACTCCGGTCCACTTATTCCAGCACACACAGCAATGCATCATGGGAGACGCAGTCATGGGCACAACACAGTGGGGCAAGTACACACAGCAATGTTGAAGCAGTATGTGAGACCCTGTAAAGGCAGGAATGCTATAGATACCAGTTAGCCAATCCAAAATGTGGAAACTTTATTAAGTGAGAAATGTAGACAATGTCACAAAATCAATTTTCCCGCTTCATCCACAGCACAACCTGGGCCACTGGATGACAGTGCGGGAGATGAGGAGGTGGCAGATACAGCTGAACAGGCAGGGCAGAGGGAGCCAGAAGACAGCAGAGAGAGCACACCTGTCCCAAGGAGGAAGCGCACCATTGTGCCACCACTGCCACCCCTGGAGGCAGATACACAGTCCACAGGCGAGGAAGAAGCACAGGCAGAGCCAGGGCAGGGTGTGACATAGGTCCCGGCACAGGCCACACTGCGACATAGAGTGCATGGATATGGGAGACGCAGGCCACGTGCCAGCACCAGCTTTGGCACGGATGATAAAGACACGGTGTTTGCTGGACTGGAGGGCAGCATACTGCAGGTACAGCGCCTGCAACAGAAATCACTGCGGTCTATAAATCGGCAGCTGTGCACAGTGAACAAAAGCCTATGTCACATGGGGGAGGGCATCATGGCCATGGCAGGTGCTATCCATAAATTGTGTGCCACATTCAAGAGGGACAAGGCAGACAGGCACAGACTGAGGCAACGTGCGGACAGCCGACTGCACAGCTACACCAAGGCGGTAAACCGCCTCTGCACTGCCACTAGCCAGCTGACACGTCGCACCATCAGCATGCAAGTGGAGATGTCCCACTGCTGCCAGGATGTGGCGAAAGGCCTGGTGCTGGTCACCAGTGCCGTGGAACACATGCAGACAGCCAACACAGGTGGCCCAGCACTTTGGGTCGCAGAGGATAGCGAGGAGGTATCCAGCAGGAGCAGCATGACACCACCAGTGCCTGTGCCAAGACGGCGCAGTGGGAGACAGGGAGCTACACATGTGGAGTCATGGGAGGCCAGTCAGCACCCAGAGCAGGCACCAGCAGGCCGCAACAGGAGAAGATGAGCTGCCCAAACTGAGTTACGCCAAAGGGTGAGGTAACCCATTACAACAGGACTCCTGGCTTGCTCACAGACCTGCACTGTGGACATAACATGTGCTACACATAGTGGGATGCATGGAGTCTCTCAGGCTGTGTGACGTATTCTATCCTGCATGTAAGGGCTGAAATAAACACAGACCTGAAACCAAATAACACATGCCTCATGTCATTATTACTCACCTAGAAGTAGTTATGGGTTATCTCATCCCGTCTCTGTCGTCCCGCAGCTGCCCCAAATCCAACTGCAGGTCTTCCAGGGGGCATGGGTCTTCATCGTCAGAAGTGTCACTGTCTGACAGTTCAACTGGGATGCCTTTCCTCACCGCAATGTTGTGTAGCATTGCGCAGGTGGCCACAATCTTGCAGCTTGTCTCCGGGCTGTATTGGAGTGCGCCACCGCTTTTATGCAGGCAGCGGAACCTGCTTTTGAGGATGCCAAATGTCCGCTCTATTATGCATCGTGTTGCTTTGTGAGCACGGTTGTAACGCCGCTCCCTGGCATTGGCTGGGTTCAGGTATGGCGTCAGGATGAACTCTCGCACCGCATAGGCACTGTCACCTGCAGGGACAATAATGAGAGGTCAGTCAATGGCCCACAGACCAGTGATGTACCTGTATATGGGAGGTCAGACATGCACTTACCTAGGAGGTAGCCCTCACCAAACTCGCCAGCAGTGAGACGTCCGTATATCCCACTGTGCCTGAAGATGAAGGAGTCGTGGCTGCTCCCTGGGAATTTGGCAACAATGTCCGTGATGAGATGCCTGGCATTGCATACGATCTGAATGTTGAGCGAATGGTAGGACTTGCGGTTACGGTACACATATTCGTTGGTTGATGGGGGTGTGAGAGCCACATGGGTACCATCAATACAGCCAATTACGTTTGGGAAGTGTGCAATCTGGTAGAAGTCCAGTTGTGTCTGTTGTAAATCCTGTTGTGTGGTGGGGAATTGTATGTGGTTGCGTAGCCTTTGTACCATGGCATCTAGGAATGCACGAAAGAACCGTGACAGGCAACTCTGGGACACCCCACCTGCCACAGCTATCACCCCTTGGAAACTGCCTGTGGCCAGCAGGTGCAGTGAGCACAGTACCTGGACATGGGCTGGTATGCTTTGGGTCCTGCCTGTTGGGTGTTCCATGTGGGGTCTCAGCTCCTCTATCAAGTCCAGGATGCTCTTTGTGTCCAGCCTGTACTTGTTGTGGATCTCCTCCTCAGTCTGCATGAAGAGTGTGATGCGCACCCTAAACACCCGTTCTTGTCGCATCCTTCTCTGTGCTGCCGCACGCAGTCGCAGCCTCCTTGCTATCAGGTAGAGTCAAGCCATTGTGGAAGTGGCTGGTGCATTGTGGGCCTCTTAATATAGCTTGCACCCGGTTACCACCTGGATTGTGTTGGTGTTAATTTTATGGTGCTAAATAGCGATTTCTTAGGATTTGCTATTAGCGAATTTTTGATACATTGCATTGCGATTCCTTACACAGCGAATTCGCAATTTGCGTATGTCGCAAACATTTTGGAGCTGTTTGCGAATTCGCAAGAGGGATACGCACATTTTAAGAAATCGCTAAATAGGAAATCGCTTATTTAGCGATTTCTTATTTTGCACTGCGAATATTGCTCATACATCGGGTTCTCGGTTTTTGAGGTCGCAAACGCTGTTTTTTAGCGAATCGCTATTTTTGCGACCTCAAAATCGTTTGATACATCTGCCCCAAAGTTCCTTTTTCACTAAGACTTGCCTCATCAACTTCGCAATAAAAAGGGGCATACGATTTAGATATGTTAATTCTTTATGCGTTTGTAACACATGTGCTTTCGTTCCATATTGAGTAAGTAAGGAACCGTATCATCATTTCATGCCAAAAGCCAACTAAGTACGGACTGATGTAAACATTCCCTGATTGGTTAGACTCTATACATCTAAGTCGAACAGCCTGGATTTATTTCAGGACTAAACTACACAGGGATTTTGACAGTTCAGGGCAGCATGGGAGGAGAGCCCTCTGCTGACCAAACGCTAAGGAGACTGCCTTAAACCGCCCTTGAAATACTCTGACACCCCCAGTGGTGGCTCCCCCATTGGGGCGTGGGGGCGTTGCCCCACTGCTTTATCGCAGTGCGAGAAGGCAGAAACATAAAATGGTAAAACTACCATTTTATGTTTCTGCTTCTCGCACGGCGAGAAAGCAGAAGTGCCTGGTTGTGGGAGGACGGGTGGGCGGTCTCGCTCGAGGACAGGGGGGGAGTGGCTAGCCCAATGCTTTGGGCCCTGACTGCTTTGGTCGGCCTGGGGCCGGCCAAAGCAGTCATGCGCACTCTCCCTTTTCTCTATGTATAGAGAAAAGGGCCTCCGATTAGGCTCCCGGATGGGGCGCTGTGCGCCTGCACCGCACCAATCACAACGCTGGCGGAGGGGAGGGAGGCTGCCTGTGGGTGGCAGCTTCCTGTCTGAGGAGAGCTGCAGCAGCAGGAAAACGCGGGACCTGGCCAAGAAAGGTAAGTTTTATTTTAGTACCGGGCTGCTACCCCCCTCCCACCCACGAACCCACGCGACCCTCCCTCACCCCCCCCCATGCCGGCCGCGACTGCATGCGTAGGC
This sequence comes from Calotriton arnoldi, assembly GCA_963921515.1. Lineage (NCBI taxonomy): Eukaryota > Metazoa > Chordata > Amphibia > Caudata > Salamandridae > Calotriton > Calotriton arnoldi. The sequence continues at coordinate 888,278 of CAWUFW010007927.1, forward strand.
CTCTAGTCTTCTGCTGAACGTGAGGCACTGCAGGGTGTTATCAGTGAGTCCGACATCCTGAGCAGCAAGATGGCAGCTGCGAAGATGAGAGACTGTAAAACGGGCATGGCATCATGGCAAATTCCAGACTTATGCTGACTGGGTAAGTGTCCTCTAAGTTTTGCGCTACGGCGGAAAGTGTGCAAATTGTCTATAATAATAACTGCCATCAGTATGCACACTGTCACACACCTTCAGTGCACCCTACTGCAGGTTGAGCGGTACGAACCCTGGGAAGTTAGCTTGGTGGATTATGTGCACAGGGCAAGAGTTTGAAAGTTCTGTACCATGGTTGACAGCGCAAACTGTGCTAGGATGGGGCTGGTAATGTGCATCGTCATAGCTGCCAAGGTTTCAGATTGCTATGTGTGACATTTTCATAATGTCAGTGCAATTATGAGTGACAATTCAACGACTATGAGTGACACTTTCTCACGAGCAAAATCAAGCAATGAAGACGAGGGACAAATATAAATGTCAGAAATTACACCCATTTGAGCAACAAAAAACTCTAAGAAGACCTTAAAACATCTGCAAAGCGCTAGAATTGGAAGGGCACTAACCTAGTGCCCTTGTAATGGGTGGGGGTAAAGTGTTTTCTACTTATTCACTGTGTCTAGACTTGGTCTGGGTTTGTTTTTTGCATTTTGGTACGATTGATAACAACAAACATTAGAATGCAAAGAAAATTCCAGGCCTGGGTGAAACATTCATACCGGATAATGAACATATGGCAGGCTCTGGTGCACCGTTTCTCCCACACAGACATCCGATGAAGTATATTTTATTGGAGGCAGCACAGCATTTCTAGATACCACTAAGCTTTAAAAACTGAGCTGTTAATTCAAGCAGGCATAGCAAACGAAGACCACCGGGACTCGCACCTCTCTGCTGCATGCTGAAGTAGCTTGCTAAGTGAGGGCGCGCATGCTGCAATCAGAGGCCCTGTGCAATGAGGCAACATATCCAAATACAGAGGAAGCTTTCAAACGTTAATAGCTGCGCATGGCCAGTAAAGCGCTTAGGCACACTTACTTCATTTTGTAGGCTGGACGGGTGCAGTCCATCAACAGGAGCACCTCGAGAGGGGCATTGGGGCCCACCTGACTGACCACCGCCCAAGGTCTACACTCTCGGGTGGCCCAACCACGCCCCTCAATGCACCTAGCGCGATTCGAACTGCCCGGCGTGGGAGATGCATCCAGAATCAACCTCGGTCTTTCCCGCACTAAGGACGGGTGGCCAAAGTCAAGTGGCTCCTCCCGCCATGAGCCGACACCCGCCGCAATCTGCGCCTAGGTGGCCCAAACACGGGCAGATTTGTGGTGCAGAGATCGAGCGGCGTTACTTTAAGGTGTTTTTGCAGGGCCCTACGGCCGCCTGGGAGCCGTCTCCTCGACCGCAGCCTCACGAGCCTGCTGTGCGCTGCGGGCTTGTCATGTGGGAGATGGGCCCGCAAGGAAGGCGGCAAACCTGCATCCGTGGTCGGGGGCCCTGCAGACCGTAAGGAGGCAATGATCCCCGAAACGCTAAGGTTCATGAGCGCGCCTCAGTACAGGGCAACAGCGAGGGGCGGCCCCTGCCTGCCGCACGCTCACCGGATGCTGGGAGGTCTCCCTTGAGTTCCGGAGAGAGAGATAGAGGCGGGCGGAATTTCAATGCAGCAAGACGTAACATTGTAGCAGCCAGCAGTGAAAGAAGATTAACTGTTTATTGAGCCTGCTGACTGTTAAGTCCGGGGAGCAGCAGAGCCGACACACAGGTGTCACAGGCGCCGGCGCGCGCTAGCAGCCTCGCGTGCTGGTACAACACTTGACACGACAGTGGCATTAAAATGCGTGACAATGCATTTCAGTGCGGTGATGCGGAACACCACACTGAAATGCGTTAGAGTCACACCTGATGCGTGATACTTGGCAGGCCTGCATCGTTCTGTACAGTGCACTGCGCGCGAATGAAAATGTGTTGTGAGAGACCTGTTTACATTTTTAAAAAGTTGTTATTCTTCCACTCTGTGCTGCATGCGTGATTACTTTTTGCACTTCGGCAGTGAGATCAACATATCACCTCCTGCCCTTCGTGTTGAACTGCATTAGTTTGGCTTGCTTCTCTGGTCCCGTTAGAACTATTCCTCAGAATGACCATGTGTTTGCTGCCTGACAGTGTGCAATACCATGTTTAATTATTGTAAAAAGTTAAAAGATTTCAGAGCGTCGCGGTCCATACCAGCTCTTTTTCCAGTAAAATATTTTTGTATTGATGTTTAAAAGGCCAAAATAAATGGATCGAATACTATTTAGATAATGTCATATCCACTGGAATGAATTCAGGGCACGCTGTGCCAACTGTGATTGTGTGACTCGTCTAGCAGATTCATCACACTGTTATTTATTTCATTTATTCTGGGTTTTTATAGAGTTCAAACCTACATGCCAGGGCACCAGTGTGCGGAATAATTAGTACAGTCACAAAGGCACACTTCACGATTTGTTCCATCTTTAGGCACTAATAGTATTATTATTGTTAACTAACTCTGCATCGACCTCGGGAAGGATGCAACGTTTAGTAGGCACTGCAAGATGTGAAGCTGTAGTCTTCAGTTTTCACACAGATCTCAACAGTGGGTGCCATTAGTCCACTGAGCGATACCAAAGGGGATGATGGATGGAGCGCTTGAGCAAATCAAACACTCACCCCCAGTCAACTGATCTGGGTTTAATCCATCATCATTCTTTAGCTCACTCCACCACCCCAGTTCAGACATGGCCATATGCAAATCAGTCTGACCCTGTGCCTCATGGGAACAGTCCAGCCCGAACTGCCAAGCCATGTCTTCCCTGGACCGGAAACAAGCAGGTCCCTTGCTCACTTTGCCACTGGATTCAAGCTAGCCTGGCTGATGACGGCTGAATAGCCAGAAACCGGTCCCAGGATGCTTGTTTCCGGTCCAGGGAAGACATGGCTTGGCAGTTCGGGCTGGACTGTTCCCATGAGGCACAGGGTCAGACTGATTTGCATATGGCCATGTCTGAACTGGGGTGGCGGAGTGAGCTAAAGAATGATGATGGATTAAACCCAGATCAGTTGACTGGGGGAGAGTGCTTGCAATGTTCAACACTCCGTCCATCATCCCCTTTGGTTTTGCTAAGTTCGCCCTAAGTTGGCAGGGTATGCCCAGACATGGGTCCCTTGCTCACTTTGCCACTGGATTCAAGATAGCCTGGCTGATGAGGGTTATGAACCCGAAACCGGTCCCAGGATGCTTGTTTACGGTCCAGGGAAGACATGGCTTGGCAGTTCGGGCTGGACTGTTCCCATGAGGCACAGGGTCAGACTGATTTGCATATGGCCATGTCTGAACTGGGGTGGCGGAGTGAGCTAAAGAATGATGATGGATTAAACCCAGATCAGTTTGACTGGGGGTGAGTGCTTGCAATGTTCAACACTCCGTCCATCATCCCCTTTGGTTTTGATTAGTCCACTGAAGCATTTTACAGACAAGAGGCAAAGACATAGGCGAAAACTAATGGTCAGCCGGCCTAAGAACTATGCTGAATTCAAATAGATGCAGGACATAGATTGATGGGGAAAGTTACTCATGGGTGAAATGGTTGCCAAATGGAAACTGTCGAGAAATGATTCTTCATATGATCTTTATTAAAAGCTGATAGCTTTGTTGTCAACCACACCTAGCCTTCATGGCTGTGAGCCTAGTGTTAGGGTCATTTATCTAAGCACAGCGCCTCCTTTATCCGCACCCCCCCCCCCCATCACTCCAAACAGTTACTCTCTGCTCTTCCCGGCAGTGAACTGTCCAATTGTGAAAATGTGCCCGCTACATACAGTACGTCACTGCCCGAAGCATACCGAAGGCCAATCACTTTTATGATGTGTGATCCTTAGAATGATGAAAATAAAAGGGTTTTGGTGATCGAAATGCAATATATGGTTATCACCTGTGTTTAATGCAAAATCTAGACTTTATTCCCCACCATGATGAAGTGACACAGTTTTTTGCTGCACCCTTTCAACCTCAGCACATGCATGGATACACACACACACATACACTTATGAGCTTTATAACTTGGTACAGATATTAACTAACTAAGAGGCAATATTTTTTACAACCTTAGAAAGATGCACTGTACTGTGCAAGGAGTGACCGTCTGCTCTAAAAGACTACACACCAGTGTTTTAAGACGTCCTGGAGTGTCTATAATACTGTATCAAGGTTGACTAGGTGCACAAAGCTGCATAGAGGCTGATCGTGTGCACAGTGCTGTACCAGAGTTGGCAGGGTGCACAGTGCTGGACAAGGGCAGTTAATATTTAGTAATGCACAGAGGTTCAGTAAGAGGGGCCGCTCATCTGCTTCTCGCTTCTTGACTAACCGCCAATTGCACTGTACCAGGAACTGCTGAATCCCATATCCCCCTCTGCCTCACTCTCTCCACGTTTGTACTCCCACTCTTTCCTACTCTCTACCGATACACCCTCACTCATGCTCTCCAAGCTTTCACTCACTCTCTACTGCTCCTTCACTTGCCTATAACTCCTCTTCTTTCTGTCACATTTTTCCCTATCTTCTTTCCATCTCTCTGCTTCTTCTCGGCTGTCCATTCCCATATCTCTCTCCTTCATCTTTCTGACTTGTCATTAGACCCGCCTGTCTCTCTCTCCACCAAGTCTTCCATACATCTTACGCACTTGCTTTCTCCCTCCTTCCTCACCCTTTTACAATGTCCCACTCTCCCAGATCTCTTTCTATTACATACTTAAACCTTTTTACACTACTCCCTCCTTCTTGCTCACCCCTCTCCTAATTACACTTGTGTTTTCTCCCATCTTCATCTCCCCTTCATATTCCCCTCCTTCTAACGCCCCCTCCTCTCTGTGCCCGCACCTTCTCTCGGCAGAATGCCCCCTTCACACACTATCCTTTCCTCCCATCTCTCTATTACCACTCATTATCTCAAATGTTCTCAAATGTTCTCAGTTGGGCTTGTTTGTAACGCGATATAACACTCATCCCCCAACTTTTACGCCCTCCCACTTTCAAAACTCACCAGCCGCCACTGCACCCCCCACAAAAGATTGTGGGAATCAACCATGTGCTTGCTGCATTGTGGGCCTTGTAGTTTGGCCTTTTAACAGTTTCATCATTGGCTCAAAAAAAAAGTGTCTTTCTTTCGTTTCTTAGCACCCAGGATAATATGCTGCATAGCCAAAAACCTATAAGGTCCCAAATGCGAGACCGATTGCATTGCAAATGTTTGTTTATTTAGTCTTGAGTTTATATATCTTGGCTAGTCATATATATATATACATATATGAATGTTTGGGCTAGTTCTACTCACTGCTGTGCCATGACAGCAGGTGAGTGTTTCTATGCATACATATGTTTATACATTCTTTGTTCCTCTGCTAAAACAGGATTGCACTATTTCTTTCTATCTCTAATTCTCACATAGGTTACACCCGCATTCCTGTGCGTGCTTCTATTTAAGTTTAGTGGAAGAGGGGAATTAAACAGGTAGCCTGTTCTTTTGTTCATAGATACATGTACATGAGGTTAGTGTAAGGTGGTGTTTATACATACATTAATCTTTCTTCTCTACTCTTTACATACAGGAACACCCACGCCTGCTGTGAACCATACCGGTTTATTTTAGGTCAAGGAGGGACTATTCTTCATTTCTCTTCCTTGTTTTCCCCTCTTCCCCATCACATCATTCTTGCTTTGACTCTGTTGGGAAGGAGTGGTGGTCAGGGAATGTTGGGACCTTTCTCCTGCATCTTGCATGTCATTGCCGGGGAAAACCAGGGGAGAGTTTACATCAGGTGGGCAAACCACTGTGTTGGTAGGCAGGGAACTCTGTTGAGATAGAGTTCCTGCTCCGCCAGCATCTAAATCAGGCCCTAAGTCTCCAACATGTTCAAAGTGCTTCATCCTGACTACTTCTGCATATAGACCCAAGAAAAACATCTCCCTGGCATTTGAAGCTCTGCACTGTCTGCCAGTTAACCTTGAAGAAGCCTTCACATTATTTTATATATCACACAAGGTAATAAACAAACCAATACCTCAATTCACACAAGCCAAACACATCTGGTTCATAAACTCTTCTTTGATTGACTGCTATTGTTCATTCCTCAGTTCAACAGAGATCGACTAAAAGAAAATGTATTCTCATTCAAGAGTTCTAAACGATGGAGACTACTTCCAAACCAGATACTCGATACCTAGGATTAATTAGAAAGAAGCTTCAAACTGTTATAATCTTTCATTTTATACACATGTATTTTATGTGAAATATTATATATTCCCCTCACTGTTTTCCCTTTTATCTTTTGTTAACTTGGTATTTCCTGCCCCCCCTTTTTCCTTCTCCGCCTTTGGTACGTTCCACCAGTTGGATATGAAGCTCACCTTAGAATGTGGGGTGTGAGGCTTTTGAGAGTTGTGAGAGCTGCTTCTGAGGAGAGTGCTGTTGGAGGAACCCTTGGGGCTGAACATGTATATGAGAGGTTTGTGATCAGTGCGAATGCAGAATTGCAGGCTGTAGGAAAGTAGGATCTGCTTCTATGGTTACCCCCACTTTTTGCCGATGCTAAGCTGTTATTGAATAGTCAGACTGGGGTCCTGATTAGCTTCCCAGTCAATCTACTTTCTCCCTAAATTGCCATGTTCAGTACTTAGGTACTTCCCAGATTGGATACTGGGGTACCATTATAAGTCCCTAGTACACGGTACTAAGGTACCCAGGGCATAGGTACCCCAGAGGTCTCCCATGGGCTGAAGCATGTATTATGCCACCTATGAGAGACCATTCAAAATGGAACTACAGGCCTGCCATTGCATCCTGTGTAAGCTGGTGCTAGCATCACTTACTAAAGATATAGGTTTCCTATATCTCGTGTCACTGCACTTAAAACCTATACCTCACCCCTCTAGCAGGCCTTTCCAATCCTGAAGACAGGGTACTTGGTTCTAAGTGAGAGGGTGTCCCTGCATGCACAGGACACCCCTGCAGCCTACGGAGTCCATTCTACCGGGTTGTCAGTGAAGCAGCCATATAGAGGGATATCGCGTAATTACGTGATGACCATCTCTAAACTGGCTGTAACGCAACGAATCCTATCATGTTTGGTATCAAACATGTTGGAATCGGTGTGGGAGATAGGATTCAAAGCACTGGAAGAGCCCTCCGTTAGGCTCTCCATGTCCCCGGTACCAGTCTTCCAGACCCGTGCAGCACAAAATGGTTGCTGCCGACCAGAGACACGAACCTGCCCTCCAGCTGCTGAGCCAGGCGAGAGCAAGGGAAGGCAGAACAATAGGCATCCTGTCACAGGGAGGTGTGGCCACCTCCCAGACAGGATTTAGTGTATTGGGGCAGGGTTGGTGCGCTTGCCAGCGCCACTCAGTCTGCATTTGGGGCACATTTGGTGTCCCCATGCATAGCCCAGTTCCAACCAGTCCTGGGAGCCATTGGCTCCCGCTCTGGCGCGAAACTGGACAAAGGACATGGGAGTAACCTCCCCTATGTCCAAACCCTTCCCTGGTAGGGTCCCCTGAATCATCCCTACCCTTTCCCTAGGGTACTTAAGGGCTTACCTGGGTGTAGGTCCCTAGATTCGTCGTGGGATGAGATTCAGATCAGACACCACTTCTTCTTCTACCGTCTGGGCACTCTGGACTTCGCTGGACTTCCTTTGGGCTCGACTTCGTCCCCTTCCAGTCTGCTGCATCGTCTGTGCCTGTGCACTATACAGGAACCTTCCAAGGCCTGTGGGCATCAAAGACACCTGAAGGAATCTCCCTTGGAGTGAATGAGTCACTCCCCTGCATTCGCAGGCATCACAACTAAGTCAACCGGTATGCTGATCCCGAGCTCCTCTGGACTCCGAATGGCTCTGCAACACAGGTGGTGGTTTTCCACAGCTCCGGAGGCCTGCCCTGCCCTCTCAACAGGTTTGAGGCCAGTATCCCTCGTGGGGGTTGCAATAACTGGACCCCTGTGCACTGCATCAACTTGCAGTTGCAAAGACTTGTTGACTTCTCTCCAAGAAGATATTCAGGCTCCAAGTAGCCCCTTCCTCGAGCATCTCCTGTGACCAGAATCTTGGGCCAAACCGCATCGTGTGCATCGTTGCCTGCATCTTTTGGTGAGCTGCTTGAGGTCCTCTCGCAACTCCAGTGCCTCCGGCCTGTGGGTCCATTTGAGGGTCACCTTTGCTTCTCTTTGGCTCCCCTGATTGCTCAGTGCCTGCCCTGACTCCCCTGCTGGTGGTGAGTCCCCTGGACCTTGCTGGTCCCAACGATGCTCCTTCTTTTGCTCCTGCGTGGGTTGCCTTTGCCAAGGCTTGTTGGTGCTCCCGCCAGACACCGACCCCTCAGCACTCTACATCCTTTGTGGGTCAGCTCATGTATGGTTTCAGGACGTCCTCAGCGTTGCCTGGTCCTCACAGCTGCAGAGTCAAGGTCCTCTTCAACTCTCCTGCAACAGCCGACATCGGAGGTCATTCGTCTTCCAAGTCTCCTGGTTACTCCTGAGTGACATAGACTCTGTCCCCTCTACTTGCAGGTACCTCTCTCCTCGAATCCACCTTCGGATTCTATCGGACACTTTCTCCTTCTTCAGCAGCGGCACTTTCCTGAAGTCCTCCATTGGGTTTGACGGCAGTTTCAGACACCACTTCACAGGTATGCACCCGGCTTCCCTGGTGTAGGTAACGTGGGTACTAGGGTATCCACGGTGGGGTACCTCTCCAACCTTCTGTCTTCCACAGGGTTTCTTCACAGTCCACTGGGAAGAGTCCTTAATCTTTAAAAATCCAACTGCGACTTACACGTAGACTTGTACGGAGCCCTCGTCGTGTTCCCACACTGCACACGCTCTCCGTGGGGTCCCTATCTACTTACCATGGGTGGTTCTGGGGGTCCCCAGCACTTCTACATCCTCTCCACCTTGTCTTGACCCGAGTTGTGGTTCTTATACCACTTTCTAAGTATAGGGTTTGGTCCCCCCCCTGGGGTCCACTGTGTATTACGTGCTATTTACTGTGTTTCTTTGCTAAATATTGTGTGCATTGTGCATATCTCCGGGTAGGAGCTATTTGTATATGTTAGAGAGTATTATATAATAAATACATATTTTTATAAATACTTTGTGTGGTTCTTTTTCTCTTAATCTATACGATAAGATTGCATTCTTGTAAAACAAGCTGCTTTACACTCCTTCTGGACAAAGCCTGAAGGCTGCTCTCCACAGCTACCACTTAGAGAGCTTTCTAAGGTTGTCTAAGACCTCTTAAATCACCATAACGGTTGACTGGACTGGTGCAAGGTGTCCACTTACATAAGTGTACATCATATACCATGCCATCTTCTCACACAGGCCCCATAGGAAAAATTTAAAATGTTTTACAGCCCAGAAGCATGCAAGGGCTTCTCTCTACACTACAGAATAATTCATTTCAGATTTAGCAAGGGTGTGTGAAGCAAAGGCCACAATCCTTTCCTTGCCATCAATCACTTGTGATAACGTGGCCCCTAATCCTTTATTGCTTGTGTCAGTGGTAAGAAAGGGTTTCCTATAAGGGTCAAATTTGCACAAAAATTGAGCTAATAGGATAGCTTCCTTGGTTTTCTCAAATGTTGCTTGATGCACCTCTAGCCACTTGTAGTGTGCATAGTTTTTTATGAGATCCCTGAGGGGACTAGTTAAATCCGCAAACTTTTTTACATACTTGCTCATGTATTCTGCAAGTCCAAGGAATGACTTAAGTTCATCTTTAGATTCTGGGGCTGGAGCATCCTTGATAGCTTCAAGTAAACACATTTAGGTCTGAACCCATCTTTGGAAATGGTATGCCCCAAGTACTCCACAGATCTGACACCTATTTTACATTTCTCTTTTTTTAATGTTAACCCTGCATTTTTTAATTTGACAAAGACTTTTCTCAATATTACATTATGCTCTTCCACAGTGGTCCCATAGACTAACACATCATCTTGAAAACCCAAGGTTTTCGAAATTCCTTCTAATATTTGCTGCATTATTTTCTGGAACACCGCAGCCGCAAGTCCAAATGGCATTCTGCAGAACATGAATGTGCCCATGGGTGTGGTGAATGCCGATAACCACCGTGACTCCGGATGGAGCTCGACTTGATGGTAGGCCATGGAGAGATCCAACACGCTGAAGCATGTAGCTTCCCCCATCGTGCTTAGCATCTCGTGGATGCGAGGTAAAGCGTGTCTCTCAACCCAGATGTTATTATTGAGGTCACGTAAATCCACACATAACCTGATGTCATTTCCTTGGGCTTTTCTCGTAATGACAATGGGGGCAATCCAATCTGAGCAATCGATGGCTTGTATAATGCCTAAACTCTTCAATCTCGTAAGTTCTTTTTGCAAAGGGCCCCACATAAGGTGTGGTATGGGTCTGGTTTTGTGCACCCCTTTTATAGCATTAGGTTTCATCTTCATTTTATGTTGAAAATCCTTAGGCAAACCCAACTTCTCAGTGAAGACTTCAGGGAATTCATCACATATAGATTCGGCTGTGATGGACAATTAAATTATGGTATAACCCTGTTCAGGGTTGTTAGGGTCTAGTTTTATCCCCAATTCTTTTTGATGTTGTCATCCCAGGAGATTGGAACCTTCTTCTTTTCCTACTGTGGACTGGTCTTTAAAAGTTATGAGGGATTTAACCATCCCTTTGTGGGGGATGGGATCCTTGGTGTACCCACTGGGAGAAATGTGGCTGCAACTAAGTTCTCCTTGAGACTATTGGACATGGATTTGTAATCAGAGAAGTTAATTAATGTAAAAAGGGAGCATGAGTCAGCAAACATTTTGATAGTCTTACCATTAAGCATCACATCACACTCGGGGTATTTGATATGACTACCAGCATTGAAATCATTAACTTGAATTATAATTTTGACAGATTGAGGCCTCCCTTCAGAACTATCAATATTAACTCCATCCCTTTTCCTAAATGTGTTTCTACATACCCTTGCTAGGTGACCTTTTTTATTGCATTTCCTATAAATGGCCGATCTGGCCTGGCAGTTAGGGTGGTTAGCTAAATGGTTGCTGCTCCGACATCGGAAACATTTAAGCTTACTATCTTCCGACTCCCCAGCTTGACGGAATCCCATGTTAACCTTGACTTTGCATACAACCATCTCAGGTTCTTCAGTTTTTCCATCTTTGTCAACTATTTCCGAAATTTGTTCATTGGTGGTAGGTGTCCTGATTTCCTTCAAGCACAAGGCTGTGTGCTCAATGGATTTCGCTATCACAATGGCCTCTTGAAGATTAGGTTGTTTTTGTAGAAGTTCTTCCTGAATTCTGGTGTAGTTAGTGCACCGCACCAATAGATCTCTTATGAGCGACTCGTTTAATTAATTGAACTCACACAGCTTGCTCAACCCTCTAAGCACGACTACATAGTTAATCACACTTTCATTTTTTCCCTGGGACTGGCTGAAGAACTTGTGACGCTCAAGTACAATATTTACTTTGTCACCAAAATGACTTTGTAACTTGAGCAAAGTGATTTTGTATTCATCTTCTTCCTCCTCCTTGTCTTCACGTTCGGCACGTGGAATCTCAAGATCAGGTAATGTCTCAAAAACCCTTCTGCCATGTGTGCCCAGATTATGTAACAAAATATGTTGTTTCCTAATCGAACTAAATTTTTCCCCCCAGATAGCAATGAGATAGGACTCGAATATTTTTATCTAACCTTTCCAAGGCACCACAGGTTCACCCAAGTCATTCAAAAATGGCATTGGATGGAGCATGCTGAAAAAGAAAGTAGGAATATAGTAAGCGAAAGAAAGTAAAGATAAAAGGAAGGTTAATGTAGTGGCCCAATAGAATAATCAACACCCGCCCGTAGGATAGAGAAGAAACACTAAGCACATCCAGCCATTTGCAAATATAAACAACTTATTGACATAAAATAACACGTTGTACAGGTTGAGGGCACCACGCTTGTAAGTTGAAGGAGCAGGATACTGTAATAGAAAACAAAATAGTGTGTGTGTCACTGAAGAGACTGCACACAAACACAACGTGCTGTAGACTGTAGAATGAAGAAAGTGTGCGAATCACTGAAAAACTCCACACAAGGATGGCTGACAGACGATTGCGTAAGGAACAGGTGTGTGGATCACTGATATGGGCTTGTTCCAGAGCAGGAAACGCCAGATCCACTATGTAGCCTGAGGAGCTTACAATGCTGAGGTGAGAGAGTTCCCAAACCGAAGGAAGTGTGTGGATCACTGTGCGTGTCATCAACAGAAGAAAGTGTGCAAATCACTGAAACAGGACCGCACCAGTGGAACTGACACCAGACTATTAAAACAGATGCATGTGGAACAGGTGTGCATGTCACCGCGATGTGCACACGCCACAGTAGAAAAATGCAAGAACTACTCTAATGCTTAGAGTACAAAATGCAGATTGTGTGCGTGTCCAAGGGAACTATACTGTTGATCAGCTGAAAATATGCCAGCAGAACTGCACCACAGGTACTGGCATGAAGATTGTCCGGGAAGACGGGGAAGTCTCGGCACGAAAATACCCGCCCAGATGCCGGCCGCCACGCCTAAACAAACTCTGTGCAACCAAGAGCTTTTGCTGGGGCGGAGCAGGGCAAGGCAGGGTGAAGTACACGTTCCTTCCCGGGGCTAGCAGCCACACCCACTGAGATCTCCAGCGGCCCAGCATTATAGTAGAGGCGGAGAAATCCACAAGTCCCGCCCAAAGGAGGAGGGAGGCAAATCGGCTATACGCAGGGGCCGGTAACCATACCAGGAAGGAGGAGCAGACGGCGGTTGACGGGTCGGAAGGAGTGTCACTGCCGAGCCGAGGAGAATGAGAGTTGAAAGAAAATAAGGTGAGAAAATGCGGGAAACAGTATCTCTACCTTGTGGAAAACAAGATTTAACCAAGTTGAATACTTAAAGGTTCCAGCTGATCAGGTTGTAGTCGGCGGAGGACATCCATCAAAACAAAAGGGGAGGAGACCTTAGCATCTGCCCCCTTACACAGATCGTCACCAGTGTTGTAAAGTGAAAACCACACACGGGAATAAGTTCAAGATCTTTATTACGAGTCTCCACTCTCTGCAGAGGCAGCTCTCACAACTCTCAAAAGTCTCACACCCCACATTCGAAGGTGAGCTTCATTTCCAACCGGTGGAACATACCAAAGGTGGAGAAGGAAAAAGGGAGCAGGAAATACCAAGTTAACAAAAGATAAAAGGGAAAACAGAGAGGGGAATAGCACTCTCCACATTGCCAGATGGGTCCTGGGTTTGGAAAGTTTTTGCTTCAAAGTAGAGTATGTCCCTGACAATCTTAACACTGCAGCCGATTTCCTATCTAGAGCTCCACTTAATAAAGAGGAACAGTACGACACTCCAGAATACCTCATTTTTTAAATTAATTGTTCAGCCATCACTTCCCAGGAATGGGAAGAACACTCTGTCAAAGATAAAACTTTTGACCAATTCAGATCATACACCCTGCTGGGTTGGCCTAAATCCTACGGCGAGGTCAACGGTGGAGCCAAGGAATTCTGGAAAATTCGTCACAAAATCAATTTAGACCAGAACTTAATTCTCAGAAATGACAAAATAATACCCCCTGCAGACACAAGGAACAAGGTAATTGACCTTGTACATGAAGGTCATTTAGGCAGAAGCTTAACTAAATCTAGGCTCAGAGAACGCTTTTGGTTCCCCAATATGGACTCATTAAAAGAATCCAAAGTAAAGAACTGTTTAATTTGTGCCAACAGTGACAAATCCAAAGTCTTTCACAAAAATCCCTTATCCCCAGTTTCCAGATACACCATGGGACAAGCTTGCCCTGGATATAATTGGTCCCATTAATCGCAAGGGTGTTTCAAAACGTTTTGCTTTTGTTTTGGTAGATTACCAATTCCATTGGGTTGTCACAAGGATGGTGAATCAAATCACCACTCAGGTTCTCATTGACTTTCTGAAAGACACTTTCAATACAGAAGGCATTCCATCCACCCTTGTCACAGATAATGGTGTACAGTTCACCTCTACACTTATGTCTAGTTTTCTGTCAAAATTAGGCATCACACACCATAAAACTGCGTTATATTGCCCCAGAGTGAATGGTCTAGTGGTAAGAATTAACAGGATGATCAAAGAATGTATACAACTCGCCTGTGTCAATCACCTTCCTGTAGAGGGGGCTATACAGGACATGCTATGGGCATATCACATTACTCCCAGCCAGGTCACAGGTATATCACCTTTTGCTTCTCTCAAAAGAAGGAAGCCAAGCACAAAGTTCTTTCCTAATTGGATTGGGGGAGGCGAAAGAGTCAAACTTAACCTTTCTGATACTAGACCCAAAATTTCTTCCCATCAAAACAAGTATAAAGAGTCATAGGTTCTCAAACATGGCACAAAAAGTCACAATTGGGAAGTAGGCAAATTGGTTTATGTTAAGAAACCTGCAGAGAGGCAGCATGGTGTTTCAAAGTTCTTCGGACCTATGCGTGTAGTTGAAATCAAACGTAATGTAGCAGTCATGGGCAATGGGCAAAATTGGAGCATGGACAGATTGGCCAAATATTCCCCACCATTCAGCAATGTATCTGATAATCCCCAAGTCCTGCCTGAACCCGAACAAGACCTGAACCCCAGTACCTCCAGGCATAATAGACTTAGGTCCTCTCCTAAATGGCATGAAGACTAACACACGTGGGTGTAAATTTTTTGCATCTGTTTTCTTCTCTAATTATTATGGGGAAGAGGTGTTGTAATATTTAATTTAATACACATGTATTTTATGTGAAATATTATCCATTCCCCTCTCTGTTTTCCCTTTTATCTTTTGTTAACTTGGTATTTCCTGCCCCCCTTTTTCCTTCTCCGCCTTTGGTATGTTCCACCAGTTGGAAATGAAGGTCACCTTAGAATGTGGGGTGTGAGGCTTTTGAGAGTTGTGAGAGCTGCCTGTGTAGAGACTGAAGACTTGTAATAAAGGTCTTGAACTTTTTCCAGTGTGTGGTTTTCACTTTACAACACAAACCTTCGATCCTTCATACACCTTTGGATGCAAAAATCTCTATGTCACAGATTGAATGTCTAACCGAAATTTGTTGAAAGAAGTATAACATGAATGCACACTAAGGTGTCCATTACGATACCGGGCGGTAAAAAATCCGCCATCCACCATAGCGGTAAAAATCCGCCCGCCTACACCGTCTGAATACCGACCGAGCAATTACGATGCCGCGAAGCAAACACCGCCCGCGGCGGAAAAAACCCCAAAAATACCGCCCGATCATGTCCGATTCCAAGTCCACCCATCCGCCACGGACGCAAATACGCACGACAACCAAAAACCGCCCGCCCTGACGATCGAGACACCGCCCGTGAAATTAGGATCGCTCCGACATGAGCGCGGTAATTACACAAATACACCGCCCGCCATCGTAAACAACAGAGATGGAAATGGACACGGCGGAAGCCCTGGCGGCCACGTTCCTGCACAGAAACCATCCGCGGACCCAAACAAACACACACAACATGGCCAACAAGTCCAGACAGCAAGCCACGCACAAACACAGTACACATCCCGAAAACACCCCCCCCCTGGACAAACAAATAAACTACTAATCCCTGAACACCAGCCACAACACACCTGAAAACAACAGACCATCATGACACACCCACATAGGTAAGCACAAAAGCAGCCCCTTCACAGACCACAATCCCTTGCAACACTACAAAGCCAAGAAGAGAGGAGAGAACACAGCGACACAGCAAGGACAGCAGCACACCACAGATACGCACCCATCACACCCACCAGCACCAGCACCACCAAACACCAGCACCACAAACGACCTGCACATCACACACCACACACACACACCGCACCAGCACCACAAACACCAAACCACACACCATGGCAGCACACCGAATGCCAAAGTTCACTTCAACTGAGCTGACGGTCATGGTCGACGAGATCATCAAGGTGCACCCACAAATCTTTGGCAACCAGGTCCAACAGACAACAGTAGCCACCAGAAATCGGATGTGGAGCAGGATCGTAGACCAGGTCAATGCAGTAGGGAACGTGCCACGCAACCGAGGCGAAATCACCAAGAGGTGGCACAATATGAAAAGGGAGGTCAAGAAGAAGGAGGCCAAGAATCGGCAGCTGGCTGACAGGACTGGCGGAGGTAATCCCGCGCTTTTCAAGAGCTTCAAGGCGTGGGAGGAGAAGGTGCAAGGCATCATACATCCGGAGAGTCTCACCGGAATACCAGGGGGAGTGGAGGCTGGTAAGTACAAACAAATGTATACCAGCACACCGCTATGTACTCACATGCACTACCACTATGCCATAGCTCCGAGGGACAAACACCCCCATGTCCAGTACACAATACACAAGACATCACTCACACATGCAACAGACACTACCACACACTCAGCCCAAACCGACCAACTAATAAAACCATGGAGGCATGTGTACAGTCAGCCAGCACCGCAACTCCCACCAGGTCCCCTTGTACTCCAAAAGTGCCAGAAGGAGCACTCACCACACACCCACCCATGTGTCAGCCATAGCTGCAGTAACCGACAAGTAACAGGTAAGTAGCCGGAACACAAAGTCAGTGGGTGGGAGGGGGGACAGCTGAAGTACAACACACACCAGGCAGCTAGTCCTACAGCGCAGCAAGGTGGAGCACACCCCACACCCATGTGTCAGCCACTGCAGTGCACACCTGCAGCCGACAGGTAGATATCTCACCCTACATGGAGGGGTTTCTGTGGGTGGTAAGCCAGCACCACAACTCACAACACCTCCCCCACTCCCACAGACCAGCAACATGGAGCACCCCTCCCTCCCATAACCATGTGGCATCCATAGCATTGCGCACTCAAAAACAACCTGTAGGTGGAAAACTGTACAGGGCGGGGTGTCTGTAGGCATGAGGACTGTATTACGACTAACACATGGGACATGTCACGTAGCAGGGGAACACGCAGCACTGCTCCCTGTCACAATCATGTCACCAATGTGCACACGGACATGTATTACAGAGTCATACCCCACATGACCCATCACAAACACAGCAACACCTAAGGAGCCACGTCTGCATGCACAAGTCCCACTGGAGCACAGACCCACACAGCGGGCACCGTGCCACTCATCACACACATCAGCAACACCATCGAAGTCTTGACCATGTAGTCCTTACTGCCTGTTACCCACACATCGTACAACAACGCCCATGTAAGTCCAACCTGCCTAGAAGTAACAGCGTGGGACCACAATAATGCACATACACACCACTGGACCCATGAAACACTCAGGCACACAATGCACATTCAACATATCATCCATCTCATCTGTCAGCCCCTGTGTCATGAAAGGTATGTCATCCGAACAGCTGGCCCTCATACAGTAGTTATGCAAAGATACCTGCCCATGACAAATAATGTGCCTGCAGTGACTGAAGCGCACGTCACACTGTGATTAACAACATACATAATATAGTCAACACCCCAAGAGCACTGCATTGATGCACATGGCCGAGGGTAGCACGCACACCAAGGAATTGGCCCATCTGCAATACGTCGTGTGGCACACAACCATCACTCACTCACTACAATGCTTGCAGTGTAATGTCTATAAATGATAACAGTGAGCAGATATGCTGGGGATGTCAGACATACACACACCTTTGTCTCTGCACTGTCATGTTGCCAAGACACATGTCCCGTTCTGCACCCATATGTCACGGTATGTACCCCTAAACCATATGTCACCTCAAAAGCGTTGAGGGGGCTGTACCCCTTTTCCCATCTGCGTTTCTAAGCGTTCCATTTGAACCCCTAAACCATATTTCACCTCAAAAGCGTTGAGGGGGCTGTACCCCTTTTCCCATCTGCGTTTCTAAGCGTTCCATTTGAACCCCTAAACCATATTTCACCTCAACATCGTCGATGGGTCTGGAGCCCGCATACACCCGAGCCACAAAATGTAGGAGTATAGCAACACACACCCATCGGCATTGCTAATCCGTCCCATGCCACATGTTCACATCACACAGTTCCATTGCCTTGCCCACGCATACACACATCGTACATCCACACACACGCCTCTGGGAAACCTGTGCACGACAGTGCACGAACTGTGAATGTCAGACAACCAATACATACTTTGCTAGGTGCAACACATTAACCTATCTCATTCTCCCCACAGGTGCCGAACTGCTGGACGCTGGAGAGGGAGACAGCAGCCAGCACAGCCAGTCCGCAAGCCCCCGACCCGGACTCACGGATGTAGAGGAGCTGGACACCTCCTCGGACGTGGACCACCCAGCAGGCCCATCTGGTGTGGCAGGGCACAACCGCTCCCCAGGACCCCTCCTACCCACCAACCCATCGCCCAGGGCTGCTGACCAGTCACAGACCCCTGCTGCCACGGTCGTTGCGGCCACCACCACCGCCGCAACCACCACCACCGCCGCAACCACCACCACCGCCGCAACCACCACCACCACGTCATCCCTGGCCACAGCCCCAGCGCAAGGGGTGGCCCGGCTGTCGGGGTCCACCCTGGGAGCCAGAACGAGGACCGTGCTGAGCAATGTGGCTAGTGGGCAGGTCAGTGGCAGCAGTACTGGTAGGAGGAGCAGGGTCAGGCCAACGCCATCTGTGCCTAGGAGCCAAGGCCAGCCGCAAATCGACAGAGTCCTTGGGGCCTATGAAGAGGCCCAAGGAGAATGGGCCAGGTCGGCTAGCGACACGCGGGAGGTCCTTGGGGTGTTGATGGCCATGAACGCCCATATGGGCCAAATGGTGGCCCTCATGGGCCAGCTGGTGGTGGTGGTGAGGGCACAAGCAAGGCCAGCAACACCACCTCCGCCACCACCTGCTGTGGCGCAGGGTCATGCAGCATCGCGTTCCCCTGCGTCCACAGCGAGTGAGCACTCCTCAGCCACCACCAGCAGCCCACCAACACACCCCCCCTTCCAAACGCGGAAGGGGCCGTCCGAAGAGGAAACAGGTGTCCAGAGAGGACTTCGCACGCACCAAACACCAGTGAGTCAGCCAGCCACCTTGACCACCTACTGCATTGACTTGTAATACGATCCTACCCCACACTGCCATGTGAATGGCATGTGTCTGTTGGACTGTGGACATAGGACTAAATGGGTACACCTTGAGCATCACGCAGCCATGACAGTCAACTCATAGTCACTGCACGCACCACTTTTGTCAACACCTTGCACACAATAACATGTCACCGCTGAAAATAAATACACCTTGATCACAATCTGCTGTCTGTGCCCTGTGTTTATTCAACGATGTGCAACCGCCACCATGAGCAGAAATGCATCTGCTGTGTGGTATGTCGATGGGACAGGAGAGGCTGTAGGGACCTAGGGGTGAAAAACAGAACAAGAGTACATTCAATGAGTGTGTCACACACTCATCACACAGTACTTGTCACCAACTACAAGCAATGTACACACATCTCACAGAGCAACAGGGCACAATGCAACAGCCACTGTCAGTGGCATACTAACCTGGACATGGACCATTGACACACAGCACTCAGTGAACAAAAGGCCTCTGTGACAGAGCACACATACACCTGCACAACTACAGCTACTTCAGCCGTCGTAAATGGACACTCACCGTCAAGTGAAGTAGCGGGCGATGAGCTGCTGACGCACATTCACAGCTTCCTCCTCTCCACTGTCCTCGTCACTGGACCCGTCCTGGTCTGCAGGCTGGGGCCCTGGATGATCACCGTCATCCACTATTAGGGGGATCTGCTTGCGAATAGCCAGATTGTGCAGCATGCAGCAAGCCACTACTATCTGGCACACCTTCTGTGGGGAGTACGCCAGTGCGCCCCCGGTGCGGTCCAGGCATCTGAACCTGGACTTGAGGAGGCCAAAGGTCCGCTCCACCACACGTCTGGTCCTCCCATGTGCCTCATTGTAGCGGTCATCCGCTGGGGTCCGAGGATTACGTAATGGGCTGAGCAACCAAGGCCCATTCGGATAAGCAGAGTCCCCTGGGTGTGAGGAATACCGAGATTAGTTGCAATTCCAACTGTCCCCAAGACAGCATCGCACAACAGCCACGCTACACGAGTACACATACTCACCAACAATCCAAGCACGGTCCGGTTGCAGATTGGTCATCAGACGTGGTAGGATGCTGTTGCGCATGATGTGCGAGTCAGGGCCGATCCTGGAAACTTTGCACACACGTGTGAAATGACCATGTCCGCAAGGCACACCACTTGCACATTCAGGGAGTGGGTGTGCTTCCTATTCCGATAAATGTGCTCCATGGCCTGTGGTGCTACAAGGCCAATATGGGTGCAATCGATTGCACCAACAACGTGGGGGATCCGTCCAAGGGCATAGAAATCACCCTTCACTGCCACCAATTCACGTGCCCTGGGGAATCTGATGTACCTGTTCCTGTACAGCATCATAGCTGACAGTACATCACGAAGCACCATGCTGAACATGGGCTGGGACATCCCACTTCCACTGCCCACTGTGTGTTGGAATGACCCAGTGGCGAAGAAATGCAGTGCAGCCATCACCTTAGCCGTGGGGGTAAATGCAGTTGGATACACCCTGCGAGGACGGAGGTGGGGTTCCAACAAGGCACATAGGCGATGCAGGGTGGGTCGGTCCAGACGGAATTTCCGGATTACCTCCACATCCTCCATGTCTGACAGCAATTGGTAGGGGCGATGTATGTTTGGTCTCCTCCTAGGAAAGATGGAAGTGGACACATGTGAAAGCAACACGCCACAGGGCATTTCCACATACACAAAACACAAATGACTGACCAAGCAATTGAATCACAGAACAGCTGACAAGTAGGGACAGCACAGCCACAATACACTTGCACAGGTCCCCTGCCAATTGCAATGGGCAGTGACACACACCATTGCTATGAGCATGCACATGGGGATTTAGGCCGTAATAACTTGTAAGGCATGCTTATGGTATCAGACTGCATATTTGGCAAGCGGCAATGCCACGGCAACATAACTAGCTGCTGTGCATGACACTGCTTCCGAGGCTGGGTGAGTATGGCACACACCAACAACGCTATGGACACAGGCTGAGCGGCCAAAACAAGTGGGACCTGTAGCACGAGGGGATATGAGACAGTCATTGATGTCCCTACTGCACCCTATGTACAGCACTGTACGGATCACACCTCCAGAAACATTGACAGGTGTACACATTGACAGCTCCATGCCAACACGGCTGTGTGATTGCCAATACACATCACAAGTGACACGTAACGTTGCACGTGCCAGGTGGCAGATGTACATAGTGAAAGATGGCATGTGTGTGCATATGCATATCCCATGCTCCCATGCCAATGTGTACATGATGATATGCTAACAGACATGTGGAGGCTGGGCACTGGCCGTCACTGCCTATGCACACAGCATGTTGTGGCCCTGTCCATTGTGGACCTGCTCCCACACACAAATCATGGCCACACCTGCAGATGCATTGCGCACATTATACTGTGTGGTGCACATGGCATCAGCGGACTGTACCCGCCATGGGCCAGGCCCTTGCGGCCAACTCCAATGACCCTCGCGGTTGCACCCTGCGTGTTCCACTATGGAGGTAAGCGTCCCGGGCCAGCTGGGAGCAGGCCATCGTCTGCAATTGAAGCTGGCAGACATGGTACACAAATTGCAGCAGCTTGGACCCACTGAACCTGCCCCAGGGGGCCATATGAGTGTGGGAGTGTGACCGGCATTACCACAGCTACCTGGGATTGCAGCCTGGCATCCCTCAACAACACCTGCTGCTGCCACCTGTCCACCTTCACGTTGATGACGCTGAGGATATGTCCAGGTCCCCTCACCAGCGAGGAGCTGGAGATCCTGGATTCCGAGCTCCACGCACACTGCACATGGCTATTCCTTGCGAAAGTTGTGTGTGAGAGACAACTGCAGTGTGTGTGGGAGTGCATGTGGGGGACACACATGTCGTTGATCCGCAGCACTATGAGTCAGAGCCTGTGGGGTTCAAACATGCACTGCTCACCATGCTGACTGCAGGTGGCAGGGGTATGTGAGCTCTCGGTCGCTTTGACATGTCTGTCCCTCCCGAGTGGTGGTACATGGCAACTTCATGTCAGACATCCAGTGACACAGACAATTGGCAATGCAGGTCTCAGTGCACTTTTTGCTCGTGTGAATGTCAGGCTGGAGCCATGCTGCCCTTCTCAGTCCCAGCAGGCCTGGCCTGCACATTGACTGCACAATGCCAGTAGGTGACAACACAGACTGCCTAGTGGGTTACATGTGTCTCCTGTTCAGGACCCTCCGGATAAGCGCAAACTCAGCCCTGTCGATTGGACACACCATGCCTCGTGATAGGGATGTGTGTGAGTTAGTGGCACTGAATGTGACCTCCGTTGCGGGGTGGGCCATGCACAGGGCGAGTACGTTGATTGTTGCGCAGTGTTGGTCACAGTGGGTACACCCACACAGATGTGTTGTCTTGTGATATTTTGCTAGGTCCTCCTGACAATGGACAGTAGATGTGGGCAGACTACACATTGCACGATGTGCTGTCTATATGCATGTGCCTTCACACCAGGCACAGCTGCCCCTGCACATGTGACCCCTGCTGCCCTCAGTGCTGGGTCTGTTGAGCTGATGCGCCATCTGTGCGTGGGGCAGACAGCTCTCCTCACTTCCGTCATTGCCCATGACATCACTTTGCCGCAGGTGACATGTATCATGGAGGGCCCACATGTACGCGTGGGTGGACTACACAAGACTGTCCGATGGTTGTCACACCCAGTCAGTGCTACGAATGGGAAGGATGTGGTGCTGGTACTCATTTATATGTGTCGAGTGGGCGGGTCTAGGTGCGGGGCTACATGCAAGACATGGGAAGTTCATCGGCTTATCTACTAGTTGCAATACACACGAGACACGTCTTTTTATGACCACATCAGGGTCATTCCTTAAACTAACTGGAAGTCAGACAGTCATATGTTACCCTGTACTCATGGCCTCCCCTCGCTCACCCAAATATGCGTTTGCACCTGAGAAGCCAGCGCATGCACAAGCAGCTCCAAGCTCGCCCCAGAGAGGCCAAGGAGTGTATGTGTGGGTCCAGTTGAACAAGTGGTCTGTCTCGTGGTATAATAAATGGTGGGACGCCGTACACCTGCGTGGTGGCCCGAGTCGAGACCCGGGCAACATTGACAATGCATGACAGGCTCCGCAGTCCGGATACACCACCTGCAACACACAGAGGCTGTAGCTGCCCTAGTGGCCCAGGCCGCGTCCAACTGGAGCTCATGGACCCACACATTCACTCTTTGGCCTCTCTGGGGCGAGCTTGGAGCTGCTTGTGCACGCGCTGGCTTCTCTGTTGCAATGGCATGTAACGTGTGTGGGAATATAGGCAATGAGTGAGATGGTGCGAGCCACCTTCCGTGATGTCACTCCTGCTCGTGATGTGTGCGTCACCCCACTACTTCCATTTGACTTGTGCCATACTACATATTGAGGATGTGTTGCCTGCGTGATGTGACCAGGAGGAGCGCGCCATGACCTCTCACCCACCATGCTCCACTGCCATCCTGTGCCCTGGATTGCCTGTGCAGGTGGACAATGTTGGGGATACACCTGGTCGACAGGGGATGTGAGTGCCTTGGCAAGGGCCTGGCGGACGCACAGCAGTATCCAGCATGTCCACAGAGGGTGGGCTGACGTCTACACCTGATGCAGCATTGATCGTGTGCCCGCCTGTTGTGCACACACGAGTTCACATTCATCCCCAGACAGGTGGTCTTTACAAATTGCCAGGAGAGCGGTGATGTACTGCTCCGGAATCCTCCCAACACAGCGTGTTTCAACATTGCATGTGCGCACCTACCCGTCACACCCACCCACCTGAGCCAAGCGTAACTCCCGCTTCACATGACACATGTGTGTCTTCCACAGTTGTGCTACTCATTTGCGTTGACATCCAATGACTGTGGACTACATGGTCATCTCACGACTGCCGTGTACTTCACACACTCTCATCCTCTCTCATTCGTACTCGTGGAATGAATAAGCAGAGACACATATTTACTTCAAGCCATGTATTAGGACTTATGTCCTCTGTGATGCAGTATAGTGGACACTACTGGCAGCGAAATGCATGTGGAGGATATACTCAGCATGATTACACATAGCATAGGGTGTAGGGGTACATGTGATTAGTTGCTGACTGTGGGATGTGGGCTTCAGAGTTACAACTGCTTAGCCGTTGCTGTGCTAATGTGCATTTGCTAATTACTGTGGAGCTGCTGACTTTGACACAGACAGTATGCATTTTGCCTACCAGACCGCTTGACATCATTGGGCACAGTACATCTCAGTTCCATGTTACAGGTTTGCTGCTATCGTTACTCATACAGACGTGCGTGAGGGGTGTCATCAGGGGCCTACGTGCATGCAACGGCGTCCCACTTGTTGTTGCAATGTGGTGGCTACTGGACATGACACAGTCACTGGGGTCATGTTGTAGGGGGATGCACTTGTTGTCCATGCAAAAGTCCTGGCACGGAAGTTCAGAGGGAGGTGAGGTGACAGCTCTCACATACTACAGCCGACCGATTAATGTCCACTGACCGGTGCATATGCTCATGGGCGCAGGATACATATTATGGCATAGTTGTACGTGCAGTGTTGTCCATGTGGTTGCCATTCACAAATCCCATGCCTCTGCCTCCCCCTGTTCATGCAGAGTTACTGGATGTGATGAGGAACAGAGTGCATGTCCTGAAATTATCCGATATCATGGCAGTGTTGTTAATGGTGTGGTGTTAGTTGCAGGTTGTATGGTATAGTTGTTGTACTGGTAACTGCTCAGTCCGTGCGGAGCCAAGCATGGGTACGGTGTAGGACATCATTGTTCAATTGGGGGTATTGCGTCGGGGTCCGACGAATTGACAGGTTGTCAGGTATGCGATACCTTCCAGCAGGGCTTCCATGGCATTGGTGGTATACATGGATGCCATCCAATGAAGCGGATGGTGGCTGTCAAGGTGTTGGTCGTAAGTTGTCCCTTGTAGGAGCCTGATGGGACATGTTGGATGACATTCGATGAAACTGTGATCCAGAATACGTCGTCTGGAGGCACAGTGGTCCCATTGCAGTGTGGGTCCGATTGCAGCCACATACGCCATGCCCCCATAGGCTGAACAGATCCTGTCGTGGACGTCCAGGGGTTTGAACAGTTGTACCAGGTCCGCCATTGGACATGCCGGGTTGGAGAGACATAAATCCACAGGACAGTGGAAGGGACACCTCCGACAGTAGAAGACGGGGATGACACAGCTGAACAATGCGATGCGGTAAGTTAGTCGGTAAGTTACGTTCAGCAGAGCCAGATTTTCACATCCCAATATCTGTATCAGGTTATGTTTGTACACCTTCATCTGTCCGGCGTAGTTGGGTAGGTGTGGTGCAAGTGCCATTTTGCTGCAGGGCGATGTGATGGCGTGCTCCGGCTGTCTGTGCAGTCTGCAGAGTGCAACCTCCGACGTTGCTGGGAATTCTGTAATGGTCGTAGGGAGGCAGGACTTGGGTTATAGTAGCTTGTGCGGAGGACACGGGCCCTCATCCCACATGCTTCTATGAATGGTCAAGGTCAGTGGTGTCTGACTCCTTCCAGATAACTTGCATGTGAACCACATGGGGAGTGGTATTATTTCTTTTTCCGTTCGAAATGTTCTTTCGTGTTATGCGCTATCTGCCCAGTGGACGGTTCCCTCTGCATGCCTGTGTTGGGCTTTTTTGGGGATAATGACTGTATTGTCCTGCTTGTATGGTTGAGCTGTGGTTTCGGTGTGGGTATGGAAGGCCATTCAGTGCTATCTCCTCTCCCGTGTGTGGGCGGCACGCTGCGTTTCCGCTATACGTTGGGCCTTGTGTGTGGGTGTTATAATTGGAGCCACCTGTTGTCGGTCCCCGGGATCTTTGATGTTACGTATTGCATGTCTTGGTATTGGGTGCAGGGTGGTATCGGTGTTTCTGTGTGGTACTGGCGTACCTTTTGCCGACGGGGTCCATATTCTGCTGGGTGATATTTCCGCCGCTGTGTGCTTCGCCATGTTTTGCACACAGGGGTGTGTCCTAATTTGGCGTGACATCACTGACATGTTCGGGTCAGTTGTGTGACGTCAGGTTGGCAACAGTGAATTACCGGTTGGGGACATGACTGTGGCAGGTCTGTCACGTGACATGTGCGTTCAGGGTGGGGCTGGTGTGTAGTGTTTGTTGTGCCCTGTGTTGTTTGTGTGCGGCGCATACATGGCGCTGTCGTTGGGCTCTGCGTTGTGCGCATGTGTGGCTGCGTCTTCGCCGCTGCGCTGCGGGGCCGTGACGGGGACGTTAGTTCCTGGTCCCAGGTAGTGTGTGCCCGGTTGTTACGAGTTGTTTCAATTTGCCCGGTGTGACATTTGTGGGTGCAGTGGTGGATGTGTCGTGTACATGCAGGGGTGTCTGGGGGGCCATGTACAGTTCTTCCGCCCTTGCACTGTGTGCGGTGTTTGCGTGCCCTTGTTGTGTGTCTGCCTACCTGCGTCTCCGCGGTGCGTTGACTCCTAGGTTCTGCATCAAGTAGAGCATGGGGAGGGCCTGCAGTGCTGGATTCATGCTCGGGGGTCCGCCTCTTTGGTGTCCGTACTCAGCGATCGAGTTTCCGCCTTGGCTTCTCGTGCGGTGTCTCTTAGCCGTGGGTGCTGTTTGTTTGCGGCATCGTAATTTGTACGCCGGGCGGTACGTGATTTTGTCGGACGGTGTGTGTCCATTGGGCCGCGCCGCTACGTGAACGGGCGCACTTTGATGGCGGACGGCGTCGCTGGCTTACGGGCGGTGTTTGGCTGACTTTTCACATCCTAATTGGGCGGGCGTGTGGGCTGCGGCGGGCGGACGGTAACTGCTGGTTTTTACATCCGACAGCACGGCGGTGGTGCTACCGCCCGACATCCTAATGGGCCCCTAAGTCTTGTTGCAAGATTAGTTCATCATTTAACGTTCATCATTCACTATAGACATTCCGAAGGAACTGAATGATCCATGACCATGGCACCCAGCAAGAGCTATACAATATAACCCAAGAATTAAAAAAGTTTGAGTCTAACTTCTATTCCAGAACTATAATGTGGTGAGGTTACCATCTTGCTAACTGTCTCTGTAGGCCTTTTGTTCCATCAATTGAATCCGAAGGTAAACCACCAGTCTTACCCAGCGTATTATAGCCACCTCTCTGGCAGTCCAAACACAAACAGGAAGCCATTCTCTTTCATGCAGCCAACACAGCACAAGGCAGTCAACCAACAGTTATGCACTTCCTAGTCAACTAAAACACTGACAATCATTACAAAATCAAATCAGAGTGGTAGACACTGGTGTTAAACAATTCACACTCAAGTATATGGAAACATGTATGCCACAGAAACTCTTATGAGATTCATTTAAGTAACCTCTGAAGTTCCCTGAGTAAAGTCTCATGGATGGTTTCATTAAAGGCAGAATCTTTATGTTTTCCCGGCTTCAGGCATAATCTATAGAATCACCATGGTCATGGTGAAATGGAACAAGTAACTCAATGCACATGTAAGATGTAGAATATTACAGAGATGCCAATTATGCTTTGCAGTGTAGAGAATCTCTTTTTTTTGTTCCAATTTTTTTTCTATCAACCTACTGCCCAACAGGAAGGGATTCTTTGTCTCTCACAGCACCCACTGCAAAATATCACAAATAAACCTTACGTAATCGCTCTTAAATCACATACTTCCTAGTTTAGAAGCCCGTTTTCCATGCTCTGGCTAGTAAAAGCATTCTACATTTCTGGAACCCTCCACCTGCAATCTTTACTTCCATGGTGCAAGTGTGAGGGCCCCTTAATCCTCCAACCTCTACTCTTTCACCTCGTGATATATTGTATCCCATCCACCTCCTTGCTTTATTTACACCTCAATGCTCTTGGGAGAAATCTCAATTTTACCAAAGCAGTCTCTGTACATTCTTTGCCGGTATGTGCTGGTCTCAGACACAGAGTAGCAGGATAGGCCGATGTGCTCACCTCCACAACTACTGCAACTCAGATGGGAGATCAGACATCACACCAACCAGCAAGTTTTCTCCCCTTTCCTCATGTGAAAGGGACGGTAAATTACCCACTGAGATTATTATAATGAATATATCAATCAATCGCCTCTTGAACAGGAGAAGGGTTTGATCAGACTGTAATGCATGACAGTGTCCACAAAGCTTTAACGATTTACCTTAACGCCAAAGACTAACTCTCCCTCAGTAAACATCATTTGGATTCATCTTGGCAGAGGGGACCTCCCTATATAGAGATCCCTCGCTACACTTAAACATAGAGAATTGATGTCTCCGCATTCTCTTTTTGAGACTATCTCACTAGACACAGCTTCCTTGACTATTCAGAGCCTTAGACAAAGTACAAGCACTTAAAGGCTGTATACATCTTTCAGAGCCTTAGCACTTAAGAAAATCTCTTCAAGTTAATTTAATGTTAAACTTGGCCACCATCACCTCAAGAACCCTGCTATATTTAGGCTTCTTAAGATCGTCTATAAGATGAAGCCTGCATTAGAACCTTGCTCAAAGAAGCCTTAATAATAAAAAGCATATGTTTCTGAAGAACATGAATGACGTGCTACTACAGTTTAAACAATAATTGGCAACGCCAACCGATCTGGCTTGAATTTTGAGTACTGCTAAAGCATTGAAAACAGCCTGCTGCATTGAAAAAACGATAAAAAAGAATATCTTTTTTGCATAAAATATATATGAGATAAAGAATTAAATGTGCTATTATTCAGTGCACTTTTGAGATGGAAAATGGTCCCTAATACATTGCAATGTAATCACTCCACAGAAGGTGGAATCATACATAAATCTGCCAAGAGTGTGTTGTAAAGGAGAAATACTCCCCCAGGAGGAGCCAAAGTCCACTCTAGGAATATTTTAACGAACTGATAAAATTAGGACTTGCAGACATCTGTGCTGCCAAGCCAAACCTAAACAAGAAATCTGAAAAAATTAAAAGATCAAAGTGGTTCACCTGAATCTTTATCAGGTCGGTGGCAGGTGTCATGATAAAAAATATCCTCTCTCTCAATACAATGAAAATGTATGTACATAACTTTCTTACACAAACAAATGTTACAGAGAGGGACTCAATTAATCAATCTGCAATTCTTTGTTAAAGGAAACAGTTGGCAGATTTCTAATTTTGTCACTCAGGTTATAGTTTTTCTTCAAATATTGCAAAATGTGAGTCCACTTATCTGACCTCCTGCACACTTTAGTAGGATTGAAAAGGCACAACAACAGGTCCTATGCACACTCCATAAGGACACCATCTCTTTTCATCTTTGATCAACAGACATATGTTGTACTGTACCTAACATGTATGCGTGTGCATAGGACCTGTTTTTGTGCATATTCGGACCCTAGGGTCCTAAATTGGAGGGTTTAGGGGTTTTCCCTCGCCTGTGGCACCGCATCTACTAACTTTATTCTATTTACTTCACACTATTTGGCAAGCGCCAATTTGAATATCCTGTGAGAATTAACACCCCCACTTTTGTCTGCAGGATTGAAAAAGCCATTGTGGCACTGTGCAGGCACTTTAATCATGGCATGAAGACGTTTTAGCACATTGGTAACCCCCATGCAGCTGACACACAAAAGAAGGTGCTTAGGCCCAGCAGACAGTGGCGGCTGCTACCAAACGGAGGAGGTGAGGTGGGGCAAGGAGGGCGGGGGTGAAAAAAACAAAAAAAAGCAGTTACGTGGGTACTGCCGGCTGCTGCCTCTCCTTCTTTCTGTCTCAAGTCCCAGCAGCACGGAAGCATACAGGCTCCCAGACTCCCCTAGCCAATCACAACGCTGCTGTCACCAACATGACAGCAGCGTCATGATTAGTCTGGGCGCCCTAGTTCGGCGCTTAGACAGGGAGTGGGAGGCTGTGCATGTTCTCCAACCAGGTTGTACAATACAGCCGGGTGGAGAACATGCTAAGTGCCCATGACTGTTTTGCCTGCCCAAGACGGCCTGCCAAACCGTCATGGGCACTTCACTCCTCTGTTCCATCACTCCTCTCCCCTGCTCTGGCCAACGCAGCCCCACCCCGCATGAAACTAACTGGGCCACTGCAGTATGGAAAAATAAAATGATAATAACGTTGCGTTATAATAATTTTATTTTTCCTTTTTGAACTGCTCGGAGTGCAGTGGGGAGACGCTCCTCCACCTTAGTGGAGGAGCCGTCGCTGCCAGCAGAGCACTGCTAACTTCCCCCCAAACAATATCCCCTCATCCGACCCAGTTTCTCCACCAGAAGGTATTCACAGTAACAGTGATCTCTGAGTGCAATGGTGGACCACTGTATGTCGTTATTCATCTCTATCAAAATATGAAAGCTGCGAATAAACATTGATTAATAATGATATGAAACAGACTCTAAAAGCTGGCTTATTTTTCCAAGCTCTGTAACAACATTTGGTAAATCACAAGAGTTGCAGAAAGCTGCAAAGAAAGGCAAATTGCTACCCATGAATGATACTGCTAAATTCGGATTAAAACATAAAAGTTTCATTTCATTTTGATTCAATTAACTATAGGATATATTTGTATATTTATAACTGGTTATTAGAGTTTCTATAATGTCCCAAAGTGTTTTCCTGCCTGCGGCTGTCATGGCAATTATCCTGCTTGCAGCTGTCTCCTCATGTCTTCTAGTTTTCCCCAGGTTTCCCCAAGGTTCCCCAAGTCCTCTATGTATTGTCCTAGACTTCCCAGTGAGTGCTGCCCATTTCTCTCCTCTTGACCTCCACTATCTTTCAATGTCACCCAATGTGTCCCAGTGTCTATGTCTCTCAGCATTACCCTGTTTCTTGGCAATGCCGATGCATTCATTAGTATCAAATAGCGGCCTGCTCCGCATCATAGAAGAGTGTATCAGACTGCACCTAGAAAAGTGAAAAATATACCCATTTTGCAAGAAAAGGGGGTGGCAAAATGTACGTTCACCAGGGAGACCAAAAATGTGTGCACCAGACCTCCTTATAGATGTCTCAGTGTCTAGAACATGAACAGCAGATATGAATACTGGAGGGACATGATTTGTGAAACTAAATAAAAAAATAAACAAACTCAACCCACAAAATGTTGCAAAATTTCAATGAAGTAATTTTGTAGAGGCATTTCATTTTCATGTGCAATTTTGTGCGGACATTTCCATTGTCTGTGAAGTGCAAACCAACTTGGCACCCTCTGACGACTTAAAAACAGCATCAATCAATCGGTCTAAAGTCAGAACACAATTGGACAAACACTAGTGTGAGCTATCTTATACAGTTAGAAATGGGAGACTATGAGATTTTGCAGATACATTGTTATTACTTATCAAGTTTGTCTAGTGTATACTAGGCTCAATTGCATCAGAGCACTTTATGCAGAACAACAACAAATGCATAAGTTAATAAAAATTAAGTCATACTGGGTAATGCTATGTATTACAAAAAATTGAATAAGAATTAAGTCACCGAAGGCAACAGTATGGGTACAAAAAATGCAGAGTACAGATATATTAGTATGTAAAAATGAAGGCACATTAGAAACATATAATATGTCAAGTACTTAAATGACAGATCATATAAACATAAAACTAAACGCACTGCGCCAGATGACACTCTATCTCATCCAGAGTCATATGGATCCTTTTATCCACTGCAGAATCAACAATACGTACAATCAGACAGACCCCATAAAAGTGCATAGTTTTCTCAGAGAGAATGTAGATGAGGGAAGAGATTAGCAAACATGGACAGAAAGCATTAGGAATAAAAGAAAGCGAGAGTCAGGAGCTGTGATTGAAAGCATCTGTCTCACCTTTTTTTGAAGAATGGAAAGGAGGGAATGAAGAAGATGGAGAGCTGGAACTAAGATTCAAGCTTGGGTGTAAAACTAGAGTAAGATTGATTCAGTGTATGGTTTTGTTGAAAAAGAGGTTCTTGAGAAGTGTGTCTGAAGTTTGTAATAGGGGCAATCCCCCTGAAATCTTCCATTTGGAGGTCAGGTATTGAGAAGGATCAAGGTGCATGAGTTTGCGTACTAGACTAGCTAATTTGTAGATACATCTGTCTTCAATAGTAAGCATCGCAGGAAAATCAATGCAGGAGGCATGTGATGAAAGCATTTGCTTCCAACGAAAAAATGGGCTGAGGCGTGAAAGGTCACTTTCATGGGGCAAGGTGAACTTTGAGATTACCTGAAGAAGAGTAGTAACTTTAGTCAACTTTAGAGAGAACCATTGATCCAACCTCTTTCTTCAAAATACATGTCATTTCTCATGGTTTAGGCAAGTGACTCTGATTATTTAAGATAAAAATATGTTTTATCTTTCTTCACTCTAAACTTCTTCCACCCCAATGTCTAAGACGTTATAAGCTGGAGAGATATACAACTATCATCATTTTATTCTTAAATAATCATGAGTTTCCCGCATAAATAAAGAGGGTTGTTTGAGATCTTTATCCAAATTAAAAGGTTTCCTCTCAATGATAATTCTGAGCTCTTTTTTGGCATTTAGCCACATTATTAATATTTTTGTGTAGTTTGAGGAGACTGTCTAGAATACAATTAGATGTGTACTTTCCAATTATAGTTAATGTACATTCTGAGATGTTCATAGAATAGAGGGAATTTTGAACTGGGATGTAGGAGTGACAGAATGAGGAGAAACTCAGTATTTGGTGGGATTGAATTTAAGGGAACATATGTCGTCCAAGATTGGATGTTGTCTAGCATCTTAGCTAGATGGATGGAGATATTAGGCGATAGGCCTTTACATGGTTGTATGCTACTTTACAACAAGAGGCATTACATCACTGTAATGACATCATAGGGTACTACACTATTATATGTATTTAAATAAGTTACACATACCCATACATTAATGAAATAACTGTAAACCTTAACCATTCCACTTTTACTAGTTACCTTTGTTAATGTTACACCTTATAATGTAGTGGACAAGCAAGGTTGTATTGATGATGTAGTGGGGTATATGTCAGAGTCCTTTAGAATCTCTTTAGAAGAGGTTCAAGATATAAGTTAAAAAGTGTGGGCATAGCAAGGATGCCATGGGTCCTAACACAAGCAGTAGAATAGTCCCTTCTGGCTACCTTTTGGACAATAAAAAGCAGCCATAATCAGAGTGCAGTAGACCCCTCAGATCCCAGGGCCTCGGAGAAACTGCACCTGCTGCACAACTGAAAGCCAAGCCCATGAACGTGGGTTCTAGAATTGAGCCATTAGGGACATTTTGAGGAAGAAAAACAGAGTTTCAGGAAAGAGCCACCTATCTCAATCTGTTGTACTATAATGTTTTTTTAAACTTTGTTATGCATGGCTCCCACTGTCATGAATATCGGATTCTAAACCTGGGTATTCACTGCAAGGACATAGCAACACTGGAAAACAAAGGTTGCTTCTCACTATTGCTACGTAATGAAGGAATTCTAGACTGCCCCGTCAGGGCTCACTGGCAGCCTGTCAGTTGAGTGGCGGTTCTTTACTCTGATGGAAAGCATTGAGTACAGCTTCAAGAGTGGGGTAGAGGGGGAGGATAAGAGGGGTGGGTGGTAGAAGGCCAGGTTTTTTATTTGGGACACAAAGGATAGGCCCTGCTATGGATGATTGCCCCATTTGGTACTGTTGAAAGCAGAGGAAGATGATGTTGGCTGCAATACATAAAATGAAACTATAGATGGGTTTAAAGTCAATAACTGGGATGTTGGTCTTCTCAGGTTTCTGAGTGAAATCATAGACAGCTTGAGCTTCACTCTTGCTGTCTATTTGAGTTAACACAGAATTCCTTGGTAAGAAAAAAAAAATCCCCATTATTTAGTGTTACTCAAGTATAAAATTCTTTATGTTTATAATTTGTAACCTAAACACAAAAATCAAAACGAGCCCACAGACCAACAGTGTTGATACCTCAGCCAGTCATACATATCACGCTGAACAAATAATACACTTCCCATTGATACATACGAACAAACAGGGGTAAATATTTAGATGTTCAGAATTCTCCCTCAGTGCCCACATCTGTCTTCAAGCTTAGACCCCAGAGTCTCAAACTATTCTTATTTCACGCTATGACAACATACCCAAATAACCATCCGAAGCTCTCTCCATTGAAGAGTTCACAAGCATGATCATATTTGTATTCAGTGTCACATTGACAATTTTTTGTAAGGGACAAATCATGATGTTTGTAATTCTGCGCTCCCAGATATCCCGGTGCACCTCTAAGTAGGGGGAGCAGGAGTCTGAATCCTGCCCAGCAGCCTGAAGTACCAGTGTCACATCCTTCCAATGTTGTACACACATCCTTAAGCTTAACTAGCATGGGTCCCTGTGGGTTAGGAACCTGGTGTCAAACCATCCTTTCTCAGAACTACCCTGGCATTTGTCATGTAGCTTTCCATGATGAAGGTCTTCTCAAGACCACCTTCATAAAGCCACATCCCTCACCTTAATTTCCTCTCTAACCTCTGCCTTGTCCTCACCTGCTCTTCAAAGATCTTTTGAACAACGAGCCAGCTCACTCCTAAAACCCAGCTTCCGCTCGCGTCAGTCATTGCTTCCATTTCATGTTTTCCTTAGCTCTATGATTCTGCATCTTTTCCTGTGATCCCCCCTGTTTATTTTTGTATCCTCTCTAAAGCCGCACCTGCTTTCTCCTCGTCTGCCTGACGTGACTTAAAGCCTCTGCTTTGTTTCCGGAATCCTTCTTCGATAAATCGCCTGGATTTCCTCCTCACCTTTTCCTTTGAATGCATCGTTTTGTGTAAACTGTGCAAAGCTTCCTGACTAAAGGTGTTTTAAGCCTTTAAGTAAATATTAAACATCCCGACTTACCAGGCACGTTTTTGGTCAACAGATGGCTTTTAATTTTGTCATGTTTTACACAAAGACATAGTTATCATTTGAAAGCGCGTCCTTTGAAGGTCACGAAAAACACTTCTACTGTTCAGAATCCTGTCAGTAATACAAATGAAAATAAAAGACTACTTAAGGGACGAGGCAGTTTTCAAATGGCCAAGTTAGTAAACGTTACAATATCACAAAAAGAAGAATGGTGCATATTTATAGTTCCAATATCCAGAATTTTCTGTTGACATAGTAAGATGTGTAAAATTCATAGAAAGACATAATAAATGTTTAAATTTTATTGGAAATGTATTGCAACTAGAAATTCAATAAAATGTCATAAAGCCTGGATTCTCAGGAAGACCTGAAACCTTCATGTTTATGCTTGAAATTACATTTCAGACTCATTGAATAAAGAGGGGGAAGGAAATATCGAAAGACAAAGGGCCTGATTTAGATGTTGGCGGGACCACGACGGAGTGGGATTTTTTGGCGGTCTTCCCGCCCGCCACCCTGGCAATCTGTCCGCCAGATTTAAATGCTGGCTGGCAATGGGAGAGAAGACCGCTGCAGTACCGCTGACTCCGCCAGGACTTCGCTCCCCGACCCTACGGTGGGATGGGCTGCGGCGGCGGCGGGAC
Organism: Calotriton arnoldi; assembly: GCA_963921515.1. Classification (NCBI taxonomy): domain Eukaryota; kingdom Metazoa; phylum Chordata; class Amphibia; order Caudata; family Salamandridae; genus Calotriton; species Calotriton arnoldi. Next base: position 924,048 of record CAWUFW010007927.1, read on the forward strand.
TCCAGTCAGGATTCCCACTCTCCAGATTTCGATGTAGGCTGTTTCGAAGGGAATTCCAGCGGGAATCGCTCCTACTTTGAGTCAGTGGAATGGGACAAAAAGGGGTGTGTCACGTAAAAAACACCACGGGAGGCCTAGATGGATATAACAGGTAGCACTTTATTATTCTTTAGGCGGTACTACAGCCCATTCAACTTCGAGGGAGTCTTGTTCCGTATTTCTCTCCTGGATCCCTGTGCGTCGGTTCATCTCTCTTCGGCGGCGTGGCTGACGTCGGTCTTCCCCTCGGGTAAAACACCAAGGAGAGGCGATTAATATCTCACCCAACGTAAAAACAGCCGCCTATGATTCACCTACCCCCTCCCTGTTACTTCACAAGGGGTGTTGCTGCGAGCTAACCGTGTTAAAGCACACGGGGTGGGGCAGTACCGGACCAGGTAGTCAGGACGTCCGTGGGTGCAAACAGCGGGCATGATTATGGCGTAGGGAGAGATAATCCTTTCTTATCCCCTATAAACTGTGTGCCCCAAGCCCATAACCTGACCCGTTGATCTGTACCGGCTTTCTGGCTTATCAAAAGTCTGCAAAAATAAACCTGCTTACGGGAAATACAAAATAAGCAACCGGTCCCCTTCACTAGGGTTTGTGGGCAAAGTTAAATGCCCAAAAAGAATACCTGGGTGAAAACTCACCCTCCCAACAGTTTCCCGGTTGCACGGGTCAGTTGCCTGTAGCCGTGGCTCTGGGAATGAGCCACGGCTGCCTCGTCCAAAACGCCTTCCCTTGGGCAGACCTCGATCTCTGCACTGTGGTTCCGGTCCTCCTGCTCTCCTGGGACAGCGGTTTTCGTCTCCCGGTCCTCGTCTCTCGTCTCGTTGTCTGTATCGGTGCACGTTCTCTCCTCGCCTCCTTCTGTCTCCGCCGGTCTCGATTCCTTCCCCTCGCCTCCTTCGCTTGTCTCAGTGCTCTCTTCCGGTTGCAGGCTCCACCCTTCTGTAGATGCGAAGAGGGTCTTCGCGGTGCCCCCGGGGCTTCTGTGGGCGGCCTCCGAGGGTGCCCTGTCACAGTGTGAAAGCACACATTTTTTCGGGGTACAGCCTGCGATTTTGTCCTTTACTCCTTCGACTAGGTCGCCCCTTACCTGCTGCACCTTGACGGATCGGCTCCCTGTTTTGTTGGACCCGAAGTTAGGTGTACGTGGTGTGTGCGGGTATACATTGCATGGTGTGTGTAGGTAGGTGGGGTGCAATGCAGAATGCACAAAATATGCTCACTGCACATAACCTACATACACATATGTACATATATACAACATATATGTGCATTGCCTAAATAAAAGCATGTTACTTACCTGTCTCCCCACCACCACGGTCGCCCCTTTTAGTACTTTACTGACAGGACACCACCAGCCCAACGGGAACATCCAAATCTGCTCGGCGGGACCACGCTGTTGAGACGGCGATGGCAGGTGGTTTGCCAGCACAGAAGACCGCCTCTGCAGCAGTCTTCTGTGAATCACATATACATCTAAATACGGCAGGCAGAAGACCGTCAGCTCGGCGGAGTACTAAGTGCTGCCGCGGGACGACTGCCAAGATCCAAATCAGGCCCATAATCATCAAATATTTTAAAAGTAAATGGTCAGTACTTAAAAAACAATTCAGAAGGGGAGTTGCAGAATGACCTTCCAGAATAAATATTCATTAGCCAGTCCGCAAATTGCGACTTGCTCTGATTTGCTGCAAAGACAAGCATGGTGGCCTGCAAGGGACATTTCAAAACTGTTTTTGTTTTGCAAAAGCAGTGTGATTTCCTTAAAGGAAACTGGGATGCTTAAAAAAAAATTATTCAGTTTTGTAAACTTCAGGAGATTTAGCAGTGGTCCTCTGGCCCACTGCCTACTCCCTGAAGCTGCTTCCCAATTACGCAAAGGAGACCCTTCCTTTTTGAGAATGAGTTACCATCCCAACTTGGAAGTCGGTAACTTATCAATGGTTTATGATAGGAATTCTTGTTGCAAACCATTGGCACACAGGGTACCGATTGAGTATTTGGAAGAGATGTCCAAAACACACCGGTTCCAATACTAAACCGATGACTATTTCTAATCCCATTTTCCAATTTGGAAAAACTTTCTAAATCATAAAATGGGGTTAGCATATATGTACAAAGGTTTGTTTAGATGCACCCCCTGAATTTGAACTATTAGGAGGGTTTGCCACTGCATAAACCTTCGGTACATCTGGCCTTATACCCCCTGAGAGAAACAATCCATGCTTATTTCAGAGACCTGTAATTTCAAACTTTAATGAACGCACAGTGAGTTTGATGCGATTCAACGTTTACTCCATCAGAACACATAGAGGGAATATAAACTTAAATATAACTTAACCAGCAGACATTTCAACATAGATGGTTGCAATCCTGACACACAACATCCCATTACAACACTTGATACACTCAAGATTCCCTGACCAAAGATAGATTCAGAGGGGCGGATTTACAAGCCCCTTGCGCCACTTTTGCGTCACTTTTAACATGGGAAAAGTGACGCAAAAGTGGCGCAAGGGTCTTGTAAATCTGCTCCAGAGTTCTTTAGGAAAGGGCCTTTTAGGTAATTTTGGCCTCTCTTAACCAATCAGAATCAAGCTATCAATAAAAAACTGTTTGCCTCCTTATGTAGTTTGTTGGGAAGCTTGATAACTGGTAGGTCGATCCCAAAACATTTAAATTCAGGCTCACATTGGGATTTGTCTGCAAGTACAAACGCAAAAACAACTTCAATGAAAGTTCCCAAAAACTTGATAGCGAGATTATACATTGTGCGTGTCTGTCCATTTTTAAGATTTGGTGAATTTTCATTCAGTACTTTTTACTAAATAAACACGACCTCCAGCCTTCACATGACAGTTAGTATGTGTGAATTAAAAGTATTAAAAACAACGGCCAATGCTCGAGATTCAGCATATTAAATGCCCCACATCTCTCCCACAGTTGTGCGTTTTGGGTGAAAAATGGAGCTCTAACATGGAAGAAATTCAACCAAAATAAACCGCTTTCGGCTTGTGGTCTTCAAACATCAGCTGCAGTGGCATAGCAAGGGAGGGGCCAGGGGGGCGGTCCGCCCTGGGCTGTACGAATTTTGGGGTGGCAGCTCCCCCCCTTTGCTCTTACATGCGTTTGCCGGCCCGCGGCAAATGCAGGAATCGCCAGCCCCTAACACCCCCCCCCCACCGCTCCTACCTGCGTTTGCCGCCTGCGGCAAACTCATGAATCACCAGCACCCCCCCCTTACTTGCGGCCGCCATGGGGCATCAAAGGCAGGGAACGCCACGGGCGGCAAAATGTCTAGCTATGCCACTGATCAGCTGTGTTACTATTGAACCAAATTAGGTAATGTGACTCTAGCATCACGTAACCAACAGTGTGAAAATTCACAAATAAAATTGGTGCGGAAAAGCAAGAACCTGAGCTGAATTTTTGGGCACAACTCTGCCTCCAAAAGAAGAAATCCAACCAAACGTGAAGTTCATGTGAGCTCTGCGAGACTTAGCAGTATTACCACTCATTCAAACAAAGCCAAATGACAAGATTTGTGGCTCTCTTCCACTACTCTATTCTTGGTATGGCACCTGGGCCATGCATCATCAGCAGAGGGCAATTCCTGCCTGGTTCAGTGAAGGCCTGCAAGGGAAAATTACCAAACGTCTGATCAAAACACCCAATGTACCCGCAGGAGCATGCCCATCAAAAACAAAGGTTATGCCCTAACAATGATACTTCTAGGTCTGGGATGAGGGGGCGAAAACAGCAATTATAATAGAGTTGACGAAATCTGTGCCCACACCGAAACATACGTTGACCGTTCTTGGAAGAAGTGATCCAAGCCTACAATCAATCAATCAATCAATCATGTCACTTATCAAGCGCACTACATACCCGCGAGGGTCTCAAGGCGCTGGGGGAAGAGGGGGTGGTGCTGCTACTGATCGAAGAGCCAGGTCTTGAGGAGTCTTCTGAAGGCCAGTAGGTCTTGGGTCTGCCGAAGGTTGGTGGGGAGGGTGTTCCAGGTCTTGGCGGCGAGGTGGGAGAAGGATCTGCCGCCGGCGGTCGTTTTCCGGATGCGGGGGACTGTGGCGAGGGCGAGGCTGGTGGAGCGGAGCTGGCGGGTGGGGGTGTAGAAGCTGAGTCGTCTGTTGAGGTAGGCTGGTCCGGAGTTGTGGAGTGCTTTGTGTGCGTGGGTGAGGAGCTTGAAGGTTATCCTCTTGTTGACAGGGAGCCAGTGCAGGTCTCTCAGGTGATGTGTGATGTGGCTGCGTCGGGGATGTCGAGGATAAGACGTGCAGAGGCGTTCTGGATGCGTTGCAGCCGTCTCAGGAGCTTAGCCGTCGTTCCTGCGTAGAGGGCGTTTCCGTAGTCCAGCCTGCTGGTGACGAGGGCCTGGGTGACTGTTTTTCTTGTTTCGGTGGGGATCCACTTGAAGATCCTGCGGAGCATTCGGAGGGTGTTGAAGCAGGATGAGGAAACGGCGTTGACCTGCTTAGTCATGGAGAGGGTGGGGTCGAGGATGACCCCTAGGTTGCGTGCGTGGTCGGTGGGTGTCGGGGCTGTTCCCAGTGATGTCGGCCACCAGGAGTCGTCCCAGACTGACGGGTTGGAGCCAAGGATGAGGACCTCCGTCTTGTCCGAGTTCAGCTTCAGGCGGCTGGTCCTCATCCATTCGGCGACGGCCTTCATTCCTTCGTGGAGGTGGGCTTTGGCGGTGTGAGGCTCTTTGGTGAGGGAGAGGATCAGCTGGGTGTCGTCGGCGTAGGAGATGATGTTGAGGTTGTGTTGTCGGGCGACGTGGGCGAGGGTGCCATGTAGATGTTGAACAGCGTTGGGCTGAGGGAGGAGCCTTGGGGTACGCCGCAGATGATCTTGGTGGCCTTGGATCGGAAGGGGCGAGGCGGACGCTTTGTGTTTTGCCGGAAAGGAAGGATGTGGTCCAGTCCAGGGCCTTCTTTTGGATCCTGGCGTCGTGAAGGCGTGTTCGTAGTGTGTGGTGGCAGACCGTGTCGAAGGCGGCCGATAGGTCCAGGAGGATGAGGGCTGCTGTTTCTCCGTTGTCTAGCAGGTTCCTGATGTCATCGGTGGCGGTGATGAGGGCGGTTTCGGTGCTGTGGTTGCTGCGGAAGCCGGACTGGGAATGGTCCAGGATGTTGTTCTCCTCGAGGTAGCGGGTCAGTTGTTTGTTGACGATTTTCTCGGTGACCTTCGCGGGGAACGGGAGCAGAGAGATGGGTCGGAAGTTCTTGAGGTCCTTGGGGTCTGCCTTGGGTTTCTTGAGTAAGGCGGGGATCTCGGCGTGCTTCCAGCTTTCCGGGAAGGTTGCTGTCTCGAAGGAGATGTTGATTATTTTCCGGAGATGGGGCGCGATGGCTGTACTGGCTTTGTTGAAGACGTGGTGAGGGCACGGGTCTAGCGGTGAACCGGAGTGGATGGTGTTCATGATCTCGCTGGTGTCCTCGTCGTTGATGTTGGTCCAGGAGAGCAGGCGGTTGGTGGTTGTGGGGGCAGTAGTCTCGGTGGTTGCCGGGGCGGTCGTGGTGTTGAAGCTGTCATGGATGTCGGCGATTTTGCGGTGGAAGAAGGTGGCCAGTGAGTCGCGCAGGTCTCGCGACGGCGGGATGTCGTTGGTGTTGGAGCTGGGGTTGGAGAGTTCCTTCACGATGTTGAAGAGCTCTTTGCTGTTGTGTGCGTTGTTGTCTAGGCGGTCTTTGAGTGAGGCCCTTTTGGCGGATCTGATGAGGTGATGGTGACTGCGGGTGGCGCTCTTGTGGGCGGCGTAGCTGTCCGCTGTCCGTTCGTGGAGCCAGATCTTCTCCAGTTTTCGGCATGTTCGTTTGGAGGCCTGGAGGTCTTCGGTGAACCAGGTGGCTTTCTTGCTGGTGTGGCTGTTGGGCGGATTCTTGAGCGGGGCGAGGGTGTTGGCGCAGTCGTCGATCCACTGTCTGAGGTTGCGGGCGGCGGTGTCGGGGTCGGAGGGTTCGGCGGGTGGGCTCAGGGCGAGGGTGCTGGTTAGCTGGTCTTCGGTGACTCTGCTCCAGCAGCGGCGAGGCATTTGTTCGGTGCGGTGGTGCGTGGTGGGCTTCCTGTAGGTGAAGTCGATGCAGTGATGGTCTGTCCAGTGGGGTTCGGAGGTGTGGTTGAAGGAGACGTGTGGGCTTGCGGAAAAGATGGAGTCTAGCGTGTGGCCGGCGGCGTGGGTGGGTGTAGTCACGAGCTGTCTGAGTCCGAGGGTGGCGAGGTTGTCGATTAGGGTGGTGGAGTTGGTGTCCTTGTTGTTCTCGAGGTGGAAGTTCAGGTCCCCGAGGAGGATGTAGTCCGTGGAGGCGATGGCGTGTGTGCTGACGAAGTCAGCGATGGAATCGCTGAACTGTGGTCGGGGTCCGGGGGTCTGTAGATGAGGGTTCCTCTGAGGGTGGTGTTGGGATCGGTGTGGATCTGGAAGTGCATGTGTTCGGCGGTGCTGAGGGTGTCGTTGGTGTTTGTTGAGACTCTGAGGGTGTTCCTGTGGACGATGGCGATGCCTCCTCCGACTCCGTTGGTGCGGTCCCTGCGGGTGATCTTGTAGCCGTCCGGGATGGCAATGGCGATGTCGGGGGCTGAAGCGGGATTCAGCCAGGTCTCCGTCAGGAATGCGACGTCTGGGGAGGTTGAGTCGAGAAGGTCCCAGAGTTCGATGGCGTGTTTGCGGGCGGAGCGGGTGTTGAGGAGGATGCATCTGAGGTAGTTGGGTTCTTTCCTGGGCGGTGGTTTGGCGGGGCGGGTGCTGGCGAAGCTGCAGTTCCGGCAGGTGAAGGGCCCTTAGGTGCGCTTCGGGGTGGCCCGGTAGCAGGCGTGATCTTTTCCGGGGTTGAGTGCGTGGAGGGTGCTGGCGTCGTATCGGCGTCTGTTGATGTGGCGGGCGCGGGGGATGCCAGGGGTTCTGCGGACGGGCGCAGACGGGCTTGCCTCCGGCGCGCCAGCGGCGCGGCCGCAATAAATGGGGAGGTGGGAGGGAGGAGCAGGGAATGGGGCAGCGAATGGGCAGTGAGGGGGCGGGGCCGCAGGGGCGCAGCGGCGGGAAACAGGCACGGAAAGGAAAAAACGAGCACAATCAGGGCAGCAAGGGGGCACAGAAAGGAAAAAACGAGCACAATCAGGGCAGCAAGGGGGCACAGAAAGGAAACAAGCATTGGCATAGCCAATAGGTCTCGCTTTTGGGACATTATAAGTGTTTAGCCATGCAACAGTTGATGTTGCACCAAGGATATTGTGCTGCAGAATTAAATACTTATAAGGTCCCAAAGGCGAGACCTATTGGCTATGCCAATGCTTGTTTTATATGCTGGTGAAACCTTATTGCGCACTGGGGTGAAGCTGCATTAATTGGTATACATTGGAAATAGTGTGAGACCACTCAAACAATACATCCAGTAACATCACAGAGTGATTAAAAATGGTAACTTCGAGCTATCTGCTGGCAACACATTTTCAAGAAGTACATCCAAAAGGATGCACATTTTGGTTTCATGTAGTTGAACATATTCACATTCACAGCAGAATGTTTTTCACCGTTTGTAAACCATTTCTAATGAGTCAGACTGGGTTTCGCCAGATGATAGTACGGAAAGAAGGGGAGAGGAAGGGAGGAGAGGGAAGAGAGGGCAGGAGATGAAGAGAAGAAGAGGGAGGGCGGGGCAGAGAGACGTACTGAAAAGCAGGAGATGGGGTGAGGAAAGAGGTGGATTGAGGGAAGGACAGGCAGAAAGAACTTGATTTTATATAGTGTCTCGGACTATACTGCAGTTGTTTCTAAGCGCTGTAAATAATGGGTGTTACAATTATACAATTAATAGTACTCAAAACAGAGCTTCAGGAGCAGAATGCAGTGGAAGGGATAAGGCACAAGCGTAATTTATAGCAAGAGTAATGTGAGGTAGCGGAAGGGGCTGGGGAGAGGGAGGAAAGAGGAGAAAATGGACAAGAGCAAAACCAGAGGGGAGAGTGACGGGGCTGAGCATGCCAGCAAATGGCGACTGTAGAGTAAAACGATGCGCTATGAAAAGGGAGCGTGGAGAAGACGAGACAGGTGAGAGGACAAGAGCTAATGGGGGCGCGTAGATTAGAGGAGTTGGAAATTATGGGCGCCAACGACCTGGAGAAGCAGGTGCAACTAAGAAAGGAGGACGCGCGGTAAGGTGAAAGGTCAAGACAGAAGATAAGAAGGAGAAGGTGTAAGACAGAAAGAGAGTCCGAAAAGACGTAACAAAGAATATAGAGAGAGAAGGTGACTCAATGAAGCGTCTGGCGAGGGAAAGTAGAGAAAATAGAGAGAGAAGTTAAACGGGGAAGAAGAAAGTAGGCGAGAGTTGAGAGAAAGGGGGAGGGGACAGTCAAGGCGGAAAGAATACAGAAAGGAGACAGAACAGGTAGAGGACAGAAGCCACAGCACAGGGGAGGGGGAGAGAAAAGGGAGAGAAGAGAAAGAGAGAGGAGAAAAGGCAAGGGGTGGTATGAAAAAGAGAAAAAAATGTGTGACATAGAACGATGACACGAGAAGGAACAGCGGAGAAAAAAGCTGGATGATATAAATAAGAGACGCTTTGGGGTCTGAGGAGTGCAGAGGACAGCACACAGACGACACGCAGGTATGTACAGCGGGGACGAGAAACAGACGCGCAATACATATTCAGCGCAATGGGAGAGGGAGGGGGGTGAACGTACAGGCGCTCTGGGCGGCGGGAGCAGAAGGTGCCGGCTATTGTACAGTCAGACATCTGTTGACATCCAGGCGGAGAGTCGAAGGTAAGGAGTGAAAGATGAGGGTGGATGAAAAGGAGAAAGGGCAGATAGGAGGGTGAAAAGGATTTTAGGCAAAAGAGAGAAATAAAGAATAAAACGCATAGACAGCGGTAGATAGGGAAATGAAGGGAAGCAAAATGAAAGGTGAATGTGGAAGTCATTAGAAAAAGTAGAGAACGATAAAGGAAAATTAATGAAAATGTTTTGGGAGAGAAAAGGCGACAAAGAGACAAAGGTGAAAGCAAGAGTCTAGAAGAAACGAGGAACTGGAGAACCAAATAAAGTAAAATGCAAAAATAACTGAAAAGAGGGAGTTGGGGGAGAATATAAGAAGTAGTAAGCGAGAAGGGGTATGAAGGACCAGGTGGAAAGAAAGGAAACAACCCTCCAAGAAAGCAAGATAAGAAAGAGTAAGGAACACGGAAATGGGAGAACGAGGAAAGAAAATTCGAAGATAAATAAGGATGGAAGAATAAGAAAGAAACAAGAAGAAAAGTGCAGCCGCCCTTGTTGCCGATTAGGAGCGGTGTTGAAGATGTGAAAACAGAGTTGGGCGAGCTGCGCGACGGGACGTGTGGGCAAGGAAAGAGGCGCGCGCGCTTGGGAGAGCAGTCTGCTCTTTTTCAAACCACATACTCGTGCTTGTGGCGCGCCGCTGCGCACTCCCGCAAGGCGTATGCCGCCACAAGCACGAGTATGTGCTTTGAAAAAGAGCTGCACGACGGCTAAAGGTCTCCTATGCAGCGCATGCGCGCTGAGTAGGCGAGACCTAAAAACAGGAGGCTCAGGGATACAGCCGCTAGATGGGTATCTATATTCAGCATCAAACTTTAACAATTTGCTTTAACTCTAGGAGGATGAGATTAGAGTGCAGCTAACCAGTAGAATCAAATCTAATATCGTATCAGTAGTCACTATTTTACCTTGGCAGTTTTACACAGCGCAATGCTTGTTTCAAGACAATAGCCAGAGACTACATGTCATGCTTTTTACTAAAGAAAAAAAGATCTTTCCGGTAGGATAATTAATCTTATACCTAAATGAAACTGCTGGGCACACAGCGACTCTTACGCGTGCAACACAAGCAGGGGTAGCAGAAGTGACAGCATGTTCCCTTTGACCCTGAATTATCACAGGAACTGACATCATATGCAATCACCAATCACAGCAAGTGATATCATGGAAGTTGATAGAACATTACAAATTTGAAATTAAAAAAGAAAACTTAAACTCCTGCTACAAATGCTCCACTTATGTTGCCAGTGTCAAATAGTACTCCTAGATATAGGGCTGCGTTGAAATGAATGCACAAAATATGCTCACTGCACATAACCTACATACACATATGTACATATATACAACATATATGTGCATTGCCTAAATAAAAGCATGTTACTTACCTGTCTCCCCACCACCACGGTCGCCCCTTTTAGTACTTTACTGACAGGACACCACCAGCCCAACGGGAACATCCAAATCTGCTCGGCGGGACCACGCTGTTGAGACGGCGATGGCAGGTGGTTTGCCAGCACAGAAGACCGCCTCTGCAGCAGTCTTCTGTGAATCACATATACATCTAAATACGGCAGGCAGAAGACCGTCAGCTCGGCGGAGTACTAAGTGCTGCCGCGGGACGACTGCCAAGATCCAAATCAGGCCCATAATCATCAAATATTTTAAAAGTAAATGGTCAGTACTTAAAAAACAATTCAGAAGGGGAGTTGCAGAATGACCTTCCAGAATAAATATTCATTAGCCAGTCCGCAAATTGCGACTTGCTCTGATTTGCTGCAAAGACAAGCATGGTGGCCTGCAAGGGACATTTCAAAACTGTTTTTGTTTTGCAAAAGCAGTGTGATTTCCTTAAAGGAAACTGGGATGCTTAAAAAAAAAATTATTCAGTTTTGTAAACTTCAGGGAGATTTAGCAGTGGTCCTCTGGCCCACTGCCTACTCCCCTGAAGCTGCTTCCCAATTACGCAAAGGAGACCCTTCCTTTTTGAGAATGAGTTACCATCCCAACTTGGAAGTCGGTAACTTATCAATGGTTTATGATAGGAATTCTTGTTGCAAACCATTGGCACACAGGGTACCGATTGAGTATTTGGAAGAGATGTCCAAAACACACCGGTTCCAATACTAAACCGATGACTATTTCTAATCCCATTTTCCAATTTGGAAAAACTTTCTAAATCATAAAATGGGGTTAGCATATATGTACAAAGGTTTGTTTAGATGCACCCCCTGAATTTGAACTATTAGGAGGGTTTGCCACTGCATAAACCTTCGGTACATCTGGCCTTATACCCCCTGAGAGAAACAATCCATGCTTATTTCAGAGACCTGTAATTTCAAACTTTAATGAACGCACAGTGAGTTTGATGCGATTCAACGTTTACTCCATCAGAACACATAGAGGGAATATAAACTTAAATATAACTTAACCAGCAGACATTTCAACATAGATGGTTGCAATCCTGACACACAACATCCCATTACAACACTTGATACACTCAAGATTCCCTGACCAAAGATAGATTCAGAGGGCTGGATTTACAAGCCTCTTGCGCCACTTTTGCGTCACTTTTAACATGGGAAAAGTGACGCAAAAGTGGCGCAAGGGTCTTGTAAATCTGCTCCAGAGTTCTTTAGGAAAGGGCCTTTTTAGGTAATTTTGGCCTCTCTTAACCAATCAGAATCAAGCTATCAATAAAAAACTGTTTGCCTCCTTATGTAGTTTGTTGGGAAGCTTGATAACTGGTAGGTCGATCCCAAAACATTTAAATTCAGGCTCACATTGGGATTTGTCTGCAAGTACAAACGCAAAAACAACTTCAATGAAAGTTCCCAAAAACTTGATAGCGAGATTATACATTGTGCGTGTCTGTCCATTTTTAAGATTTGGTGAATTTTCATTCAGTACTTTTTACTAAATAAACACGACCTCCAGCCTTCACATGACAGTTAGTATGTGTGAATTAAAAGTATTAAAAACAACGGCCAATGCTCGAGATTCAGCATATTAAATGCCCCACACCTCTCCCACAGTTGTGCGTTTTGGGTGAAAAATGGAGCTCTAACATGGAAGAAATTCAACCAAAATAAACCGCTTTCGGCTTGTGGTCTTCAAACATCAGCTGCAGTGGCATAGCAAGGGAGGGGCCAGGGGCGGTCCGCCCTGGGCTGTACGAATTTTGGGGTGGCAGCTCCCCCCTTGCTCTTACATGCGTTTGCCGGCCCGCGGCAAATGCAGGAATCGCCAGCCCCTAACACCCCCCCACCGCTCCTACCTGCGTTTGCCGCCTGCGGCAAACTCATGAATCACCAGCACCCCCTTACTTGCGGCCGCCATGGGGCATCAAAGGCAGGGAACGCCACGGGCGGCAAAATGTCTAGCTATGCCACTGATCAGCTGTGTTACTATTGAACCAAATTAGGTAATGTGACTCTAGCATCACGTAACCAACAGTGTGAAAATTCACAAATAAAATTGGTGCGGAAAAGCAAGAACCTGAGCTGAATTTTTGGGCACAACTCTGCCTCCAAAAAGAAGAAATCCAACCAAACGTGAAGTTCATGTGAGCTCTGCGAGACTTAGCAGTATTACCACTCATTCAAACAAAGCCAAATGACAAGATTTGTGGCTCTCTTCCACTACTCTATTCTTGGTATGGCACCTGGGCCATGCATCATCAGCAGAGGGCAATTCCTGCCTGGTTCAGTGAAGGCCTGCAAGGGAAAATTACCAAACGTCTGATCAAAACACCCAATGTACCCGCAGGAGCATGCCCATCAAAAACAAAGGTTATGCCCTAACAATGATACTTCTAGGTCTGGGATGAGGGGGCGAAAACAGCAATTATAATAGAGTTGACGAAATCTGTGCCCACACCGAAACATACGTTGACCGTTCTTGGAAGAAGTGATCCAAGCCTACAATCAATCAATCAATCAATCATGTCACTTATCAAGCGCACTACATACCCGCGAGGGTCTCAAGGCGCTGGGGGAAGAGGGGGTGGTGCTGCTACTGATCGAAGAGCCAGGTCTTGAGGAGTCTTCTGAAGGCCAGTAGGTCTTGGGTCTGCCGAAGGTTGGTGGGGAGGGTGTTCCAGGTCTTGGCGGCGAGGTGGGAGAAGGATCTGCCGCCGGCGGTCGTTTTCCGGATGCGGGGGACTGTGGCGAGGGCGAGGCTGGTGGAGCGGAGCTGGCGGGTGGGGGTGTAGAAGCTGAGTCGTCTGTTGAGGTAGGCTGGTCCGGAGTTGTGGAGTGCTTTGTGTGCGTGGGTGAGGAGCTTGAAGGTTATCCTCTTGTTGACAGGGAGCCAGTGCAGGTCTCTCAGGTGATGTGTGATGTGGCTGCGTCGGGGATGTCGAGGATAAGACGTGCAGAGGCGTTCTGGATGCGTTGCAGCCGTCTCAGGAGCTTAGCCGTCGTTCCTGCGTAGAGGGCGTTTCCGTAGTCCAGCCTGCTGGTGACGAGGGCCTGGGTGACTGTTTTTCTTGTTTCGGTGGGGATCCACTTGAAGATCCTGCGGAGCATTCGGAGGGTGTTGAAGCAGGATGAGGAAACGGCGTTGACCTGCTTAGTCATGGAGAGGGTGGGGTCGAGGATGACCCCTAGGTTGCGTGCGTGGTCGGTGGGTGTCGGGGCTGTTCCCAGTGATGTCGGCCACCAGGAGTCGTCCCAGACTGACGGGTTGGAGCCAAGGATGAGGACCTCCGTCTTGTCCGAGTTCAGCTTCAGGCGGCTGGTCCTCATCCATTCGGCGACGGCCTTCATTCCTTCGTGGAGGTGGGCTTTGGCGGTGTGAGGCTCTTTGGTGAGGGAGAGGATCAGCTGGGTGTCGTCGGCGTAGGAGATGATGTTGAGGTTGTGTTGTCGGGCGACGTGGGCGAGGGGTGCCATGTAGATGTTGAACAGCGTTGGGCTGAGGGAGGAGCCTTGGGGTACGCCGCAGATGATCTTGGTGGCCTTGGATCGGAAGGGGGCGAGGCGGACGCTTTGTGTTTTGCCGGAAAGGAAGGATGTGGTCCAGTCCAGGGCCTTCTTTTGGATCCTGGCGTCGTGAAGGCGTGTTCGTAGTGTGTGGTGGCAGACCGTGTCGAAGGCGGCCGATAGGTCCAGGAGGATGAGGGCTGCTGTTTCTCCGTTGTCTAGCAGGGTCCTGATGTCATCGGTGGCGGTGATGAGGGCGGTTTCGGTGCTGTGGTTGCTGCGGAAGCCGGACTGGGAATGGTCCAGGATGTTGTTCTCCTCGAGGTAGCGGGTCAGTTGTTTGTTGACGATTTTCTCGGTGACCTTCGCGGGGAACGGGAGCAGAGAGATGGGTCGGAAGTTCTTGAGGTCCTTGGGGTCTGCCTTGGGTTTCTTGAGTAAGGCGGGGATCTCGGCGTGCTTCCAGCTTTCCGGGAAGGTTGCTGTCTCGAAGGAGATGTTGATTATTTTCCGGAGATGGGGCGCGATGGCTGTACTGGCTTTGTTGAAGACGTGGTGAGGGCACGGGTCTAGCGGTGAACCGGAGTGGATGGTGTTCATGATCTCGCTGGTGTCCTCGTCGTTGATGTTGGTCCAGGAGAGCAGGCGGTTGGTGGTTGTGGGGGCAGTAGTCTCGGTGGTTGCCGGGGCGGTCGTGGTGTTGAAGCTGTCATGGATGTCGGCGATTTTGCGGTGGAAGAAGGTGGCCAGTGAGTCGCGCAGGTCTCGCGACGGCGGGATGTCGTTGGTGTTGGAGCTGGGGTTGGAGAGTTCCTTCACGATGTTGAAGAGCTCTTTGCTGTTGTGTGCGTTGTTGTCTAGGCGGTCTTTGAGTGAGGCCCTTTTGGCGGATCTGATGAGGTGATGGTGACTGCGGGTGGCGCTCTTGTGGGCGGCGTAGCTGTCCGCTGTCCGTTCGTGGAGCCAGATCTTCTCCAGTTTTCGGCATGTTCGTTTGGAGGCCTGGAGGTCTTCGGTGAACCAGGTGGCTTTCTTGCTGGTGTGGCTGTTGGGCGGATTCTTGAGCGGGGCGAGGGTGTTGGCGCAGTCGTCGATCCACTGTCTGAGGTTGCGGGCGGCGGTGTCGGGGTCGGAGGGTTCGGCGGGTGGGCTCAGGGCGAGGGTGCTGGTTAGCTGGTCTTCGGTGACTCTGCTCCAGCAGCGGCGAGGCATTTGTTCAGTGCGGTGGTGCGTGGTGGGCTTCCTGTAGGTGAAGTCGATGCAGTGATGGTCTGTCCAGTGGGGTTCGGAGGTGTGGTTGAAGGAGACGTGTGGGCTTGCGGAAAAGATGGAGTCTAGCGTGTGGCCGGCGGCGTGGGTGGGTGTAGTCACGAGCTGTCTGAGTCTGAGGGTGGCGAGGTTGTCGATTAGGGTGGTGGAGTTGGTGTCCTTGTTGTTCTCGAGGTGGAAGTTCAGGTCCCCGAGGAGGATGTAGTCCGTGGAGGCGATGGCGTGTGTGCTGACGAAGTCAGCGATGGAATCGCTGAACTGTGGTCGGGGTCCGGGGGTCTGTAGATGAGGGTTCCTCTGAGGGTGGTGTTGGGATCGGTGTGGATCTGGAAGTGCATGTGTTCGGCGGTGCTGAGGGTGTCGTTGGTGTTTGTTGAGACTCTGAGGGTGTTCCTGTGGACGATGGCGATGCCTCCTCCGACTCCGTTGGTGCGGTCCCTGCGGGTGATCTTGTAGCCGTCCGGGATGGCAATGGCGATGTCGGGGGCTGAAGCGGGATTCAGCCAGGTCTCCGTCAGGAATGCGACGTCTGGGGAGGTTGAGTCGAGAAGGTCCCAGAGTTCGATGGCGTGTTTGCGGGCGGAGCGGGTGTTGAGGAGGATGCATCTGAGGTAGTTGGGTTCTTTCCTGGGCGGTGGTTTGGCGGGGCGGGTGCTGGCGAAGCTGCAGTTCCGGCAGGTGAAGGGCCCTTAGGTGCGCTTCGGGGTGGCCCGGTAGCAGGCGTGATCTTTTCCGGGGTTGAGTGCGTGGAGGGTGCTGGCGTCGTATCGGCGTCTGTTGATGTGGCGGGCGCGGGGATGCCAGGGGTTCTGCGGACGGGCGCAGACGGGCTTGCCTCCGGCGCGCCAGCGCGCGGCCGCAATAAATGGGGAGGTGGGAGGGAGGAGCAGGGAATGGGGCAGCGAATGGGCAGTGAGGGGGCGGGGCCGCAGGCGCAGCGGCGGGAAACAGGCACGGAAAGGAAAAACGAGCACAATCAGGGCAGCAAGGGGGCACAGAAAGGAAAAACGAGCACAATCAGGGCAGCAAGGGGGCACAGAAAGGAAACAAGCATTGGCATAGCCAATAGGTCTCGCTTTTGGGACATTATAAGTGTTTAGCCATGCAACAGTTGATGTTGCACCAAGGATATTGTGCTGCAGAATTAAATACTTATAAGGTCCCAAAGGCGAGACCTATTGGCTATGCCAATGCTTGTTTTATATGCTGGTGAAACCTTATTGCGCACTGGGGTGAAGCTGCATTAATTGGTATACATTGGAAATAGTGTGAGACCACTCAAACAATACATCCAGTAACATCACAGAGTGATTAAAAATGGTAACTTCGAGCTATCTGCTGGCAACACATTTTCAAGAAGTACATCCAAAAGGATGCACATTTTGGTTTCATGTAGTTGAACATATTCACATTCACAGCAGAATGTTTTTCACCGTTTGTAAACCATTTCTAATGAGTCAGACTGGGTTTCGCCAGATGATAGTACGGAAAGAAGGGGAGAGGAAGGGAGGAGAGGGAAGAGAGGGCAGGAGATGAAGAGAAGAAGAGGGAGGGCGGGGCAGAGAGACGTACTGAAAAGCAGGAGATGGGGTGAGGAAAGAGGTGGATTGAGGGAAGGACAGGCAGAAAGAACTTGATTTTATATAGTGTCTCGGACTATACTGCAGTTGTTTCTAAGCGCTGTAAATAATGGGTGTTACAATTATACAATTAATAGTACTCAAAACAGAGCTTCAGGAGCAGAATGCAGTGGAAGGGATAAGGCACAAGCGTAATTTATAGCAAGAGTAATGTGAGGTAGCGGAAGGGGCTGGGGAGAGGGAGGAAAGAGGAGAAAATGGACAAGAGCAAAACCAGAGGGGAGAGTGACGGGGCTGAGCATGCCAGCAAATGGCGACTGTAGAGTAAAACGATGCGCTATGAAAAGGGAGCGTGGAGAAGACGAGACAGGTGAGAGGACAAGAGCTAATGGGGGCGCGTAGATTAGAGGAGTTGGAAATTATGGGCGCCAACGACCTGGAGAAGCAGGTGCAACTAAGAAAGGAGGACACGCGGTAAGGTGAAAGGTCAAGACAGAAGATAAGAAGGAGAAGGTGTAAGACAGAAAGAGAGTCCGAAAAGACGTAACAAAGAATATAGAGAGAGAAGGTGACTCAATGAAGCGTCTGGCGAGGGAAAGTAGAGAAAATAGAGAGAGAAGTTAAACGGGGAAGAAGAAAGTAGGCGAGAGTTGAGAGAAAGGGGGAGGGGACAGTCAAGGCGGAAAGAATACAGAAAGGAGACAGAACAGGTAGAGGACAGAAGCCACAGCACAGGGGAGGGGGAGAGAAAAGGGAGAGAAGAGAAAAGAGAGAGGAGAAAAGGCAAGGGGTGGTATGAAAAAGAGAAAAAAAATGTGTGACATAGAACGATGACACGAGAAGGAACAGCGGAGAAAAAAGCTGGATGATATAAATAAGAGACGCTTTGGGGTCTGAGGAGTGCAGAGGACAGCACACAGACGACACGCAGGTATGTACAGCGGGGACGAGAAACAGACGCGCAATACATATTCAGCGCAATGGGAGAGGGAGGGGGGGGTGAACGTACAGGCGCTCTGGGCGGCGGGAGCAGAAGGTGCCGGCTATTGTACAGTCAGACATCTGTTGACATCCAGGCGGAGAGTCGAAGGTAAGGAGTGAAAGATGAGGGTGGATGAAAAGGAGAAAGGGCAGATAGGAGGGTGAAAAGGATTTTAGGCAAAAGAGAGAAATAAAGAATAAAACGCATAGACAGCGGTAGATAGGGAAATGAAGGGAAGCAAAATGAAAGGTGAATGTGGAAGTCATTAGAAAAAGTAGAGAACGATAAAGGAAAATTTATGAAAATGTTTTGGGAGAGAAAAGGCGACAAAGAGACAAAGGTGAAAGCAAGAGTCTAGAAGAAACGAGGAACTGGAGAACCAAATAAAGTAAAATGCAAAAATAACTGAAAAGAGGGAGTTGGGGGAGAATATAAGAAGTAGTAAGCGAGAAGGGGTATGAAGGACCAGGTGGAAAGAAAGGAAACAACCCTCCAAGAAAGCAAGATAAGAAAGAGTAAGGAACACGGAAATGGGAGAACGAGGAAAGAAAATTCGAAGATAAATAAGGATGGAAGAATAAGAAAGAAACAAGAAGAAAAGTGCAGCCGCCCTTGTTGCCGATTAGGAGCGGTGTTGAAGATGTGAAAACAGAGTTGGGCGAGCTGCGCGACGGGACGTGTGGGCAAGGAAAGAGGCGCGCGCGCTTGGGAGAGCAGTCTGCTCTTTTTCAAACCACATACTCGTGCTTGTGGCGCGCCGCTGCGCACTCCCGCAAGGCGTATGCCGCCACAAGCACGAGTATGTGCTTTGAAAAAGAGCTGCACGACGGCTAAAGGTCTCCTATGCAGCGCATGCGCGCTGAGTAGGCGAGACCTAAAAACAGGAGGCTCAGGGATACAGCCGCTAGATGGGTATCTATATTCAGCATCAAACTTTAACAATTTGCTTTAACTCCAGGAGGATGAGATTAGAGTGCAGCTAACCAGTAGAATCAAATCTAATATCGTATCAGTAGTCACTATTTTACCTTGGCAGTTTTACACAGCGCAATGCTTGTTTCAAGACAATAGCCAGAGACTACATGTCATGCTTTTTACTAAAGAAAAAAGATCTTTCCGGTAGGATAATTAATCTTATACCTAAATGAAACTGCTGGGCACACAGCGACTCTTACGCGTGCAACACAAGCAGGGGTAGCAGAAGTGACAGCATGTTCCCTTTGACCCTGAATTATCACAGGAACTGACATCATATGCAATCACCAATCACAGCAAGTGATATCATGGAAGTTGATAGAACATTACAAATTTGAAATTAAAAAAGAAAACTTAAACTCCTGCTACAAATGCTCCACTTATGTTGCCAGTGTCAAATAGTACTCCTAGATATAGGGCTGCGTTGAAATGAAATGGTGTGAAGACTCTGATCAAATGCCATACAGTCAGGCTCATAACCCTTCAAAAAGTATTACACTCGCTCAAATGAAAATGCATATTATGTTTGACAGCTCATTACATGAGTAAAGTAGACAAAATTTAGACCTGTCCAGGGAAATCACTGCCAGTTATACAAACTTGTTTTATAAAGTGCTTCATACTACAATTCTGCAATTCCTACGTACTGTAAACAACAAGTGTTGTTAATACCAGATTTAATGGTACTCAATTTACTGACCTCAGGAGGATAGTTGGCAGAGTCACTGCTGGGATTCAAACTTCTTATAATTCTGATGTGACAATTATGCATGGTTCATTGCAAACATTCAGCTCACTGAGCTATACTGCCAGCTGAATAATATGAACATGAAGCAGAGAAAGAAGCAAGATTACATTGCCCACTAAAAGACTCAGGTGCCTTGTTATAACTTTGACAACAGAGCTAAAATTGAGGCAGAGGGTATTAATGAGACAGGGCTGATCAAAACGTTCTTTAAATAGGAAATTGTTGGCCCTAATAATCTACAACAAAAATGTACTTTGCAAGTAGTATTCAATATGCATAAGCAGCAAGGTAACATGCATACTGCAATATTTACATTCCCTTTTAATAAACTGGGCCTACCCCTTCAAATGTTGCATTTCAATGGAAAGTTATGGTTCAAATAGATTCAAAGCAAATACAAGAAGATGATGGACGGAGCGCTGAAACCTTTCAGACACTCACCCCAGTCACAGATCTGGGTTGAATGCATTATCGTTCTTTAGCTCACTTTGCCACCCCAGTTCAGACCCAGCCATATGCAAATCAGTCTTGACCCTATTCCTCATGGGAACAGTCCAGCCCAAACTGCCAAGCCAGGTCTTCCCTGGACCGGAAAGTAGCATCCTGGGACCGGTTTTGCGGTAACACCCCATATCAGCCAGGCTAGCTTGAATCCAGAGGCAAAATGAGCAAGGGACCCACATCTGGGTATGTCTGTGTTAGACCTGGCACCATTGGCGTGGGTCTCCCTTCCATTTTTCGCTGTTGTCTCCTCTGTTTTACTGGTGTTAGATGCTCTGGGCGCTGTGCCACTGCCATTCAGTGTCACAGCGCGAATGCTCCCTGTGTAAATATGTCTATGTGAATTGTGGTATCCCTGATTGGCTTATTTGGTTTACCTGTTAGTCCCTAGTAGTGTGGCCTATGTGTGCCCAGGGCTGGTAAACCAAATGCTGCTGGTGGGCCTGCAGCACTGATGTGTGCCACCCACAGAAACAGCTTGTAAAGTGTGTCTCAGACCTGCCACTGCAGTGTCTGTGTGCAGTCCAGAACTGCCATCTTGGCTGTGAAGTGCACTCACTTCCCAGCCCCTGAACCTTCCCTTGGCAGCCTGTAAGTCACCCCCATGGTAGGGTGCATTGTATGTGTAAGGTAGGACATGCCTTGGTGTATGTAGCATGTCCTGGTAGTGAATTACACCCCATTTCGTTTTTCACTACTGTAAGGCTACCTGTTCCTCATAGGCTAGAATGGGCAGTTTGACTATTACATTCTATAGTCCTAACTGACCCCAGGGACATGGTAGAAAAACGAATTTAGTATGCCTGAGCTCAGAATATTAAAATACATCTTTTAGTGAAGTTTATTTTTATATTCTGTGTTTGAAAATACCACTTTTAGAAAGTAGGTATTTTCTTGCCTAAGCCTTCCAGTGTGCTCTGCCGTTATGTGTATTGGCTGTCTGGTTTTAGAGGGGCAGGGCAGGCTGAGTCAGACCTGGGTTGAATAGAGAGATCTGCATTTAGAGTGTGTGGAGGGGTGGCTCCTTGACCTGAATAGGGCTGTGCCTGGCAAGGTGAATGCTGGCTCCACCTCCCACTGTGTGTCTGCTAGCAGACCCCCTCTTTCTGAAAGGAAGGATGCAGCCTGGTAAACAAAGTGCTCCAGGCCTGAGCAGAACCGGTTCTGGCTAGGTTCAGTGACTGGTAGCTTCTAAGAACAAAGACTTTTGGGGTATAAATATCTGTGCTCAAACCCCTACATTTTTGTATTGCTTTTGGATCTGGAGAGGAAACTCTGTCCGTGCCACTGGAGGAATCTGCAGGAAGTGACTGTCCCTGTGCTTGTGTGTTGTTTCTTGCACTGGCCTACAGCAGTGACCACTGGACCTTGAAGAAGAGAGAAAAGGACTTTTGAGAGAACTTTTATTTTTGTTACAGCAATTACCCAAGGGCTAGGAAAAGAGCTAGCCTCCTGCTGGAGTCTCAGGCACATCAGACTCCACCACCAACCTCCTGCTTCCTCCCTGCGAGGATTGCTATCTGCTGATGAGGCTCCTGTGAGTTCCAGGGCCTCTAGTTTGCATCAGAGAAGAAAGTGTTGGAAATCGACGCTAACGCATCTTTGCGAGCCGCTGCAGTCGAGAGCGCTGGGAAAATCATCGCGCTGCTGCCGCCGAGGGCTCGCAACACGAGACCATCGCTGATGCCCCTTTGCGAGCCGCTGCAGCCGAGACGCGCTGGGAAAATCATCGCACTGCTGTCGCCGCGCACTCGCAACCCCTAAAGAAATCATCGCTTCGAGACATCGCATTGCGGACGCCGTGGTGTCCGCCACTTTGATCGCATCGCACCGAATTTCGTCGCTCCCTCGCGGAGCGTCTTGTCTTCGCATCGCAACACGATCGCACAGCGCAACAGGATCGCCGCATCGACTTCTCCCACGCGGCAAGAAAGTCATCGCATCGGCAGTCCAGCGTGCAGAAGTTTGTCGCATCGTCTCCGCACGCATCCCGCAGATCGGCGCATCATCTTCCCTTGCGGCAAGGATTTCATCGCATCGCCGGCCTCGCGTGCTGAGAATCATCGCTACAGCTTATTTGCGACATTTTGTTGGTTTTGCTACTAAACCCAGGTACTTTGTGAAAGAAAGGGTCGCAGAGACCACTGCTTTGAACTTGAACCTTATTTTTGCAACCTTTGAACTATTTTTGACAGCCCTTCAACAGCTATCCTATTTTTGACAGTATTGTGGTTTTTACAGTTATTGGTCTTGTGATAAATCTGCCTTTATATAAAGATACTTATTTTTTATAATAACTACTTGTGTGGTGTCCCTTTGTAGTGTTCCTCACTGTGTTACTGTGTATGGTCATAAATGCTTCACACCCTGCCTCTGAGATAAGCCTACCTGCTCGTGCTACGTTACCACAGGGTTGAGCAGGGGTATTAAAGAGGGTAGCCCTCTCACTCTGACTTAGGAAGAAGGGTCCCTAATTGGACAGTGGCCAGCCATTGCCAACTAGAGACCTCCATTTCTAACAGTCTGGATTCAAAGCAACAATTACTTTAATGCAGCTCCGAGGAGCTATGATTAATTTCAGAAGCCGTTTGAGAAGGAGAGTGATCTGCGCAACGGTTTTGTAAGGTGGGGTGATGGTAATAGCTATCATGAGGAAAGCAGATTTGTGTTATTAGGACACTGGGGGCTGCAATGAATCTGCACATGCCTGCACAATACATGCTGCTACTTGGGAAGCGTTCTGCTTCTTATTCTGGACTCTCATTTCATAACTCATTCAAATCTACACTATGTTCACTTTCAATAACCATTGACATCTAAATTTTTGTAAATGTTTTTCATAATTACATATTAGTGAAATGTATGTGCAGCTTTTAAACTTTTCTAATGATTCATGCTCCCCTCTGCATATTGCTTGAGGTCCCCGTACACCCGTACATCCAAACCCACCTTTTACCTTAAATCAAAGTAACTGTTTTCAGTGGCTGGCCGCCCGTGGCGGTCCCTGCATTTGCTGCGGCAGCCGCACGCAGTGAAGAGAAGAGCGGCTGTGGCTGTGCTGGCGAGAGTTTTCTCTGACGCCCTGCGGCAAATACATTGAGGAGCGGGGGGCATTGATTGCCGCCCTGTGGCGGTAGATAAGAGCGGGGGAGGGCCGCCACCCCCAAAACCTGTACCGCCCCCACTAGCTACGCCACTGACTGTTTTACAGATAGATCGGATGATTTGTCTCGAGTCTCTCAGGTCTTTTCCTGTCCTTGGTACTGACCCTGATGTACCGATGACTGACGCAGCAGATTGGTGGGCCAAACAACAAAACAAATCTCCTAAGGTTGGTGTTACAATTGTAAGTTCCCTTTGTGTAACAGTACTTTGCTAATGAGAACAGGCAAGGTCGGTAAGCACCACAGCTTCAGTTTTCCAACAAGGCCCGAGCATGTCTGGAAAAGAATATTAGTCCCCATTCATGATAGCAGCCACCTCTGAGGTAGACTCCAAAGTGTGGGCGATTGACTCCACCCTCATCGTGAACACCTCTCTAGCCGACTGTATAAAATAAACATGTAACCCTAAAAGCAAGGAATCAGCTAGCCGTTTCTGGATTGCAGAAAGTTTGACTAACCTAATTTGGCTTGTGGTAAATCCAGGAGTCGCAACAACATGCCCCAAACGTAAGACAATCAAGGCCCTTAAATGACACCCATAGCTGCAGGGAAGGCCGACCAGCATGGACACTCCTCCTTTAAAGTACACAGACCTCCGGTCACATGAGGCAATTGATAAAAAAAAAAAAAAAACAAGCATTGGCCGCGCGGACGCGAAACTGACACGGCCGCGCGGCCGTGAAAGTGAAAGTAATCGTGAGTAAGCGGGTTTTGGAAGTGCAAACAGTGGCTTTTGTTGGCAACCAGCTTGCGTTCACGCGAGCGTCCAGATGGCAAGGGAAGCCATATGGCGCCTGATCGCGCGTGCACGCTCGCGTGAACGCAAGCTGGTCGCCAGCAAAAGCCACTGTTTGCACTTCCAAAACCCGCTTACTAAAACTCTCGCCAGAGCAACGCATGCGCTGGCTCAGGCGAGACCTAAAAACGAGCACAATCAGGGCAGCAAGGGGGCACAGAAAGGAAAAAAAACGAGCACAATCAGGGCAGCAAGGGGGCACAGAAAGGAAAAAACGACCACAATCAGGGCAGCAAGGGGGCACAGAAAGGAAAAAACGACCACAATCAGGGCAGCAAGGGGGCACAGAAAGGAAAAAACGACCACAATCAGGGCAGCAAGGGGGCATAGAAAGGAAAAAAACGAGCACAATCAGGGCAGCAAGGGGGCACAGAAAGGAAAAAACGAGCACAATCAGGGCAGCAAGGGGGCACAGAAAGGAAAAACGAGCACAATCAGGGCAGCAAGGGGGCACCCAGACGGAGCTGTGTGGTGGGGGAGCGACCTACCAGTCAAGGTCAGGGGTCGCTCCAACGGATAAAAACCAAAACTGTTTTTCCGTTGTTTTTTTTTTTAAAACTGTTTTTATTTATCT